>CM060694.1:84298758-84898758 GCA_030686995.1 Artemisia argyi | reverse complement strand
TAGTTTGTTTTGGATGAATTAATTTATATGTTAGGCTTAAGAAAACTGGCAGATCTCCAATTGGTAACATGCTTGAACGTCTTAGGAAACATGAACCTATTGCACTAAGGTCTTTATTGGTTGTATTTAATGCATGAGCCACTATTTACAATCCCTATAGTTGTGCTGGGCATGGTGTAGGAGGAGATAAGAGCTCATAGAATTGGAGAGTTATGTGCGATACCCCATGAATGGTATTAAGGAATACAATCCATCATCCATACAACTATAACAAGTAATTAACGTGTAAAAGATGTCTAGGGAGTAGTGAAATCTAAGTAAACACATTTTCTCCACTTATTGCTCACAACTTTAGTTAATTTAGTTTATTTTCATTTTTAGTATTTTATTTTGATTGCATCTTAGTATTGGGTTAGTTGATTAGCAACTAATTCCGCCCAAATCCTTTAAACCCGAGATATTTACTTGCTTTCTAAAAAATATAAAAATACAAAAATAATCTTCCATCATCTTTAGCACTAGTAATTAGGTTTTCTAATCCTAGCGACACTATTCCTAGCTGAACGATCAATCCCCCGGTACTTGTCACTATACTATACTACAACGATCAGGTACACTGCCTGGTGGGGGTTGTAAGCTTCTCAAGATCCCTTGAGAGGTAAAGCCTGGTGCAATTCCCACGCATCAAGTTTTTGGCGCCGCAGCCCGGGGAATAGTTATTGTCTAGGTTAGAATCACTTTTTATTAGGTCTACTTGCTAGATTCCTTTCCAGTAAGATTTTATTTTTATTTTTAGGTTTTCTTTAGTTTATCTTTTTCTTTGTGTGTTTGTTCGTAATTTCCATTGACTCTTCCGTTCACCATTATGGAGTACGCGAATCCACCATACCACCAACCACAAAGGCCATTCTACCCTATTGACATCTCGAATTTCAAACAATATCGAGGTGAACCCATATATGATGCATGGACTCGTTTTAGAAATTTACTCCGAAAATTCCCTCATCATAGTTTCGCTTTAGCATCCCTAACCCGAACCTTTTACTATCGTGTTGGCCAATATGACCAAATGCGCATTGAGGATTTTGCCAATGGGGACTTTAGGGAATTAAGTGCTGAAGAAGCATGGGATACCATAGAAGATTGTGCCCAATATTATTATAGGGTAGACAACCCAACAAATGTTAGTACAAGTCAATTGAATATAAATTTCCAGGATCATGAAACAAGTTTGTTTGGGGATGAATATATTAGTGTTGAGATACCTAAGTGGTTGTCATGTAATGCCATAGTACAAGCTGAACACATAGGTGACCTTGATGTGATGGAGGATTTAGCCGAACATGATCACATTGATCAAAAAGACCTAGGTCCTATGATCGATGATGATGAATCTCAAGAAACATATGATGAATCTCTTGGGCAATTTGTATATAGCAGTCAGAATATTGAGGATGATCCATATGATTCGGACATTGAAGTTGAGATGCCTAAAGAAGTACGTGAGATACTTGGGAAAATGTTAGGGTTAGATAATAATGAAACAAATGTTGAGGATATAGGTGATCTTGACACAAGGAAGGATAAGGTAAATAACACAAACCTAAAAAGTACCCCACAACTCCCATCATCACTTGAGGCACACACACCTCCCTTGACTTACCCGGAAAAAGTAGAAGAGACTATAGGAACCCCAGTAGAGGTAGAACATTTGAACCAAACACAACTAGAGGATATAGGTTTGAATATTTATAATGATAACCTTACTCTTAGTTCTAGGGAAGTTCCTAGTTTTGATGAACCGGAGCCTCAACCAAAACTGTTACCTAATCTTCCATCCTTGGATGAAAATTTAGGAATTAAATTAGGTTCCGATCCACCCATCAAACCATATAGTCTGGGTAGTCTTAGGACAAAGGTAGTAGACTCTAAGCCTTGTAGAGAGGAAGCTGACATAGGAGTGTAACATGACCTTACATACTTACATCACCCATTCATGATTGATCATAAGAAACATTATGGGTTTAAACCGGGTTTATTAGGTCAAGATGGATCCCCAACTAGTAATCTCTTGAAGTTGATTGAAAATGATCCCTTTCTAGGAGAAAATCTTAATCCACCCATTAATCCGATTGAACTTGTTAAGGTTATGATGATAGGAGCGCACTGCTTTGAGCATATAATTCATCCACCACTCTTACCTCACGTGGCATATTTCCACACTAAGGGTGTGTATCGCTACTTCTACCCGCACTTAATTCAAAGTGTAGGGAAAACCTTCCCTATTTCCATTAAATAAGGGTAGAGTCAGGCTCGTGACTCGAACAAAAACAAGCGCTTATTGGGAGGCAACCCAAGCTTTATTTATTTATTTGTTTGTTTGTTTGTTTGATTTTATTTGTTTCCGTATGCATGCTTTATTTTTATTGTTAGTAGATCATGTTTCAAAACTAAAAAGTGGAAATACTTTACTTTGTTGTTTAGCCTAGTCTTAACTCCACCTAAAAGTATTTTTGCAGAAGATAAGTGTAAGGGGAAACCCCAAATATGTTTTTAAGAAAAAAACCGATCATGATTCTCCACAATATTAAATGAACATGTATATTCGTATTTGTTAGAGTCAAATGCTTGTATTGAGTCATAATGAAGTTTTGCAGGATTTTCCAGGAAGTAGGGCCAAGTTTTTCCAGAAATTTCCGAAAACTTAACATAAGAATTTCTGCAGGTCAATCCTGACGGCGTCAAGAATTAACTCTTGACGGCGTCAAGTATAAAAATCTGGAAATTTTACCGGTTTTGTTTTTCTAATGGAGTCTTATGGTTTTTGTGAATTATTAAGTTTTATAATCTCCAGGAAATCTGCAAACTTCATTCCACAAGCATTATATATCTTATCTTGTTTTCTAGGATTTAGTAACTTATATAGGATGCCGCCGATTTTACGCGAGGTTGTCTTGTCTATTTTCTCAGATTTACAGGTTATGTATGACAAGAAGATGATTTATATTCTGGAAGGGAAGCTTTGATTGTTCATTTTTTTGGAGGAAGATTTAACCTGGCCACCTATAATCCATACCGAGCGAATCAGGGGAGTATTTGATTTCATTCTTTTTATTTATTTCACTTTTACATTCTTTACTTGAACATTGGGGACAATGTTCATCTTAAGTGTAAGGGGAGGGTAAAAAGATGATACCTTACATGTACACTTTCGCTTGAGTTTGTTTTGTTTAATGGTAGATGTGTAATAAAACTATGAGAAATACTTGTTAGTGCAATTTTAGCGCCAAATTTAAAATTTTTTACAACATTTAGGAGTGAAACTTTTGCCATAGCAAGCGTCTCATGGATAGGAGATTATATGACTAGCACATAACCGTATATTCAGAAAAATTTTCCACCCAAATATGTGAGGTTCGCCTTTAGATTTGATAGGAAAAGCATTTACTATTAGTGCTTATGAGTGTACCGGTAGCATTTAGATTCTAGAACTTGCGTTAGTGATGCATCCCGAGACCGCTAGTGAGACTACATTCATGTAGTAGGATTTACTACATGATAAGAGTCATTAGGATCACCCTTGTGTTAAACCCGTATTATAATTGCTTGACCATTTAAGTCATATTACTTGGCTAGTTAAGTCAACTAATTTTTCCCACACCCTTAGCGTTGTACTCATTTTTAGTACACGAAACCCCTAGTACACCCCTCCGAGCCTATCTTTTCGTTTCTAACTTTAAGCATTTTACTTAAAGGAAGAATTTGTTATACCCCACTTAAATGTACACCCAAATCGCCTTAGCCTTCCGTGTATGTGCTCATTTTTAGTGCATTATTGTTATTTGTTAAACCCTAAGTTAATTATCTAATTGATTACATGGTTGCTAAGTCGAGTCATATCCTTGTACATATTGTGTTGGGACGATTGGGACTCATGGGTAAAGTACTTATTTTATGGAATAATGGGGAAGAACATCATATATTACCCTCATATGTGCGTTAATCTTAAAAGTGCTCCAAGTGTTTTGATTTTCTTAATTCGAGTCATTAGTTTAGTTGATTGTAAAGTATGTAAAAATTCAAGTGTAAGGGGAATTCCCATCCCCTATGATGTATTATTTTGGATGGTAGGGTAAGAGTGTATGTCTAAAAAAAAAAAAAAAAAATCGAAAAATCAAGAAAAGAAAAGAAAAAAATAGAAAAGAAAAAAAAAGAGAAAACATACGGACTACCATCCCTTTTCATTCTATGTTCATTTTATGTTTTTGTTATTTTTCATTTATTAGCTTATGTCGAGTCTAGTATTGGCTTAGAAACGCCATATTGTACATGTAATTAACCAAGATTGTTAACTCGCCATCAGTAAAACTTCCTTTATCCAACAAAACCGTGTATTTCATATCCCTACACCTAACGTTACAACCCTTTAAAAGACCTCTTTGATAGTTTATCCTAGGTGCTTACGCCATGTGGTGGAGGTTTGATCCTTTCCCAAGCCTATGGTAATCTATTTTGCTATGACAGGTAGTGAGAGATATATTCCGTTTCCATATTGTAATTTATACTTTATTACACCCGAGAGATGTGAGTATCTAAACACTATTTGTGAGGTGCTTGTGTATGACCTCTGTGCTTGTCTATTGGTCTTTAGTGGAACGATTATTTGTTGTAATTACTTTTATGTTAGTGTTAAATGACCCCTAACTTGTATTTTGAGTAGAATAAAAGCGCATTTGCTTGAGGACAAGCAAATCTCAAGTGTAAGGGTATATGATGAGGCGAAAAATGAACCACTTTTAGGGGGTCATTTAAGCCCGGAATTGAATTTATTTGATCAAATATTGCCCTAAATCGTTCCTTTTGTGATTTTAGGTACTTTGGGAGTGAAATCTGGAAAATGAAGCAATTCGGACGTTTTTGGAGCATAAAAGTAAAGAAAATGCCAAAGTCTTAATTTTCCTTGCTGGGAACAGTAGGTGACGGCGTCAAGAGCAATATCTTGACGGCGTCAAGAGTAAATTCCACAAATTTCCATGACGATCCAGAGCAGATTTGACGGCGTCACGAAGTAGGGCGTCAAGAGTAAAAGTCATGATGGCCTGGAAATGCATAACACATGACGGCGTCAGAAGTAGATCAAGGCAGTCCGAGAAGAGTTTTGGCGGCGAGGTGACGACGTCACAAGCTTTGTCTTGACGCCGTCAGACCCCTTTTCTTATATATAGTTTTCTAATTTTCACACATAAAAAGAGAGAAGTTTTGGAGAAACCCTAAGTACGATTTTGGTGCGAATTTTACAGGTTTTTCAAGGGTTCCAACCCCTTGATACCTTGCATATGTAATTGAGATAAGTGTTCTATTAATTCGATCAATATGTCTATGTGTTGGTTGTTTATATCTTGTTCTTGTCTTAATTCCATCATGCTAGGCTAGATCTATCTTGTGTTTGCTTGGATCTAATGAAACCTAGATGTTGATTATATGTTGATTACTTGTTTATAGTTTGTTTTGGATGAATGAATTTATATGTTAGGCTTAAGAAAACTGGCAGATCTCCAATTGGTAACATGCTTGAACGTCTTAGGAAACATGAACCTATTGCACTAAGGTCTTTATTGGTTGTATTTAATGCATGAGCCACTGTTTACAATCCCTATAGTTGTGCTGGGCATGGTGTAGGAGGAGATAAGAGCTCATAGAATTGGGGAGTTATGTGCGATACCCCATGAATGGTATTAAGGAATACAATCCGTCATCCATACAACTATAACAAGTAATTAACGTGTAAAAGATGTCTAGGGAGTAGTGAAATCTAAGTAAACACATTTTCTCCACTTATTGCTCACAACTTTAGTTAATTTAGTTTATTTTCATTTTTAGTATTTATTTTGATTGCATCTTAGTATTGGGTTAGTTGATTAGCAACTAATTCCGCCCAAATCCTTTAAACCCGAGATATTTACTTGCTTTCTAAAAAATATAAAAATACAAAAATAATCTTCCATCATCTTTAGCACTAGTAATTAGGTTTTCTAATCCTAGCGACACTATTCCTAGCTGAACGATCAATCCCCCGGTACTTGTCACTATACTATACTACAACGATCAGGTACACTGCCTGGTGGGGGTTGTAAGCTTCTCAAGATCCCTTGAGAGGTAAAGCCTGGTGCAATTCCCACGCATCACATCCACCCTTGTGTTCCCAAAAACTTCCCTTCTTCCCTTGTGATAGTTACAGTAAGCATGAAGGTGATCAAAACTACCACAGATGTGACATGCTTTGTTGTTAAACTCAAAATCACTACCAAACTGTTGATATTTTACATGATTCCAACTCCTCTGGTTGCCCCTAGAAGTTGATGACTTACTTCTATACATCTCAGCATATTTAGTTGTGGGCCTGGTATGATTAGCTTGTTTCATAGGCTTTTCTTTTTCAATCTTAACAACTTCAGGAATACATGTTTTAACTTCCACTTTAACTATTTCAGACAGTTGTTTTAGCCTCAACTTTCACACATTCATCCTTAAGAGATGAATCACTAGCACTTTTAAATGCATCAGTCTCAAACTTAACCTTTTCATCAATAACTTCTTTCACAAATTTAGGGCCATAAGTCCTAATTGGTTCTTGAAACTCTTCTAACCATGTATGTGCTAAGTCAATACCAGGAGGTGATGGAACACCTCTTAGAGGTGGTGGAACAGACTTGTATCCTACACCTGATTTGACTTTCTTGACTACTTGTGCCTCCCAAATTTTGTTAATGCACTTAGACTGATGATCTAGTGTATTACAAGTTATCTGAATATTTTCATTGGCCTTTTTAATCTTCTCTAAGAGCCTCATTCACAGCAATCTTATAATCTAAATCTCTTCTTAAAACAACTATATCATCATTAAACTTAGACTCATTAGCTCTAAAGTGTTCTATCTGTGCTTCTAAAATAGCAAGACCTCTCTTATGGTTAGCTAGATTATAACTAGTTTAATTTAGCTCTAACCTTTGTTCATCATATTGCTCTTTTAGTTTTTCATATTCTTTTAAAGCTTTACAAGATTTAGAACAACCATTATTAGAATGTACCTCAGAATCAGAGAAAGCCATAAGAGCAAGTTCAGTTGCTATCATTGCAGATTCCTGAGATGCTTCTTCTTCATCTGCCATGTAGCTCCAGTCATAGCTCACACCATCAATGGCCAACAATACCTTTTGTTCTTCAACTGTAGGCTCCTTCTTCTTATCCTGCTTGTACCAAGTAGATCTATTATCTAGCTTCTTTGGTTTTCTGCATTCCCTGGCAAAGTGTCCCATCTTGTGACAGTTGTAACACTCCACCATTTTCTTGTCAAAGCTTGCAATCTCATTACCATTAATAATGATCTTCCTCCCTGTCCTTTTCCAGAATTTCTTTGCCTTCAAACTCAATAATGAAACTTGCCACTTTATATCCATCTCTTCCATGTCATCATCATCAACTTGATCCAAATCTTCATGTGTTAGAATTGAACCATTGACTTGACTTGAGAGATAAGCATAAAAAGTAGAATCTCCAAGACCAGCAATCTGCTTTTTAGAACTAGTAGTGGAAACACTTGCACTGCCAGTGGAAACAGCAATGTGAGCAGCATCCTCATCATCATCACTTTCATCATCAGAACTATCAATCACAGATGATGAGATAAGAGCTAAGTTCCCTGAGCTTGTACTTAGCTTCCCAGCCTTCTTCAGTCTTTCTTCAATAACTTTAAAGTTATTGTAAATATCATTGAGCTTCATGTTTTCTAATTCAGGCTTGTCTTCCCAAACATCAACATTAGTGTGAAACTCAAAAGATAGACTTCTTAAGAATTTCAAGTTGAGGTCTTCCCTTTCTACCTCAATTCCAAACACAGTGAGTTGTGTTACAATCTTCTGAAGTCTAGTGAAGAGGCTGCCAATTGATTCATTACTTGTTGAAGAGAAATTTTCATAGGTTTATTTAAACAAGGTCTTCTGTGTCTTCTTGATAGACTCATTACCACAAAAAATGGAGCAGATCTCTTCAAACAAGGTCTTAGCAGTTTTGTACTTGCCGAAGGCTAAGATTTGATCCCTAGGAAGAGTCATTAGCAATAAGCTTCTGGCTTTCAGATCATTCTTCTTCTGGAATCATTTTTCAGTTGTAACTGGACCTGTATTTAACTTCTGCACAACCTTGCCATCAATGGTGTCTGAGGAAGTGCCTAGCTTGAAAGAATCACCTTACATAATGATTTCCCAAAGTGCATAGTCTTGCACCAAAAAGAACTGTTCAATCATTATTCTGCACATCTCATAGTCATTCAGTTTAAGTTTAGGAAACTTAGCAGCAATATTGGACTGACTGTTCTCCATCTCTATTGGATCTTGTAAGAATGAGTAAACTTCGGATTTTCTAAATCAAAGTATCAGAAACCTGTCTCTGATACCAGTTGATGGATCTAAACACACGCCTTGTGTTAGAATGATACTTTGAATGATACTAGCAAGTACGCGAAATATACTTAGTAATACTTAGAAGATTTGTTTGTGAGTTTGTTTGTAAGTAAGAACAGTTGTATATGAACACATAATGTAAACCAAACGTTAAGCTCCAATATTATTAAGAATAATAATATGAGTGATCTAGCTTATCACTAGGGTTACACCTTGAAGCTCTCTAATTGATACGTACATAAACCTAAACCTAGGACCTCCTTTTATATGACACAAGGAGTCCTTTACAAGATAAGTATTAACTTAGAATAATAGAATATACACGAGATCTTTTCTATACTTATCTAAATACATGTTTCCTAACAATTATCCTGCAGCAGTGGTAATATAATGTACTAGTAGTGGTAATGAGTTTCCACTGCTAGTGCATTCTTCAGCATTGGTTTCTTCCATGCTTAATAGTGGTAACTGTTAGTGTAATTCCCAACAAAAGGGGCCTTGGTTCTCCCCTTACACTTGAATTTTTACATACTTTACATGTAACTATTCTAATGACTCGAATTAAGATAATTGAAACATTTGGAGTACTTTAAAAACATTTTGTACATATGAGGGTAATAATTGATGTTCTTCCCCATTACCCCATAACATTAGTACTTTACCCATGAGCCCCAATCGTCCCAAAACAATATGTACAAGATATGACTCGATTTAGCAACCATGTAATCAACTAGACAATTAACTAAGGGTTTACACAAATGTTGTAATAATAATGCACTAAAGATGAGTGCATACAAGGAAGGTTAAGGCGATTTGGGTGTACATTTGGGGGTGGATTGCAAACAAATTCTATCTTTAAGTAAATTGCTTAAAGTTAGAAACGAAAAAGATAGGCCCTAAGGGGTGTACTAGGGGTATCGTGTACTAAAAATGAGTACATCGCAAAGGTATGGGAGAATTACTTTGTGGAAAACTAGAAGGGGGGGTTGAATAGTTTTCCCTTCTTTTTTGTTTTATAAAAACTTTGTTTCAAAATGTTGATTCGAATTTATTCAATTATTTGTTTGGAAAACCTTCAATTGGAGTTTAGTATGAAAACAACATATAATCAATATAATCAATTATATATGTAAGCTTTTGGAAAAACTTAGTTTTATGAATGGAGCTTTGGTCGATCTTTATGTGAATACGTTTTCCTTTTAAAATCTTAAAACATTTTGTATCAAATTATCTATCAAGTTAAACTTAATATGAGAAGTGTGAATAATAATCTATTTGACCATATCATATAATTATACACACAATCACAATATTAACTTCTATGTACAACACAATCAATCATCACAATTATATAAGCAACAACTAAGACATATAGGCAAGCATAGATGTAAAGCGATAAATGCAAGAATAAATGAAAAGAGATAAGAGAAAGGAAATGCAAACCGGACACGATGATTTATAGTGGTTCGGCTACAACGACACCTTCCTTGCCCTACTCCACTCCCCGAGTCACCTACACGAGAGTTTTCTTCACTACTCAACAAGCTCCCTTTTGGCGGAGAAAACCGTACACAACTTTTGCTTACACCATTTAACGACACTAAGCTAAATGTCGAGTTCTGATAGTAGCTAGAACCAATCTCACAACTTCAATCACTACACAACTTCTTCACGACTTCTTCACGGCTTCACGACTTCTTCACGGCTTCACGACTTGTTCACTACTTCACAACTTCTTCTATACTCCACTACATGTTCACACATCTATTTCTTCACAACTACATAACTTCTCCACACTACTACTTCTTCCCACTACTTCTTACTCACTCATAAGCTCACTACTAAGTAAGATCATCTTGATCTACTTATTACATATACATAACTCACAACTTCACATAAGCACTAACTAGATCCTAATACATCTTTGGCTTTATGATAGGGAAGATTCTTCTCTTGCACTTTGAGTGGTGAAGGATTGGATCACTTGAAACAAAGACTTATAATCTTATGATCAAAGGATTTAGAAGGATGTTTTGAAGGGATTGGGACTGAAAATTTTCGTGCAAAAGGTGAGGAAAAATTGCAGAAATGAACCAGTATTTATAGGCAAAAATTTCTGACAACTGGAGCGTGCCGGTCCCCTTAATTGTGCGGCCGGTCCCCTTAATTATTAAGGGGGCCGCCCATAATTAAGGGGGTCGCCCTACTGAAACGGTCAGAAATCTTTGTCTTTTCTAGTGAAAGTTTATTTGGTGAAAAACCAACTGATTTTGGTTAAAAATTTGAATTCTTATATTTGTTATGAATTAAACATTTTCCTTTAATTACCAAAATTGTTTTTCAAAAATATATAACATGTTTATATCATTTTATAAACTTTGTAATGTTTAAATAAAGTCCCTTTGATCATAAAATGTATTTGACATTTGTTTGTACATACCTTAAGTGATTGTTGAAGCATACTCGAGACGTTGAGATGTCGAGGCTTGTTGACGTAAGAATGCATAGATGAATTTTGATCACAAGTAACTTATGCACTTTACGTTGTATGTTGTAACTTACATCTTTGTCATCATCAAAACATGAAGAGGATGTTTAGATTAAATATCGTAATATTCATGCCAACAATCTCCCCCTTTTTGATGATGACAAACTATGTAAACTATAACTCATAGTAAAATGTATAAGTTACTTGTTTACACTTCTTCTCCCCCTTTTGTCGAAGCAAAAAGGTGGACTCTAAAACGAGAAATCTACTACGCTTGAACCCTTGAGATAGAATGTAAAAGGCGAGCTTGCATCATCGTAAGTGATGCCTTGATCCTAAGAACCTTAATGCTCCCCCTTGGTGTACGCTTAAAACTTTTTTTGGCTACCAAAGAGTCGAGCGATGAAGTAATCCTTCAAAAAAAAGTTAGTAGACAAGTGCAACTATATATAATGATGATGATAGATATATGCATGATACTAATAGGTGAACAATATATGGACGTAATAGGTATATGCACTAAAAATATGACACATGCAATTATTGTATTAAAAACAACAACCTAACTCAAAAAAAAAATTACCATGACCAAAGCTTAAGACATGATAATGATTAGAACCTAATGCAAAGATACTACCGACATATTTTGGCGAAAGATGCCAAAATATATATTCTAAAATGGTTAAAGAAAAAAAATGAAGATGAGAATGATACATTCTTTTAAAGACGTAGAAAGAAAGAAAAAAAGAAGGATGAGCGTGAATGAAAAGGGAAGGTAATGACAAAAAGGTTGACAAATATGGTTTAGATTAATATATCGTTTGACAAGGGTGGATGATTGGGAATCATGGGATTTTCAGGTGTTTTGTTGGTTGACGACCGAAGATGGATATGTGAATGAGGTGGTGATGGCTCAACAACACTTGAAGCTTGGATGTCTTCTTTGTGTTCTTCACTTGCTAGGAAGTGGAAAAGATGCATTTCATAAAGAAATTCGCTTGACTTTTAGGGATTTAAGTTTTGTTGGTGATGACGCACTTAGTAGAATGTAGGGAGTTTAGAGGTGTAGATTTAGGAGTGGAAGAGGTTGATTGAGAGTTTGGATGTTGTTCAAGCGAGGATTTTGGATGAGAACTAGCGAGAAGATACTCAATCCAAGTGAAGTGTTCCTTCAATGAAATGGTTTGTTTTAGGGGAAAGATGCACCAAGGAAAATTGTTGACATGTTTTGCAACTTGTTTCAAGTTGTAGGGTGATGAGGGAGAGCTAGAGGGAAGTTATTCCAAGATGCATTGAGCAAGGTGTAAGGCAAGAAGAACACTAAGCTCATAGGCTTCCTTTAGTTCTTCAATGAACTTCAAGTGTTTGGAGAAAGGTGATGATGGTGGATTGTGGTTTTAATTAGGGATGGATGATTGGACATGCAACATAGAAATAGCATATGAGTTATAGGGTGTGGTGGTGACACATTAGAGCTTGGGTAATCATGAAAGCATGATATGGATGGAAGATAGGCTTAATGAGTGGATGGAATTTTTGTTGAATGAGTATCAAGTGAAGCATTGGTGATGAGGTTTGGATTGTTGTTTTAGGATTGTGCATGCTCATCATGAGAAGAAGCATTTGTGGAACCAAGCATGGGTGTTTGGCTTTGTTTGTGAGATGGGTTATTTGTATGAGCATAAGATTTGGGTATTGGTTGATTTGGAACAACATCACTTGAGCTTTGACAAGAGTCAATTTTTCTCCTCCAAATGGGTTTTACGGAGATCTTAGCAACTCTTGAGAGTTTAGATCTTGGGTTGTTGAGGGATGATATGTTTGGTTGGATGATCATTAAGGATGAAGGAGATGTATTTATAGTGTAGGAAAGATTTGGTTTAGGAAGGTAAATTTTGAGGGCATGGAAATGGTGGATGACTCGAGATTGGTAGTATAAAGGATGATTCGGTTTTTCATTTCACATGGGTGGTTTGAGGATGTACTAAAGAAGGGTTATGAGGTTTGAGTGTAAGGTAGAAGAATATATGTGAGTGAGTGTGTTTTCCCTTCCCATTAAATTCGTGCTCATCCGGACATAGAGTTAAGCATGTAAAGGCATACAATCAAATCACATAGGAGCAGATAAACATCTAGAAACAACATATATGCGATATGCCATAAATCTAGGAATGAGAGAATCTAATGAGAAGCAAAGTTCACAAAAGTAAACTAGCGTTAGGTATATATAGGAAGAGCAATTTAATCAAGTCGGAGAGCGAGTATGAGATTATTATTAGTGGTGCTCAATTCAGGCTAAACACGACCATTTTTATGGGTTACACACACCCAACTTCTCACATAGAAGCAATTCAACCGTTAGGTTAAATTGAATTTCTAGTCAATAGATTCTCCAGTAGTCATTCTCTTTTTAGAAGAAATTGAGTTCCTAAATTTACCTATCGAAGAGTACCAAATATGAAGTTTGTTTGATTCACTAGTACTTGGCTTAATGTGACTCAAACATCATGTTTTTATGAAGGTAAATCTAGATGATATATTTTATTCACGATCCCAATAGAGACGTGTTGAATGTTTAGATAAGAGTAAACAAAAAATTTTAATCTTTTCTTCATGATTTATCGGTTGTTTGGTTTTGATGGCATATTACTTGATTTAATAACTGTGCTAGACTAAAGAGTGCACCTTAGCATCTCTTGTGAAATGAATCTCATTAAGATTATTTATCTTAAATTAGTTTGTGATTCTCAAATGATATCAAAACTAGACATTAATATATTTTTAAACAAATATTATTTTCTATGATTTTTGCCAATGTTATATATCATACTTTAACAAGTATTTGAAAAAATAAATTTTACTTGTTAACGGATTGTGACAAGTTATTTTTCAATTCTAATAACTTATATTATTTCAAAAAGGAAAGTGTAGTGCATTATCTTGTAACACAGCCATTCATGCTACAAAGAAAATGAAATACATAGAATATATAGTGTGTAATATTCTTAAATATGTATTTTATCTTGAAGTGATGATTTTAAGCAGTGTGATCAAAGTTTACATATGTTGTTAGTTTGCTCATATTTGGTTTTTCGGATATGACACATTTATCCATTGCATTGCAATGTAAATTGCTTGAATATTTCGGACGAAACATCCAAGTCATCAATCCTACTTCATTGTATATTTTATGAATGTGTTTAACATGTTATTCTAATATTTGGAACACAATTATTGGACAAGTAGATTCAATATGACATTATCAACACAAGTGTGAGTTATGATCCAATGCATACTCTTTTCATCTACAATGGATGTAACTATTTTCATATCAATCTAGTGTGATTGAGTATGTAGATTCAAGACTATATCTTTTGTTGTAATTTGATATAATCTTGAAGCTAAACAAATAGCAATCCAATTTCTTGTCCACACTAAAAAATGTGTCAATTAGATTTGATAAATATATCAACCATAATTTGAATAATTAATTGATATAGTATCAAGATCTTTCTTGACCCTCACGGACACTCATTTGAAATAAACATTTTGATAGTGTGTTCCATTAATTCTAAGATTATTTATTAGTGAATGATTGAAAGTTGACTTATTATTTCATGATTATTATATGTTTTGTTTTTGTGAAAGACTCTTCATTTTTACTTATTATGAACACACTTAGATTTTGAAAATACTTTTTCTTTTTTATAACTATTAATGTTTTACAATGATTCAATTTCTCTTATTAAACAACTTAAGGTAAAACAAGGTAATTTGTTGAAAGTATTTAAGCGTTTGTTGAAAATATATTAGATTGTTTGAAATATTTAGGTAACTAGATTTAACTTCATTTACAAGATGTTTAAGTAACATTAAGCCATCTATACCTATATGCAATGCAAGCATATTATAACAATCTTAACGCAAGAAATCTAGCAAAAGATCTAGTTAAGAATAAACCGGAAAGCTAGCTATAAACTAATAGGGCACATATGCATAGATATACGAATAGCTAAACTTCAAATAGCAACAATCATTTAATATATTCAATTTAAGAAAATAAAATCACAAAGAAGTTCTCATAACACATAAAACACTTGTCGTCGTTTTGTGTATTATATACACCAGTGTTTACTTAGCTCGATTTTATTTGAAAATAAAATAATTTCCTCCCCATTCTATAATTTAATTAAGATCAATATTTTGAAAACATAAATACTTAATTTTTCAAAATTATATTAACTAGGAATGCCCGACTTGAAGGAAAAGATAAAACAAAAGTTTTACGTTCAAACGAAACACAAATTCTTGACCACCGTATAGTATTTTCACTTTCTTAGTTATTTAAGTTTGTAATGGTTACTTGTAAGTATTTTTAAATGAAAGTAGACTTAATTACCTTTAAAACTCCGGGTGGCACGACTTCTATGGAGTTACGGTTAATTTTATAGGATTTTTCAAAGTTTCTGAAAAACTGTCGAACAGACAGGCGGACCCCTTAAATTTAAGGGGGCCGCCCAGACAATTAAAGGGGCCGCCCATCTGATACTAAAAAATGTATTTTTTGTTAAAAATTGTTTTCTAACTTTGTGGAAAGGTGTGTAACTTTCTGATTTTAAAAACGAACATATAACACTTGTTTTAAGCATAATCTTATCTCGAGCTAGTATAATTAATGTATATAATATCAAAGCTAATGCAAGTTAATCAACAAAACACTTTTCATATTTAATCCTCCTTAATGGGTAATTTGATACATGGATCGTACTCAATTTTTAAAACCATTTGTTTTGAAAATTTGAGCGACGTGGCTCTGGTACCAATTGTGGAAAACTAGAAGCGGGATTGAATAGTTTTCCCTTCTTTTTCGTTTTATAAAAACTTTGTTTCAAAATGTTGATTCAAATTTATTCAATTGTTTGTTTGCAAAACCTTCAATTGGAGTTTAGTATGAAAACGACATATAATCAATATGATCAATTATATATGTAAGCTTTTGGAAAAACTTAGTTTTATGAATGGAGCTTTGGTCGATCTTTATGTGAATACGTTTTCCTTTTAAAATCTTAAAACGTTTTGTATCAAATTATCTATCAAGTTAAACTTAATATGAGAAGTGTGAATAATAATCTATTTGACCATATCATATAATTATACACACAATCACAATTTTAACTTCTATGTACAACACAATCAATCATCACAATTATATAAGCAACAACTAAGACATATAGGCAAGCATAGATGTAAAGCGATAAATGCAAGAATAAATGAAAAGAGATAAGAGAAAGGAAATGCAAACCGGACACGATGATTTATAGTGGTTCGGCTACAAGGACACCTTCCTTGCCCTACTCCACTCCCCGAGTCACCTACTCGAGAGTTTTCTTCACTACTCAACAAGCTCCCTTTTGGCGGAGAAAACCGTACACAACTTTTGCTTACACCATTTAACGACACTAAGCTAAATGTCGAGTTCTAATAGTAGCTAGAACCAATCTCACAACTTCAATCACTACACAACTTCTTCACGGCTTCACGACTTCTTCACGGCTTCACGACTTCACTACTTCACAACTTCTTCTATACTCCACTACATATTCACACGTCTATTTCTTCACAACTACATAACTTCTCCACACTACTACTTCTTTCCACTACTTATTACTCACTCATAAACTCACTACTAAGTAAGATCATCTTGATCTACTTATTACATATACATAACTCACAACTTCACATAAGCACTAACCAGATCCTAATACATCTTTGGCTTTATGATAGGGAGGATTCTTCTCTTGCACTTTGAGTGGTGAAGGATTGGATCACTTGAAACAAAGACTTATAATCTTATGATCAAAGGATTTAGAAGGATGTTTTGAAGGGATTGAGACTGAAAATTTTCGTGCAAAAGGTGAGGAAAAATTGCAGAAATGAACCAGTATTTATAGGCAAAAATTTCTGACAACTGGAGCGTGCCGGTCACCTTAATTGTATGGCCGGTCCCCTTAATTATTAAGGGGGCCGCCCATAATTAAGGGGGCCACCCTACTGAAACGGTCAAAAATCTTTTGTCTTTTCTGGTGAAAGTTTATTTGGTGAAAAACTAACTGATTTTGGTTAAAAATTTGAATTCATATATTTGTTATGAATTAAACATTTTCCTTTAATTACCAAAATTGTTTTTCAAAAATATATAACATGTTTATATCATTTTATAAACTTTGTTATGTTTAAATAAAATCCCTTTGATCATAAAATGTATTAGACATTTGTTTGTACATACCTTAAGTGATTGTTGAAGCATACTCGAGACGTTGAGATGTCGAGGCTTGTTGACGTAAGAATGCATAGATGAATTTTGATCACAAGTAACTTATGCACTTTACGTTGTATGTTGTAACTTACATCTTTGTCATCATAAAAACATGAAGAGGATGTTTATATTAAATATCGTAATATTCATGCCAACATACTTGACCAATGAAGTCAGTGTAATTATATAAACACAAGTGTAAAAACATGGGTTATCCTAATGCCTCTTATCATGATGTTAATCTAACTACACGAATGTTGTCTCACTTGTGGTCTCGGAATGAATCACTAACGCAAGTTCTAGAATCTAAGTACTACTAGTACACTCATAAGCACTAAGGCTTTTCCTAACAAATCTAGGGGCGAACCTCACATGTTTGGGGTGGAAATTTTTTTTAGTGTTATGGTTTGTCTGCTAGTCATATAACTCCTATCCATGAGACGCTTATTAAGACTAAAGTTTCACTCCTATATGTTGCAAAAAATTTTAAATTTGATGCTAAAATTACCCTAACAAATATTTCTCTCAGTTTTATTACACATCTACTATTAAACAAACAAAAATCAAGTGCCATTGCATTCTCTAAGGTATCTTCAATTACCCCCCCCCCCCCCTTATACTTAAGCCGAACATTGTCCCCAATGTTCAATTAAAAGATGTAAAAGTAAAGAAAATGAAAGAATGAAACAAATACTCCCCTGATTCGTTCGGTGTGGATGATGCGGTAACATGGTTAAATCCTCCTTCAAGAGAATGTAACAACTTCAAGATTAAAGCAACGCCAAAAACTTGAAACTTGATGCCCAAAAACTTGACCATCCATGTACATCTTCTTGTCTAATATAACCTGTTAAACCTGAGAAAACAACCAAGAAAACCTAGCATAAAATCGGCGGTGAAATCTACATAAAATAAAATCCTAAAAAGCAAATAAAGATATAATGCTTGTGGAATGAATGGTTGCAGATTCTTGGAGTTTAAAAGTTAAAGATATAGCAAAACTTTACAATTCTGGCAGAAAAACAAAACTTGCAAAATTTTCATAAAATTTGTACCTGACGTCGTCAGGTTTTAATTTCTGATGCCGTCTGAATTGATTTGACAGAAATTTCATGTTTAGTTTCCGAAAAATTTCTAGAAAAACCTATGCCTTAATTCCTGGAATTCCTGCAAAATATCATTATGACTCGATACAAGCATTTGATTCAAACAAGTACTAATATGCATGTTTATATCTCATTGTTGTCGTTCATGTTCAATCTGTTCTTTGAAAACAATTTTGGATTTCCCTTACACTTATCTTTTGCAAAATACCTTTATATGTAATTAAGGCAAAATTAAAAACAAAATAAAGCATTTTCACAATTTTACTTGAAACATGAATCATAAACAATAGAAATAAGAACGCACATACGTAAGCAAATAAAACAAATAAACAAACAAGAAAACAATAAAAGCTTGGGTTGCCTCCCAAGAAGTGCTTTTCTTTATTAACGAGTCTTGTAGCTAGACTCAAAGTCACGCCCTATTACGTGACCTCATCATAGGTCACGGTTTCTAGGTCATCCTCTATTTTAGTTTTGTATTCCGGACCTAGTTGTAGGCATTCTTTATAAAACCCAAGTATTTTCCTCATTACGTGGTCTACTCCTCTACGTCTATCCTCATCATTCCTATAGTAGACTGCTTGCTTATGCTCCTTCTCAAGGTTCGATAAAAGTCGGTATTGCTCTATCTTATATGGCATTTGGTAGGCTATCTCATCTGTTTCTTCCTTGAACCTAACTATCCCTAGAGATGGGTTATAGTTCATTTTAGAGACTTCAACAAATGGATTTCCAAGCACTACTTGAGTTAGGCAATTATCTATTACCGGGCGAATATCCTCTATAATCATAAAGTCGGTAACCTACGTGAAATTTCCAACAAGAACATGCAATCCCTTTACTCTTTCTACAAAGTTACTCATCCAACCCGTGTTGGAAAATATCCTAGGTCCGAGTTGCTTTTTCATTATCCAATTGTAATGGATCCTTGTCATAATATTTATGGGAGATTTAAGATCGATGTAGGCCTTCCACACATGCACATGCCCAATGTTGCATGGTATATTGATATTAGATGGATCGCCCGCTTTGATGATTGGTGAACCTAGGACGTATGGTGTCTCGGGTCATCGAATAAATCCCTATGGTATGCACGTTCTTCTTTGGTAGGTAACCTATCGAAGTAGTTCTCTACATTCTCTACTTCCTCTACCTTCTCTTCCTTATTATCCTCAACATCCTTGACCTCATTCTTAGATTCACTATCCATTCCAACTTTATCTTTATCATATTCTCCCCTATTTTTATCAATTGGCTTAATAGTGACAACATTGACAAAGTGGACGTGTTTGGATGATGAGTGGTCCTTAATTTGGGTTCCGCTACTAGTGTTCCTAGTGTCCTTATTTGGTGTGGTCAACACTTGGTTGTTGAGAGCTTTCAACAAGTTGTCAATTTTATTGGTCCTCTCCATTTGTTGTTGATTAAATTCGGATTCAAACTTAGCCATACGAGCTTCTTGAGATGCCAAAAATTTGGACATCAATCCTTCAAAATTGTTGGTACTACCATAGTTGTCGGAAGGATTGTTATTGAAAGTATGGTTTGAGGATGAACTGTTTGATTGAAAACGATTAGGTGGATTGGAAGAATTGTTTTGGGGTGTGTTTTGGTTTTGTTTCCACCTAAAGTTTGGGTGATTTTTCCAAGAGCGGTTGTATGAATCACTATAAGGGTTTGGCTCGGGTTTGAAAGTGTACCACTTGTCTCCCACTCCGTCGGTACAGGAGGATGCGTAGTCCACAAAAGATTGTTCGGGGAGTTCCATGCAATCACGAGTGTCATGGGGACCACTACAATATTCACATGAAGAAGTGATTTTGTTCACTTGGCTTGAGGGTTTAGGATCCTCGTAGGATTTCATGAGAAACTTGACTTGGTCTCTGAGTTCCATGATCCTACGGTCGGGAGTGCTTGAATTATTCGAAGGCAAAGATATTGCCTTGACCGTTTTGTTCAAATCACGGGGATCATTCCAACTTTCGTTGTCATAGAGAGCAAGATCTTCTATGAGTTCCCATGATTCTTCCGCACTTCGATCACGTAGCTTACCACCGGCTGCTTGGTCAATGGTTTGCCTCGTGGAGAGATTGATTTGGTCATAGAAGATTTGGACTTGAAGCCAAAGATCTATGCCATGATGAGGGACTTTTTGAAGTAAGTCCTTGATACGAGTCCATGCTTCGTAAAGAGTTTTGCCTTGACGTTGTTGGAAGATCAAGATGTCATTCCTTAACTTGGTGGTTCTTCCCGGTGGGAAAAATTGAGCAAGGAAACGAGAGGTGAGATCATCCCAAGATGTGATGGATCCCGCGGGTAAACGCTCAAGCCATTGACTAGCTTGGTCACGTAGAGAAAATTGAAAGAGACGCAATCGGGTCGTCTCTCGAGTTTCAAGATCAAGGTATATGGAATATATGATTTTAAGAAAATCCTTGAGGTGTTGATTTGAATCTTCATAACGAAGTCCATGGAATGCACATCCGCTTTGCACCAACCGGATGGTGTCGGATCGCAAGGGAGACACATTGGCTCCTTGAGTGAGCTCAATGGTGTTTCGATAGCCTTGGTGGCTAGGTCGAGAGTACTCTCCTAAAGTGTGGTCTCTAGGAGGTTGGTTTGGTTGTGGTGGGTTGGCGGGGTCAAAGATATTACCACCGTCTATGATGTCGGATGGTAACGGTTACGAACAAAGAAACAAAGAAAAAGATAGACCAAGGAAAACCTATAAAAATAAAATAAAAATCTCACTAGAAAGGAATCTAATGAGCAGACCTAATAAAAATAAAATTCAACCTAAATAATAACTATTCCCCGGCAGCGGCACCAAAATCTTGATGCGTGGTTTTGCAACCTTGCAAAAGGTTTTAATTCTCAAAGGATCTTGAGAAGCTTGCAATCCCCACCAGGCAGTGTACCTGACCGATGTAGTATAGTGAGTGGCAAGTACCGGGGGATTGATCGTTCTCTCGGGGAATAGTGTTCGTTAGGATTGAAAACTAAGTCAATTA
The DNA here is from genome assembly GCA_030686995.1 of Artemisia argyi. Taxonomy (NCBI): domain Eukaryota; kingdom Viridiplantae; phylum Streptophyta; class Magnoliopsida; order Asterales; family Asteraceae; genus Artemisia; species Artemisia argyi. The sequence goes on along the minus strand of CM060694.1, from coordinate 84,877,378 downwards.
GGTCTAAAGGTGAAGGATGATTCTTTCTGTATTTTATATTTTATGGAAAGCAAGTAAAATTCTCAGGTTTTAGAAGAGTGGGCGGAATTTGTTTCTAGTCAGCTAACCCAAGTACTACAAAATCAAATAAAAATAAAATAACTGAAAATAAATGTGAGAGACTTCTAATAAGGAGACAAATGTGTTTACTTAGGTTTCACTACACCCTAGTTATCTTTTACTGATTGATAGGTTTGTTTCAATTGCGTGGATGCCGGGTTGTATTCCTTAATACCATTCGTGGGGCTGTGTATGATCTTCCCCAAATCTATAAGCTCTTATCTCCTCCTAAGACGACACGTTAAGCGCCCAATCCTAGGGATTATAAACAGTGGCTCATGCATTAAATACAACCAATAACCATAGTACACATCCGATTCATGTTTCTTAAGACGTTCAAAAATGTTACCAAATAGGAGATTGGCCAGTTTTCTTAAGCCTAACATCGATAAACATCCACCCACAACAATTAATAACAAACCAATCAATAAATAATCAATAACTAGGTTTCATTAGACCTAAGCAAACAAAAACAAACCTAGCCTTGCATGTTAAAAGAAAGACAAGCATAAGATAAAATCAAACAACACATAGACATATTGAATGATTGATAGATTACTTATCTTCAATTAATTATGGAAGAAAAGAGGCTTTGAAACCTCAAAAAAGCTGCAAAAGTCGACTAGGGTTCGTACCCTAAGTTCCTACCAAAAGTCCTCCCTTAATGAATGAAAAATAGAAAAGTATATATAGATATTACAACTTGACGGCGTCACCTTTTAGGATCTGACGCCGTCATAGGGTTCCCTGATTGCCTAGATCCACTCTTGACGCCGTCTGGTTGGAAAGTGTTCTGGGCCGTCTCTCTTTAACTTAAAACGTGACCACCTTGGTGAAATAACACGTGACGCCGTCACGTGTAAATTCCTCAAAATATTTCTGGCCCGTCAAGTGCAAAGTAAATATCTACCTCTTTTGACGGCGTCACCTTGTAGCTTTTGACGCCGTCAGGTACTGTTCCAGCTTGAATTCTTGACTTTGTCGTTTTCTTCACTTTTATGCTCCAAGAACGTCAAAAATGCTATGTTTTCCAGAATTCCTCCCAAAAGTACCTAAAATGACAAAAGGAATGATTTAAGGCAATATTTGATCATATTACCACGACTTAAGGCTTAAATGACCCCTTAAAAGCGTACACTTTTTGTCTCATCAATACCACTCCTGCCGAACAACCTATACTCATGATCCGCTGGTGAGAAACAAGTTTAAAGAGAAAAGCAGTAGACACAGAGCCAAGCAGAGTAAGCGAAATGACATTCCCCCCAATCGCAGGCAACACACTTTCGGCCGACCCAGTGGTTATTAAAGTCTTGATCTCCAACATTGAAGTCAACATGACTTATATGGACTCTGTTAGCCCCTGTGAAGTGATATACGAGCATTGTTTTCTTAAACTTGCTCCTTCTATCAGATCTATGCAGTCGAACACCAAACTACCTCTGATAGGGTTCTCGGGAGAGAGCACATGGCCTTTCGGAGAAGTACAACTAGAAGTAACCATCAGGGATGTAAGGTTCTCAAGGAGTGAAACCCTCACCTTCACCATCATAATATCTGATTCACCATACAACATGATAATAGGTAGGGCAGGCATGCAAACAATGGGAATTGTTGTATCTATAATACTTTCGGCAATGAAATTCCATTCCTCCGAAGGAATAGGGACTATATACTGAAGCTATGATGAAAGAATTCCAACCAATAGAAGGCAGAAGTCCAACGACCTAGAAGGATATCGGGAAACATCTGATCCAGAAGATACCTTACCTAAAATGGAAAACAAGGAAGAAAGCTTACAAGAAGACATTCAAAATATCTTCCACAAATCTAGAACAGAAAAGGAAAAAGCCAACCCATTGGGATGGCTTTTCAGTATAGAAGATTGGAGATGTTTGAGAAGACTCTTCATTATGTAGGGAAAAAGAAACAATTTATCCTCAAGGACAGAAGCCCACCTCCCTAAGAATATAGGAGGCCCGTACAAGCTCAACGAAAAAATCAAAGTCTTGAGAAGCCATTGGCTGAGTCATGAAAACACATACCACCCCTTGAATCTAATCGCTAGAGGGATCGTGGATGAGAACTCCCTAGAAAACACAGAATTAGAAGAAGCAAGAAGGTTCTTTCAAAAACTACCGATGTTAATCACCCTAGCAAGAAACGAAGCACTACACATGTACGTCGCTACCTCAGGTGAAAGCATCAAAGCCATACTACTTCTAGAAAGATAAGGAGAGCAAGTCCCCATCCAATATGTTAGTAGAATCCTACAAGATGCTGAGTTGAATTACACGGGGTTACAAAAATTGATTCTAGCTTTGGTTCACGCTGTGAGAAAACTCCAAAGGTACTTTCGAGCCCACCCTAATATAGTTCTAACAGGAAAGCCAATCAAACAGGAGCTGCTAAAACCTGGAAAGTCAGAAAGGATAGCTAAATGGGCCAGAGAGTTTGGAGAATATGAGTTGGAGTATGAAAACCGACATTCCTCTCAGAAATATATACTGACGGATTTCTTAAATGAAATACTCTCTGACTCAAAGGTAGACGAGGACGCTCGAGATGAAATAGTCGCAGTGAAAGGAACAGGATGGAAACTCTATGTGGATGGAATGTCAAATCCCTCAGGCTCTGGAGCATGCCTAATACTAATTAGTCCAGAGGGAAAAGAGTTCCTCTATGTGCTACGTTTCGAGTTTGGCATTTCCAGCATCGAGGCAAAATACGAAGCCTTGTTAACCGGCCTTCAAATCGTGGAAGACATGGAAGTACATAATCTGTTTATTCTCCTCGACTCTAAAATAATAGCAAGACAGATAGAAAACCCTCGCGAAAATAGATAACTTGTCATAAAAAAGTATTCGGACGAGGTCAAAGGAATGCTGGGAAAACTAAAATCTTATGGTATAGCTCATGTTCAAAGGGAACAAAATGAGAAAGCAGTCAGGCTGGGCAATCTAGTGTCAATGAAGTTCGCTAATCTTACGAAGGGGGTATGGGTAGAGGTATTAACCGAAATAATAATCATAATACCAGAGAAACCCCATGAGGCATTAAGGAGAAAAAAGGACTTGACAACTCCAGTCAAAAGATATTTGGAAGATGGCACTCTACCGGAAGACAATAAAGCATCACGAAGGATCATAGTAAATTCTCCCTTGTACAGGTTGATGGGGAAGAGATTGTAGAGAATGTTGGCATGAATATTACGATATTTAATCTAAACATCCTCTTCATGTTTTGATGATGACAAAGATGTAAGTTACAACATACAACGTAAAGTGCATAAGTTACTTGTGATCAAAATTCATCTATGCATTCATACGTCAACAAGCCTCGACATCTCAACGTCTCGAGTATGCTTCAACAATCACTTAAGGTATGTACAAACAAATGTCTAATACATTTTATGATCAAAGGGATTTTATTTAAACATTACAAAGTTTATAAAATGATATAAGCATGTTATATATTTTTGAAAAACAATTTTGGTAATTAAAGGAAAATGTTTAATTCATAACAAATATATGAATTCAAATTTTTAACCAAAATCAGTTAGTTGTTCACCAAATAAACTTTCACCAGAAAAGACAAAGATTTCTGACCATTTCAGTAGGGCGGCCCCCTTAATAATTAAGGGAACCGGCCATACAATTAAGGGGACCGACACGCTCCAGTTGTCAGAAATTTTTGCCTATAAATACTGGTTCATTTCTGCAATTTTTTCTCACCTTTTGCATGAAAATTTTCAGTCCCAATCCCTTCAAAACATCCTTATAAATCCTTTGATCATAAGATTATAAGTCTTTGTTTCAAGTGATCCAATCCTTCACCACTCAAAGTGCAAAAGAAGAATCCTCCCTATCATAAAGCCAAAGATGTATTAGGATCTAGTTAGTGCTTATGCGAAGTTGTGAGTTATGTGTATGTAATAAGTAGATCAAGATGATCTTACTTAGTAGTGAGTTTATGAGTGAGTAAGAAGTAGTGGGAAGAAGTAGTAGTGTGAAGAAGTTATGTAGTTGTGAAGAAATAGATGTGTGAATATGGAGTGGAATATAGAAGAAGTTGTGAAGTAGTGAAGAAGTCGTGAAGCCGTGAAGAAGTCGTGAAGCCGTGAAGTTGTGTAGAAGTTGTGTAGTGATTGAAGTTGTGAGATTGGTTCTAGCTACTATTAGAACTCGACATTTAGCTTAGTGTCGTTAAATGGTGTAAGCAAAAGTTGTGTACGGTTTTCTCCGCCAAAAGGGAGCTTGTTGAGTAGTGAAGAAAACTCTCGAGTAGGTGACTCGGGGAGTGGAGTAGGGCAAGGAAGGTGTCCTTGTAGCCGAACCACTATAAATCGTCGTGTCCGGTTTGCATTTCCTTTCTCTTATCTCTTTTCATTTATTCTTGCATTTATCGCTTTACATCTTTGCTTGCCTATATGTCTTAGTTGTTGCTTATATAGTTGTGATGATTGATTGTGTTGTACATAGAAGTTAATATTGTGATTGTGTGTATAATTATATGATATGGTCAAATAGATTATTATTCACACTTCTCATATTAAGTTTAACTTGATAGATAATTTGATACAAAACGTTTTAAGATTTTAAAAGGAAAACTTATTCACATAAAGATCGACCAAAGCTCCATTCATAAAACTAAGTTTTTCCAAAAGCTTACATATATAATTGATCATATTGATTATATGTTGTTTCCATACTAAACTCTAATTGAAGGTTTTCCAAACAAACAATTGAATAAATTCGAATCAACATTTTGAAATAAAGATTTTATAAAATGAAAAAGAAGGGAAAACTATTCAACCCCCCCTTCTAGTTTTCCACAATTGGTACCAGAGCCACGTCGCTCAAATTTTCAAAACAAATGGTTTTAAAAATTGAGTACGATCCATGTATCAAATTACCCATTAAGGAGGATTAAATATGTAAAGTATTTTGTTGATTAAGTTGTATTAGTTTTGATATTATATACATTAATTATACTAGCTCGAGATAAGATTATGCTTAAAATAAGTGTTATATGTTCGTTTTTAAAATCAGAAAGTTACACACCTTTCCATAAAGTCAGAAAACAATTTTTAACAAAAAATGAATTTTTTTGTATCAGATGGGCGGCCCCTTTAATTGTCTGGGCGGCCCCCTTAAATTTAAGGGGTCTGCCTGTCTGTTCGACAGTTTTTCAGAAACTTTGAAAAATCATATAAAATTAACCGTAACTCCGTAGAAGTCGTGCCACCCGGTGTTTTAAAGGTAATTAAGTATACTTTCATTTAAAAATACTTACAAGTAACCATTACAAACTTAAATAAGTAAGAAAGTCAAAATACTATACGGTGGTCAAGAATTTGTGTTTCGTTTTAACGTAAAACTTTTGTTTTATCTTTTTCCTTCAAGTCGGGCATTCCTAGTTGATATAATTTTGAAAAATTAAGTATTTATGTTTTCAAAATATTGATCTTAATTAAATTATAGAATGGGGAGGAAACTATTTTATTTTCAAATAAAATCGAGCTAAGTAAACGTTGGTGTATATAATACACAAAACGACGACAAGTGTTTTATGTGTTATGTGAACTTCTTTGTGATTTTATTTTCTTAAATTGAATATATTAAATGATTGTTGCTATTTGAAGTTTAGCTATTTGTATATCTATGCATATGTGCCCTATTAGTTTATAGCTAGCTTTCCGGTTTATTCTTAACTAGATCTTTTGCTAGATTTCTTGCGTTAAGATTGTTATAATATGCTTGCATTGCATATAGGTATAGATGGCTTAATGTTACTTAAACATCTTGTAAATGAAGTTAAATCTAGTTACCTAAACATTTCAAACAATCTAATATATTTTCAACAAATGCTTAAATACTTTCAACAAATTACCTTGTTTTACCTGAAGTTGTTTAATAAGAGAAATTGAATCATTGTAAAACATTAATAGTTATATAAAAGAAAAAGTATTTTCAAAATCTAAGTGTGTTCATAATAAATAAAAATGAAGAGTCTTTCACAAAAACAAAACATATAACAATCATGAAATAATAAGTCAACTTTCAATCATTCACTAATAAATAATCTTAGGATTAATGGAACACACTATCAAAATGTTTATTTCAAATGAGTGCCCGTGAGGGTCAAGAAAGATCTTGATATTATATCAATTCGTTATTCAAATTATGGTTGATATATTTATCAAATCTAATTGACACATTTTTGAGTGTGGACAAGAAATTGGATTGCTATTTGTTTAGCTTCAAGATTATATCAAATTACAACAAAAGATATAGTCTTGAATCTACATACTCAATCACACTAGATTGATATGAAAATAGTTACATCCTTTGTAGATGAAAAGAGTATGCATTGGATCATAACTCACACTTGTGTTGATAATGTCATATTGAATCTACTTGTCCAATAATTGTGTTCCAAATATTAGAATAACATTTTAAACACATTCATAAAATATACAAAGAAGTAGGATTGACGACTTGGATGTTTCGTCCGAAATATTCAAGCAATTTACATTGCAATGCAATGGATAAATGTGTCATATCCGAAAAACCAAACACGAGCAAACTAACAACATATGTAAACTTTGCTCACACTACTTAAAATCATCACTTCAAGATAAAAAAATACATATTTAAGAATAATACACATTATATATTCTATGTATTTCGTTTTCTTTGTAGCATGAATGGTTGTGTTACAAGATAATGCATTACACTTTCCTTTTTGAAATAATATAAGTTATTAGAATTGAAAAATAACTTGTCACAATCCATAAACAAGTAAAATTTATTTTTTCAAATACTTGTTAAAGTATGATATATAACATTGGCAAAAATCATAGAAAATAATATTTGTTAAAAAAAAATTATATTAATGTCTAGTTTTGATATCATTTGAGAATCACAAACTCATTTAAGATAAATAATCTTAATGAGATTCATTTCACAAGAGATGCTAAGGTGCACTCTTTAGTCTAGCACAGTTATTAAATCAAGTAATATGCCATCAAAACCAAACAACCGGTAATCATGAAGAAAAGATTAAAACTTTTTGTTTACTCTTATCTAAACATTCAACACGTCTCTATTGGGATCGTGAATAAAATATATCATCTAGATTTACCTTCATAAAAACATGATGTTTGAGTCACATTAAGCCAAGTACTAGTGAATCAAGCAAACTTCATATTTGGTACTCTTCGATAGGTAAATTTAGGAACTCAATTTCTTCTAAAAAGAGAATGACTACTGGAGAATCTATTGACTAGAAATTCAATTTAACCTAATGGTTGAATTGCTTCTATGTGAGAAGTTGGGTGTGTGTAACCCGTAAAAATGGTCGTGTTTAGCCTGAATTGAGCACCACTAGTAATAGTCTCATACTCACTCTCCGACTTGATTAAATTGCTCTTCCTATATATACCTAACGCTAGTTTACTTTTGTGAACTTTGCTTCTCATTAGATTCTTTCATTCCTAGATTTATAGCATATCGCATATATGTTGTTTCTAGATGTTTATTTGCTCCTATGTGATTTGATTGTATGCCTTTACATGCTTTACTCTATGTCCGGATGAGCACGAATTTAATGGGAAGGGAAAACAAACTCACTCACATATATTCTTCTACCTTACACTCAAACCTCATAACCCTTCTTCAGTACATCCTCAAACCACCCATGTGAAATGAAAAACCGAATCATCCTTTATACTACCAATCTCGAGTCATCCACCATTTCCATGCCCTCAAAATTTACCTTCCTAAACCACATCTTTCCTACACTATAAATACATCTCCTTCATCCTTAATGATCATCCAACCAAACATATCATCCCTCAACAACCCAAGATCTAAACTCTCAAGAGTTGCTAAGATCTCCGTAAAACCCATTTAGAGGAGAAAAAATGACTCTTGTCAAAGCTCAAGTGATGTTGTTCCAAATCAACCAATACCCAAATCTTATGCTTATACAAATAATCCATCTCACAAACAAAGCCAAACACCCATGCTTGGTTCCACCAATGCTTCTTTTCAAGATGAGCATGCACAATCCCAAAACAACAATCCAAACCTCATCACCAATGCTTCACTTGATGCTCATTCAACAAAAATTCCATCCACTCATTAAGCCTATCTTCCATCCATATCATGCTTTCATGATTACCCAAGCTCTAATGTGTCACCACCACACCCTATAACTCACATGCTATTTCTATGTTGCATGTCCAATCATCCATCCCTAATTAAAACCACAATCCACCATCATCACCTTTCTCCAAACACTTGAACTTCATTGAAGAACTCAAGGAAGCCTATGAGCTTAGTGCTCTTCTTGCCTTACACCTTGCTCAATGCAACTTGGAATAACTTCCCTCTAGCTCTCCTTCATCACCCTACAACTTGAAACAAGTTGCAAAACATGTCAACAATTTTCCTTGTTGCATCTTTCCCCTAAAACAAACCATTCCATTGAAGGAACACTTCACTTGGATTGAGTATCTTCTCGCTAGTTCTCATCCAAAATCCTCGCTTGAACAACATCCAAACTCTCAATCAACCTCTTCCGCTCCTAAATCTACACCTCTAAACTCCCTACATTCTGCTAAGTGCGTCATCACCACCAAAACTTAAATCCCTAAAAGTCAAGCGAATTTCCTTATGAAATGCATCTTTTCCACTTCCTAGCAAGTGAAGAACACAAAGAAGATATCCAAGCTTCAAGTCTTGTTGAGCCATCACCACCTCATTCACATATCCATCTTCGGTTGTCAACCAACAAAACACCTGAAAATCCCTTGATTCCGAATCATCCACCCTTGTCAAACGATATATTAATCTAAACCATATTTGTTAACCTTTTGTCATTACCTTCCCTTTTCATTCACGCTCATCCTTCTTCATTTTTCTACGTCTTTAAAAGAACGTATCATTCTCATCTTCATTTTTTTTTCTTTAACCATTTTAGAATATATATTTTGGCATCTTTCGGCAAAATACGTCGGTAGAATCTTTGAATTAGGTTCTAATCATTATCATGTCTTAAGCTTTGGTCATGGTAATTTTTTTTTGAGTTAGGTTGTTGTTTTTAATACAATAATTGCATGTGTCATATTTTTAGTGCATATACCTATTACGTCCATGTATTGTTCACCGATTAGTATCATGCATATATCTATCATCATCATTATATATAGTTGCACTTGTCTACTAACTTTGTTTTGAAGGATTACTTCATCGCTCGACTCTTTGGTAGCCAAAACAAGTTTTGAGCATACACCAAGGGGGAGCATACACCAAGGGGGAGCATTAAGGTTGTTAGGATCAAGGCTTCACTTACTATGATGCAAGCTCGCCTTTTACATTCTATCTCAAGGGTTCAAGCGTAGTAGATTTCTCGTCTTAGAGTCCACCTTTTTGCTTCGACAAAAGGGGGAGAAGAAGTGTAAACAAGTAACTTATACATTTTACTATGAGTTATAGTTTACATAGTTTGTCATCATCAAAAAGGGGGAGATTGTTGGCATGAATATTACGATATTTAATCTAAATATCCTCTTCATGTTTTGATGATGACAAAGATGTAAGTTACAACATACAACGTAAAGTGTATAAGTTACTTTTGATCAAAATTCATCTATGCATTCATACGTCAACAAGCCTCGACATCTCAACGTCTCGAGTATGCTTCAACAATCACTTAAGGTATGTACAAACAAAAGTCTAATACATTTTATGATCAAAGGGATTTTATTTAAACATTACAAAGTTTATAAAATGATATAAACATGTTATATATTTTTGAAAAACAATTTTGGTAATTAAAGGAAAATGTTTAATTCATAACAAATATATGAATTCAAATTTTTAACAAAAATCAGTTAGTTTTTCACCAAATAAACTTTCACCAGAAAAGACAAAGATTTCTGACTGTTTCAGTAGGGTGGCCCCCTTAATTATGGGTGGCCCCCTTAATAATTAAGGGGACCGGCCATACAATTAAGGGGACCGGCACGCTCCAGTTGTCAAAAATTTTTGCCTATAAATACTGGTTCATTTCTGCAATTTTTCCTCACCTTTTGCACGAAAATTTTCAGTCCCAATCCCTTCAAAACATCCTTCTAAATCCTTTGATCACAAGATTATAAGTCTTTGTTTCAAGTGATCCAATCCTTCACCACTCATAGTGCAAGAGAAGAATCCTCCCTATCATAAAGCTAAAGATGTATTAGGATCTAGTTAGTGCTTATGTGAAGTTGTAAGTTATGTATATGTAATAAGTAGATCAAGATGATCTTACTTGGTAGTGAGTTTATGAGTGAGTAAGAAGTAGTGGGAAGAAGTAGTAGTGTGGAGAAGTTATGTAGTTGTGAAGAAATAGATGTGTGAATATGTAGTGGAGTATAGAAGAAGTTGTGAAGTAGTGAAGAATTCGTGAAGTCGTGAAGAAGTCGTGAAGCCGTGAAGAAGTCGTGAAGAAGTTGTGTAGTGATTGAAGTTGTGAGATTGGTTCTAGCTACTATTAGAACTCGACATTTAGCTTAGTGTCGTTAAGTGGTGTAAGCAAAAGTTGTGTACGGTTTTCTCCGCCAAAAGGGAGCTTGTTGAGTAGTGAAGAAAACTCTCGAGTAGGTGACTCGGGGAGTGGTGTAGGGCAAGGAAGGTGTCCTTGTAGCCGAACCACTATAAATCATCGTGTCCGGTTTGCATTTCCTTTCTCTTATCTGTTTTCATTTATTCTTGCATTTATCGCTTTACATCTATGCTTGCCTATATGTCTTAGTTGTTGCTTATATAGTTGTGATGATTGATTGTGTTGTACATAGAAGTTAATATTGTGATTGTGTGTATAATTATATGATATGGTCAAATAGATTATTATTCACACTTCTCATATTAAGTTTAACTTGATAGATAATTTGATACAAAACGTTTTAAGATTTTAAAAGGAAAACGTATTCACATAAAGACCGACCAAAGCTCCATTCATAAAACTAAGTTTTTCCAAAAGCTTACATATATAATTGATCATATTGATTATATGTTGTTTTCATACTAAACTCTAATTGAAGGTTTTCCAGACAAACAATTGAATAAATTCGAATCAACATTTTGAAATAAAGATTTTATAAAATGAAAAAGAAGGGAAAACTATTCAACCCCCCCTTCTAGTTTTCCACAGAGAAAGTTTTTTCTCTCCCCATGACTCCAGTGTGTGGGACCTGAGCAAGCATCCAATATAATTCAGCAAATACGCGAAGCCTCCTGCAACCAACACACACGCCACAGACACATGGTCTCAAAAATAATAAGGGCAGGATAATATTGGCCTTCAATGCACAACGATGCTGCGGACATGTTCGAAAGATGTGAAGCCTGCCAAACTACCCTGAAGAACAAAGAAACCCTAACACAAAGTGTTATTGATAGAAACATTACATAACCCTTTTTCTAATGGGAAATCGATGTCATAGGACCACTACCGGAAGCCTCCGAAGGAGCTATGTTTCTAATCGTGGCCATTGATCACCCCACACAGTAGATCGAGGCTAAGCCTCTGACACTAATAACACGAAAGTAGATAGAAAGGTTTTTATGTGATCCGATAAGGATTTATTTGTTACGCTTTTAAGGGGTCATTTAAGCCTTAAATCGTAAATATATGGTCAAATATTGCCTCAAATCATTTCTTTTCTCATTTTAGGTACTTGGGACGTGATTTCTGGAATATGGAGCATTTTGGAGCATTTTAGATGTTTTTGGGCTCAAGAATGAAAAAAACAACAAAGTCAAGAAAACCTGTCAGGAAATGCATCTGACAGCGTGAGGCATTAAATGCTGACGTCGTCACTTGAAGATAAAGAAGTTGGAAAATATCAAACGTGACACTCCAGTGAACCTTTTTGTGATTTACACCTGACAGCGTCAGGTGTTATTGAAAGTAGGTCGTCAGGTTATGAGCTAAAGAGAGACGGCCCAGAAGGCTTTGTACATGATGATGTCAGAAGGTTAATTGCACAAGACGAAACACTAATAGTTTCATTCTGACAGCTTTAGGATTTATAACCTGACTCTGCCAGCCTTGTAATTCTATATACAGTTTTCGATTTTTCATTCATTAAGTGTGCAACTTTGGAGACAAACCCTAGTATAAATTTCAGAGAATTTTAAGGGTTCTCATACCCTCTTTTCTTCCATGTTTTATTGAAGATAAGTTTTCTTTTAATCATTCATTATGTCTATGTGTTGTTTGATTATCTGTTTATCTTTTCTTCCCTTTAACATGCTAGCTTAAGTTAATTAGTGTTTGCTTAGATCTAATGAAACCTAGTTATTGATTGTTGATAAGTTGTCTATTGTTTAGTTGATTGACTCGCGTTAGGTTTAAGAAAATTGGCTGATCTCCTTTGTGTAACAAGCTTGAACGTCTTAAAAAACATAATCGGATGTGCACTACGGTTTTATTCGTTGTATTTAATGCATTAGTAGATGTTAATGATTCTATGATAGGATACTAAACGTTTCGTCATAAGAAGAAATTGATATTCATAGAGTTGGGGAAGGCTGTGTACACCCCCACGACTGGTATTAAGGAATACAACGCTTCAGCTAAAACAACTGCACTGTGGCATTCAACGAGTCAATAAAAGATAACTAGGGAGTAATTATATCTAAGTAAACACGCTTGTCACATTATAAAAAGTCCACCATTTTCATTTTCTTGTTGTTTATTTTCTTGTTGTTTATTTTCAATTTTTAGTTTAATTATTAGTTTTGGGTTAGTTGATTAGCAACTAATTCCGCCCATCCCTTCCAGACCGAGATTTTACTGCTTTCATAAAAACCTAAAATATTCAAAAAGAATCATCCCTCACCTTTAGGCTTAAATTGACATACAATTCAACCTAGCGACACTATTCCCCTAGAGAACGATCAATCCCCCGGACATACCTATACTACACTACAATGACCAGGTACACTGCCTAGAGGATTGCAAGCTTTCCAAGATCCCTTGAGAAGTAAAACCTTTTGTGAGGCCGTAATCCTAGCATCAAAAACACATCGTATGGCGGTTCGGGATGCCCCAGGACATCACTACAGATAATGGGAGGCATTTTACTAAAGGAGCCTTCCTAATTTTCTACAAAAATCGAAGATCAGGCAGTCCTTCATATCCATCTGTCAACCCTAGGGAAATGGACAGAAGGAATGCAGCAACAAAGAAGTGATCAAAAGGATTGAACGAAGGCTGAGGCAAAGCCAACAAAGATGGGTAGAAGAGTTATCGCAGGTCATATGGGCGCAGAGAATGCAGATCAGGCCGAATCAAGAAAAGACTCCTTTCAAGCTAGCATATGGTACGGAGCCATGATATCATTTAAAGCGGACCCAAAAGATATCATATGATCCGAAGAAAACTTCAGCAAAAAGGAAAAAAGGATGGAAATATCTTTGATCGAAGAGGCCACCTACGCACAAAAGATAGAAAGGTACAACCATAGCAGAGGTACACCCCCAATGTTCAAACTTGGATAATATGTCCTCCAAACGAGCAACGCGAGAGGACAGGGATATCCAGAGCCAAGCTAGGATGGACCCTACATCATAACCGAAGCCTGCGGCAAAAACACCTATAGGCTCGCAATACTGTTTGGAGCTATCATTAACAGGACATGGAGCAGTTCCAGCCTCCGTAAGTTTTATGCATGAAACTTACTATTTTTACAATGCTCTAGAATAATGTATCGCATCCTTCTCACTAAGGAAAAGAAGCATTAATAGTAGGTGTCTTAGTGTTCATTTTCTAAAATGATGTAATCCTCCATACCCAATTAATGATAAATGTATTTCCCACAAATCTCTTGTTTCATTTTTTATGACAAAGATTTGTTCAGCCAAGTCCATTACAAGTTTCAATGTTGAAGGGATGATTATTAGACAAGCAACAAAGTCTAAGTTATCAAAGCAAAACATCCAACAAACTTCGCATTAACTTTCCTAAAGGTCTTAATGGTATCCAAAAGCCTTTCGAACCTTAAGGATAAAGATGGAGTGGGTCGCAACCCTCTATCAGCAGTCAAAAGTAAGTGATTACAATATTCTTGGTGCAGAATTTACACACAATAAAGCTACCAAACACCTGCGAGCTTTAGGTTGTAAAATATAAAAAGCATCGAAAGAGGTAGGAGAAGGCATAAAAGCAAAAGGTATATCCCACAAACAATAACAAAAAGTCAAAAACTCATAATGCAGTGATGACATAAACAGAAAGCATTCGAGACAAGGTCTTCAAAGCCTAGAAAACATGATTATTAAAAAGGGTACATACCACCCCAGGGATAACAAACCCACTAACATAGTAGCCTTCAAACATTCTTGGAAGAAGGCTCAGCTTGCAGAACATGAACAAAATGAGTTTTCCTGCTAGAGAAGGGAGGTTGAATTCTCTGAGACTTTTTAGACATAAGATCCTCCAAAGTGGCCGAAGTATCCTTTGTCGCTTCAGCAAGAAAGGAATACCCAGCAGTAGCATAAATGTTTCCAACCTCTTCATACTTTTTCTCGACAGAGGGTTGATAGTAAGGCACCTATGAAAGAACAACATGCTCACCCGTCTTGGCAACTTCCTCTAAAGCCAAACACTTACAATGTAATATGGCAGTGTTCACTAGGTTACCAACCACCATCCCTACCTCGTCACTATGATATAGTTCCATAGCAATATAAGGAACAGCTTTGGATACCACATAGCCCCTCTGCCTCCGCAAATTTTCACAACGTAGGGTTAAAGCATTTATCTCCTCCCGTAACTTGGTAACTTGATCTGCGAGCCTAGACTACTCGACCTCTAAACCCGAACATTTGGATTCAAGGGCTGCGATAGTGTTCCGATAACCTACCAACTTTGCTTCCTCAAGTCTTAACCTATAACACTTTGACCTACTATCCTTGGGCTGATCTTCAAAGCTTTGGACTTTTTCCCGAAGATCTTGGACGAAGGGATTCTACTTAATATCCCCCATAACCTCTTTACACTTGAGCTCAAACTGAGCATACTCAAGATCCCTAGCTTTCTCTTTAGCCAAGATAGCGTTAATCTTTTCCCTAACATCCTTCATAGTACGAACAAAATCTCGAATATGAGCATTCAGATGATTATCCAGCACTACTTGCCTCTTATAGCTTTTGTCATGAAGATCACAGAGCTCCTCAAGGGACATGTTGTCAAAGTCCCCCTCCAACTTGAAGGGGTCACTTGCTCAATCAATGAATGACAAGCCAGAGAATTAGGCAACTCCTTGGTATTCGCAAGACCTGGAAAAGGGGGAAGAAAAAATTTCTCAACAACAGAAACATAAGAAAGTAAGAAGGGAAATAGAAGGTCACCTACCATGAATATCATTATCAGGAATCGCATAAACAGCCTTACCCTGAACACCCTTCTGTTTAACCATCCTTGAAGAAGGAACAGGAGCAACCCCTTTCCTATTGGGAGCAACTTTTGCAGCCTTCTCAGCGGTTCCTTTCCTGCTACGAACTCTGTCCGCAATACCAGAAGACCCTATGATAATAACATGATCACCTTCAGAAGGAGGATCGGCAGAATTAGCCACATTTTCAAATGCTTGGACATCCTTCTCTGTCCTAGTCTGCTCACAAGGTTCCACCATGGCGAGTGGTACGATAGACATAGCATCCACATCATTGTTGTTCACAAATGCGGAAGGAGAACCAACGTCAAAGCTACCTTGCCCCAGCTTCTTTGGCACAAAACTAACATCCCTACTAGACCCAGCAACGACGAAGTTTTGAAAAGCCATCCCTACACAACAGAAAGGAAAAAATGAATATCAGCCAATAAGTCACCTATTATAATCAAATAAGATATACATACTTTGTCTAGCATGCATAATTTCAGGCAGTAATGGAGACCCCTCCCAACGATCCACAATACCGTCCATATACAATACTAGCTCAGGGAAGGTTTGGACATTAACAGGATGGTGAGCAAGATGCTGGTACAAAGGATCCCTCAGCACTTGCTAGGGAAGGTGATCGTTGAAGCGCTTCTTGTCATATTTAAACTCCTCATTCAATAAGGTAGGGTATTGAGAAGGTACTATAGTATTTTGGATATAGAAAAATTTCCCTTTCCAATCCCTTATATTAGTAAACGGTTTTAACACCAACTCCGGAACATCATCTCACACCTTTTAGCCAACGTAAGCAAATCCCTACCCGGGTACCCTAAGCACGTTAAGAGTAGGCTCATACACATATGCCTTACACATCACAATATAAGTAGTCAGTATGGCCAACCCAAAAGGGTTAAACCTTGAAATATAAACTTCATAGTATTGAAGCAATTCACTAAATAGAGGGTGGAGCATTATTCTTAAGTTAGAAAAGGAAAAAGCATGTGTATACAACCCTACGTAACCCTCGGGAGCATCATTAATATTCTGAGTATTGGTGGGGAGTTTGACGTTAAAGTTTTCAGGAATAGGATAACGATCAAGGAAATCTTGCAAACCTTCGGCAGAAAGGATGCATGTTTGTTGCCTAATAATACGTTTCGCATCCATGCCTGGAAAATGGTAGAAATAGGATTAAATAAAAGAGAAGGAAAAAACAATACCTTATTACTCGAGACAGTAAAATAGAAGACAAAAGATTAGGGTGATAATTATTTTAACAAGTGATTTTGAGTTTGAGAAGAGTAGCGGTTATATACATGAAATTACTAACCTACGATAACCGTTCGGATATTCAAATTTAAATTCTAAATAAGAAAAGACAAATTCGGAGAATCAAGCCGTTATACGCGATATTCTAAGCAACTAATCATGACACGCATTTAATGCACGATCATTTTCAATAATTTCCTTTCTCTTACAACATAAGTAAGGATGACGGATGGATTAGATGGAGTCGAAATCAATACACCCTTGTGCATGTCTATCACTTCTGACTGGGGGCTTGATGATGTACTCTCCGAACAGGTCGAAGGATACCCTTCGAGCCTGCACGAAATCTTCCTTTTGAAGGATCAATGCAACTTCTAAATACCTTCAGTGGCGTCAAACCATTCCTCCAAGTCATGGTTACCATTTGGGAATTCGCCAACCGAAGGCATAAGCCCTTTTGGGTAAAAGCAATGAAGGTATGAGAAGAAGAAGGCCTCCGATATCTCCCTTGAGCTTTCCCGCCAAGAAGGAGATTCATGGCCAAGGCTAAAATCATAGGACTCCCCCATGTACGCCACAAGGCACATCTATGATCACGGAACTCCCCCATGTACACCCTAAACTTTAGCTATCATTCCTATGATACTCGCCTAAGCCTAGCAATCACTTTAAATCAAGGAACGCCTCCTTGATTCTGGCTGATTGAGCATGGAACTCTCCAAGGCCTATATCCCTCTCCTTAAATAGCTTGGACGAGTCATTGAGTATGGTACGTACATGATGAGGTGAAAAATGAACCGTTTTTAAGGGGTCATTTAAGCCCGAAGTTGAGATTATTTGAACAAATATTGCCCTAAATCGTTCCTTTTGTCATTTTAGGTACTTTTGGTGTGAAATCTGGAAAAGGAAGCATTTTGGACGTTTTTGGAGCATAAAAGTGAAGAAAACGGCAAAGTCTTAATTTTCCTTGCTGGGAACAGTACCTGACAGCGTCACTTTTTCCTGAATGATGGCGTCAAGAGTAATACAAGAGGTGGATGTAGACAATACACGTGACGATCCAGAGAGTTTTGTGCATTGGAGATGACGGCGTCACCCAAGGCCGTCATGGTCCAAGTATTAGTGACGGCCTAGAAGAAATTTACACAAGACGGCGTCAAAAATGGATCTAGGCAATCCGATTTCATTATAGGCGGCGAGTTGACGGCGTCACAAGTTTATACATGACGCCGTCACCCTGTATTATCTATATACAGTTTTCCAAATTTCATTCATTAGTGTGCAACTTTGAGGGAAAAATCCTAGGCCGATTTTCACAGCTTTTTCAAGGGTTTCAACCCTTTGAAACTTTCATGTTCAATTTGAGATAAGTACTCTTTCAATTCAATCAATATATCTATGTGTTGGTTGAATATATCTTACACTTGTCTTCAATTTAACATGCTAGGCTAGATTTCATTTGTGTTTACTTAGATGTAGTGAGACCTAGATGTTAATTATGGGTTGCTTGTTTGTTTATAGTTGTTACGGATGATTGTATTCGATGTTAGGCTTAAGAAAACTAGCAGACTTCCATTGGTAACTTGCTTGAACGTCTTAAGAAACATGATCGGAGGTGTACTACGATATTTGGTTGTATTTAATGCTTAGGAGAATTCTAATAATCCCATGTTAGGAGCTTCTAACGGCTCGACATAGGAGTGAAGTAGGATCCTATAGAGTTAGGGAATATTGTACACGGCCCTACGACTAGTATTAAGGAATATGACCCGTCATCCATGTAATTGTAACAAGCTATCAACCTGTAAAAGATATCTAGGGAGTAATGAAACCTAAGTAAACACAATTTTCCCCATTATTGTTACACCACATTAGTATAATTAGTTTCATTTTCATTTATGTTATTTAATTTTAATTGCATTAGTAGTTAATTGGGTTAGTTGGCTAGCAACTAATTCCGCCCACTCTTCCAAAAACCGAGATTTTACTGCTTTAATAAAAAATAAAAATACAAAAAGAATCATCCCTCACCTCTAGACTTAGTTTATGAGACTTTCTAATCCTAGCGACACTATTCCTGAGTTGAACGATCACTCCCCCGGTACTTGTCACTATACTATACTAAAATGATCAGGTACACTCCCTGGTGGGGGTTGTAAGCTTCTCGAGATCCCTTGAGAGGTAAAGCCTAGTGCGATTTCCACGTATCAAGTTTTTGGCGCCGCTGCCCGGGAAAATAGTTATTGTCTAGGTTAGGATTTCTTTTTATTACGTCTACTTGCTTGATTCCCTTCTAGTAAGATTTTTTATTTTTATTTTTTTTTTCTTAGGTTTTCTTTAGTCTATCTTATTTCTTTGTGTCTTTGTTCATATAAGGTTTGTCTTTATGGATTTAGAGAATCGCAGTTTAGAAGTTAGCAAGAGGCTTATAGCGCGTAAAAGAAGAAAGAGGGAAGTTGACACATTTAACAAATTTAATAAACCCCTCCAGATGAAAAATTGAGTTTACCGACTTCTCTCCAACCCCCGAGGAATTGAGTTACCACATATTCCTTTTACAACACCCCTGCCCATCAAAATATAGAAAAATACCATGAATTAGGAAGCATAACTTTAGGAACATAAAAATTCCCTGCATGATTGGGTACATGTCTAGAGAGCACACATACATTGATTTAAAAGCACATATGAATATTATGTCTAGGCTCTACTACAATTGGATAATAAGTGAAAGGTTAAGCCCTAGAAAAGACCCCTACAACCCTAATCGACTATGTAATTTTGTCAGGAGAGTGAAAGGATACACATCTTTGTAGGAAATTTTACTTATCTATGCGACTTTGTAATCCTAGAAGATGTTAGAGGCATTATAGATCTACACTTAGGAGAAATGGTCCTAGGGCAACCTTTTGTTGAGACGACTAAGATGTATTGTGATCATGAGAAGGGGATAGTTCAGTTTACTGATAGGATAGAAAAGATCACTTTTATAATGCCTCACATGAGGGAAGAATTAAAGGACATCAAGAATTTACCAATTGATGAGATTCGACCTTATGAGATTAAGGATGATGAAATTGATGACGATGTTTACTATGAGAGGAGGCAAACATACTATTCGGGTTGCATGAATCTAGGCCCTGAGTACAAGCGTGATGAGAATTGGGGTAGATATTTTGAGTTAGCACAAAAGTGTGAAAGGAAAACGTAGCTCGTGACCTTGAGTCTAGTTACAAGACTCGTAAAATAAAGAAAAGCGCTTCTTGGGAGGCAACCCATGTTTTGTGTGATTTTTAATTTGTTTGATTGTTATTTGCTTCCGTATGCATGCTTTTTTTTATTGTTGGTAGATCATGTTTCAAACTAAAATTGTGAAAATGCTTTATTTTGTTGTTTAACTTCGTCTTAACTTCATATAAAGGTATTTTGCAAAAGCTAAGTGTAAGGGGAAACCCCAAATTTGTTTCTAAGAACGAAATTGATCCTGATTCGCCACAATATTAAATGAGCATGTATATTAGTATTTGTTAGATTCAAATGCTTGTATCGAATCATAATGATGTTTTGCAGGATTTTCCAGGAAGTAGGACATAAGTTTTTCCAGAAATTTTCCGGAAACTTAACGTAAAGATTTCTGCAGGTCACTTCTGACGGCGTCAAGAGTTAACTCCTGACGGCGTCATGTGTAAAATTCTGGAAATTTTGTGAGTTTTGTTTTTCTAACGGAGTCTTAAAGTTTTTGTTAATTCTTTAGTTTTATAAACTCCAGGAAATCTGCAAACATTCATTCCACAAGCATTATATCTTAATTTGCTTTCTAGGACTTGTTAGTATATATAGATTGCCGCCGATTTTACGGGAGGTTGCCTTGTTTGTTTTCTCAGGTTTAACAGGTTATGTATGACAAGAAGATGATTTATTTTTCTAGAAGGGAAGCTTTGAATGTTCATTTTCTTGGAGGAAGATCTAACCTTGTTACCACACTATCCACACCGAACAAATCAGGGGAGTATTTGCCTTCATTCGTTTACCTATTTCACTTTTACATTCGTTAATTGAACATTGGGGATAATGTTCACCCTAAGTGTAAGGGGAGGGTAAATGATGATACCTTATAGGATACAATTGCACTTGAGTTTGTTTGTATGATGGTAGGTGTGTAATAAAACTAAGAGATTCTAGAACTTGCGTTAGTGATGCATCCTGAGACCGCTAGTGAAACTTTAGCCTTAGCAAGCGTCTCATGGATAGGAGTTGTATGACTAGCACAAAACCGTACCATTCAGAAAAATTTTCCACCCAAATATGTGAGGTTCGCCTTTAGATTTGATAGGAAAAGCATTCACTATTAGTGCTTATGAGTGTACTGGTAGCATTTAGATTCTAGAACTTGCGTTAGTGATGCATCCTGAGACCGCTAGTGAGACTACATTCGTGTAGTAGGATTTACTACATGATAAGAGGCATTAGGATCACCCTTGTGTTAAACCCGTATCATAATTACTTGACCATTTAAGTCATATTACTTGGCTAGTAAAGTCAATTAATTTCTCCCACACCTTTGCGATGTACTCATTTTTAGTACACGATACCCCTAGTACACCCCTCCGAGCCTATCTTTTCGTTTCTAACTTTAAGCATTATACTTAAAGGAAGAATTTGTTACAATCCACCCCAAATGTGCAACCAAATCGCCTTAGCCTTCCGTGTATGCGCTCATTTTTTGTGCATTATTGTTACATGTTAAACCCTCAGTTAATTATCTAATTGATTACATGGTTGCTAAGTCGAGTCATATCTTGTACATATTGTTTTGGGACGATTGGGACTCATGAGTAAAGTACTTGTGTTATGGAGTAATGGGGAAGAACATCATATATTACCCCCCATATGTGCATCAATCTTTAAAACTACTCCAAGTGTTTTGATTATCTTGATTCGAGTCATTAGAGTAGTTTATTGTAAAGTATGTAAAAATTCAAGTGTAAGGGGAATGTACATTCCCTATAATGTATTATTTTGGATGGTAGGGCAAGAGTGTATGCAAAAAAAAAAAAAAAAAAAAAAAAAAAAAAAAGAAAAAAAATCGAAAAATTAAGAAAAAGAAAAAAAAATAGAAAAAGAAAAAGAGAAAAACATACGGACTACCATCCCGTTTCATTCCATGTTTGTTTTATGTTTTTGATTTTTCATTTATTAGCTTAAGTCGAGTCTAGTCTTGGCTTAGCAACGCCATATTGTACATGTAATTAACCAAGATGATTAACTCGCCACCGGTAAATATTGCCTTTATCCAACAAAACCGTGTTTTCCATATCCCTACACCTAACGTTATAACCCTTTGAAAGACCTCTTTGATAGTTTATCCTAGGTGCTTACGCCAAGTGGTGGAGGTTTGATCCTTTCCCAAACCTATGGTAACCTATTTTGCTATGACAGGTAGTGAGAGATGTTTTCCATTTCCATATTGTGATATATACTTTATTACACCCGAGAGATGTGAGAATCTAAACACTATTTGTGAGGTGCTAGTATATGACCTCTGATGAGGCGAAAAATGAACCACTTTTAGGGGGTCATTTAAGCCCGAATTCGAATTTATTTGATCAAATATTGCCCTAAATTGTTCCTTTTGTGATTTTAGGTACTTTGGGAGAGAAATCTGGAAAACGAAGCAATTCGGACGTTTTTGGAGCATAAAAGTGAAGAAAACGCCAAAGTCTTAATTTTCCTTGCTGGGAACAGTAGGTGACGGCGTCAAGAAGAAAATCTTGACGGCGTCAAGAGTAATTTCCATGACGATCCAATACAGAATTGAAGGCGTCAGGATGTAGGGCGTCAAGAAGAAAATGCATGACGGCCTGGAAACACATAACACTTGACGGCGTCAGATCTGGATCAAGGCAGTCCGAGATTTATTTTGGCGGCGAGATGACGGCGTCACAAATTTGTTCTTGACGCCGTCAGACCCTATTTCCTATATATAGTTTTCTAATTTTCACACTAAAAGAGAGTGAAGTTTTGGAGAAACCCTATGTCCGAACTTAATACGAATTTTACAGGTTTTTCAAGGGTTCTCAGCCCTTGATCCCTTTCATGTGTAATTGAGATAAGTGTTCTTCTAATTCAATCAATATGTCTATGTGTTGGTTGTCTATATCTTGTTCTTGTCTTAATTCCATCATGCTAGGCTAGATCTATCTTGTGTTTGCTTGGATCTAATGAAACCTAGATGTTAATTATGTGTTGATTACTTGTTTATGGTTGTTTTGGTTGAATGATTTCGATGTTAGGCTTAAGAAAACTGGCAGATCTCCAAATGGTAACATGCTTGAACGTCTTAGGAAATATGAACTGATGTGCACTAGGTTTTATTGGTTGTATTTAACGCATGAGCCACTGTTTACAATCCCTATGGTTGTGCCGGGCATGGCATAGGAGGAGATAAGAGCTCATAGGATTGGGGAATTAAGTGCGCCACTAATGCGTGGGAATTGCACCAGGCTTTACCTCTCAAGGGATCTTGAGAAGCTTACAACCCCCACCAGGCAGTGTACCTGATCGTTGTAGTATAGTATAGTGACAAGTACCGGGGGACTGGTCGTTCAGCTTAGGAATAGTGTCGCTAGGATTAGAAAACCTAAATACTAGTTCTAAAGGTGAGGGATGATTCTTTTTGTATTTTTATATTTTTTAGAAAGCAAGTTAAAATCTCGGGTTTGAAGGATTTGGGCGGAATTAGTTGCTATTCAACTAACCCAATACTAAGATGCAATCAAAATAAAATACTAGAAATGAAATTAAACTAAATTATACTAAGGTTGTGAGCAATAAGTGGAGAAAATGTGTTTACTTAGATTTCACTACTCCCTAGACATCTTTTACACGTTAATTACTTGTTATAGTTGCATGGATGACGGATTGTATTCCTTAATACCATTCATGGGGTATCGCACATAACTCCCCAATTCTATGAGCTCTTATCTCCTCCTACACCATGCCCAACACAACTATAGGGATTGTAAACAGTGGCTCATGCATTAAATACAACCAATAAAGACCTTAGTGCAATAGGTTCATGTTTCCTAAGACGTTCAAGCATGTTACCATTTGGAGATCTGCCAGTTTTCTTAAGCCTAACATATAAATTCATTCATCCACAACAAACTATAAACAAGTAATCAACATATAATCAACATATAATCAACATCTAGGTTTCATTAGATCCAAGCAAACACAAGATAGATCTAGCCTAGCATGATGGAATTAAGACAAGAACAAGATATAGACAACCAACACATAGACATATTTATTGAATTAAAAGAACACTTATCTTAATTACACATGAAAGGTATCAAGGGGTTGGAACCCTTGAAAAACCTGTAAAATTCGCACCAAAATCGTACTTAGGGTTTCTCCAAAACTCCTCTTTTTTAAATGTGAAAATTAGAAAACTATATATAGGAAAAGGGGTCTGACGGTGTCAAGACCAACATTGTGACGCCGTCACCTCGCCGCCAAAACTCTTCTCGGACTGCCTTGATCTACATTTGACGCCGTCAAGACTTAATCATTTCTAGGCCATCATGACTTTTACTCTTGACGCCCTACTTCGTGACGCCTTCAAATCTGTACTGGATCGTCATGGAATTTTGCTCTTGACGCCGTCAGGGAGTTACTCTTGACGCCGTCACCTACTGTTCCCAGAATGGAAAATTAAGACTTTGGCGTTTTCTTCACTTTTATTCTCCAAAAGCGTCTGAATTGCTTCCTTTTCCAGATTTCACTCCCAAAGTACCTAAAATCACAAAAGGAACGATTTAGCGCAATATTTGATGAAATAAATTCGAATTCGGGCTTAAATGACCCCCTAAAAGTGGTTCATTTTTCGCCTCATCATATACCCTTACACTTGAGATTTGCTTGTCCTCAAGCAAATGCGCTTTTATTCTACTCAAGATACAAGTTAGGGGTCATTTAACACTAATATAAAAGTAATTACAACAAATAATCGTTCCACTAAAGACCAATAGACAAGCACGGAGGTCATACACAAGCACCTCACAAATAGTGTTTAGATACTCACATCTCTCGGGTGTAATAAAGTGTAAATTACAATATGGAAACGGAAGATATCTCTCACTACCTGTCATAGCAAAATAGATTACCGTAGGCTTGGGAAAGGATCAAACCTCCACCACATGGCGTAAGCACCTAGGATAAACTATCAAAGAGGTCTTTTAAAGGGTTGTAACGTTAGGTGTAGGGATATGAAATACACGGTTTTGTTGGATAAAGGAAGTTTTTACTGGTGGCGAGTTAACAATCTTAGTTAATTACATGTACAATATGGCGTTGCTAAGCCAAGACTAGACTCGACTTAAGCTAATAAATGAAAAATAACAAAAACATAAAATGAAAATAGAATAAAAAGGGATGGTAGTCCGTATGTTTTTTTTCTTTCTTTCTTTTTCTATTTTTTTCTTTTCTTTTTTCTTGATTTTTTTTTTTTTTTTTTTTTTTTTTTTTTTTTTTTTTTTTTTTTGCATACACTCTTACCCTACCATCCAAAATAATACATCATAGGGAATGAACGTTCCCCTTACATTTGAATCTTTACATACTTTACACTTAACTAATCTAATGACTTGAATCAAGAAAATCAAAACACTTGGAGCACTTTTAAGATTAACGTACATATGGGGGTAATAATATTATGTTCTTCCCCATTACTCTATAAAATAAGTACTTTACCCATGAGTCCCAATCGTCCCAAAACAATATGTACAAGGATATGACTCGACTTAGCAACCATGTAATCAATTAGATAGTTAACTTAGGGTTTAACAAATAACAATAATGCACTAAAAATGAGCGCATACACGGAAGGCTAAGGCGATTTGGTTGTACATTTAAGTGGGGTGTAACAAATTCTTCCTTTAAGTAAAATGCTTAAAGTTAGAAACGAAAGGATAGGCTCGGAGGGGTGTACTAGGGGTTTCGTGTACTAAAAATGAGTATAACACTAAGGGTGTGGGAAAAATTAGTTGACTTAACTAGCCAAGTAATATGACTTAAATGGTCAAGTAATTATGATACGGGTTTAACACAAGGGTGATCCTAATGCCTCTTATCATGTAGTAAATCCTACTACACGAATGTAGTCTCACTAGCGGTCTCGGGATGCATCACTAATGCAAGTTCTAGAATCTAAATGCTACCGGTACACTCATAAGCACTAATAGTAAATGCTTTTCCTATCAAATCTAAAGGCGAACCTCACATATTTTGGTGGACATTTTTTCTGAATATACGGTTATGTGCTAGTCATACAATCTCCTATCCATGAGACGCTTGCTATGGCTAAAGTTTCACTCCTAAATGTTGTAAAAAAATTTAAATTTAGCGCTAAAATTGCACTAACAAGTATTTCTCATAGTTTTATTACACATCTACCATTAAACAAAGCAAACTCAAGCGAAAGTGCGTATGTAAGGTATCATCTTTTTACCCTCCCATTACACTTAAGATGAACATTGTCCCCAATGTTCAAGTAAAGAATGTAAAAGTTAAAAAGTAAAAAGAATGAAATCAAATACTCCCCTGATTCGCTCGGTATGGATTATAGGTGGCCAGGTTAAATCTTCCTCCAAGAAAATGAACAATCAAAGCTTTCCATCCAGAATATAAATCATCTTCTTGTCATACATAACCTGTAAAACCTGATAAAATAGACAAGACAACCTCGCGTAAAATCGGCGGTATCCTATATAAGTTACTAAATCCTAGAAAACAAGATAAGATATAATGCTTGTGGAATGAAATTTGCAGATCTCCTAGAGATTATAAAACTTAATAATTCACAAAAACCATAAGACTCCGTTAGAAAAACAAAACCGGTATAATTTCCAGATTTTTACACTTGACGCCGTCAAGAGTTATCTCGTGACGCCGTCAGGATTGACCTGCAGAAATTCTTATGTTAAGTTTCCGGAAAATTTCTGGAAAAACTTGGTCCTACTTCCTGGAAAATCCTGCAAAACTTCATTATGACTCAATACAAGCATTTGACTCTAACAAGTACGAATATACATGTTCATTTAATATTGTGGAGAATCATGATCGGTTTATTTCTTGAAAACATATTTGGGGTTTCCCCTTACACTTATCTTTTGCAAAAAATACTTTTAGGTGGAGTTAAGACTAGGCCAAAACAACAAAGTAAAGTATTTCCACTATTTAGTTTAGAAACATGATCAACCAACAATAAAAACTAAACATGCATACGGAAGCAAATAACAAACAAACAAAAATAAAATCACACGAAACATGGGTTGCCTCCCAATAAGCGCTTGTTTTTGTTCGAGTCACGAGCCTGACTCTACCCTTATTTAACGGAAATAGGAGAGGTTTTCCCTACACTTAGGATTAAGTGCGGGTGGAAGTAGCGATACACACCCTTTGGGTGGAAATATGCCATGTGAGGAAAGAGTGGTGGATGAATTATATGCTCAAAGAGTTGTGCTCCTATCATCATAACCTTACCTAATTCAATCGGGTTAATGGGTGGATTACGATTTTCTCCTAGAAAGGGATCATTTTCCATCAACTTCAAGAGATTACTAGTTGGGGATTCATCTTGACCTAATAAACCCGGTTTAAACCCATAATGTTTCTTATGATCAATCATAAATGGGTGATGTAAGCATGTAAGGTCATTTTCCACTCCTATATTGGCTTCTTCTCTACAAGGCTTAGAGTCCACTACCTTTATCCTAAGACTACCCGGACTAAATGGTTTGATGGGTGGATCGGGACCTATTTCAATTCCTAAATTTTCACCCAAGGATGGAAGATTAGGTAACGGTTTTGGTTGAGGCTCCGGTTCATCAAAACTAGGAACTTCCCTAAAACTAAGAGTAAGGTTATCATTATAAGTATTCAAACCTATATCCTCTAGTTGTGTTTGGCTCAAAGGTTCTACCTCTATTGGGGTTCCTAAAGTCTCTTCTACTTCATCCGAATAAGTCACGGGCGATGTATATGCCTCAAATGATGGTAGGACTTGTGGGGTACTTGTTGGGTTTAAATTTTCAACTCTATCCTCCATCTTATCAGGATTACCAATGTGCTCAGCTTGTATTGTGGTGAAATCAAACCACCCCGTGTGCCCAGTTATCTCATCTATAGTCTTATCCCCAAACAATCTTCTTGCCTGTTCCATTAAACTTGTTATCAATTGATCCGTAACAACGTTTGTTGGGTTGTCCATTTTTTTGGCAAGTTTGGCACAATTCTCTATGGTTTCCCATGCTTCATCAGCACTTAATCCCCAAAGGTCCCCATCTGCGGCATGGTCAATGTCCATTTTGGTATAGTGGTCGACACGATAGTAAAATATTTCAATTTGGGACCACAGATCGAAATTATGATGAGGGACTTTTCGGAGTAAATATTTAAAACGAGCCCATGCATCATAGATAGGTTCATCCTCATGTTGTTTAAACATCAAGATGTCATTTGGAGTAGGTGAATTTCGTGGTTGGTAGTATGGTGGATTCGCGTTCTCCATAACGGCTAACGGAATAGTCAATGGAAAGGTTTTTTTTTTTATTTATTTTTTTTTTTTTTTTTTTTTTTATTTTTTTTTTTTACAAACAAAGACACAAAGAAAAGATAGACTAAAGAAGACCTATAAAAATAAAAATAAAATCTTACTAGAACGGAATCTAGCAAGTAGACCTAATAAAAAGAAATCCTAACCTAGACAATAACTATTCCCCGGGCTGCGGCGCCAAAAACTTGATGCGTAGGAATTGCACCAGGCTTTACCTCTCAAGGGATCTTGAGAAGCTTACAACCCCCACCAGGCAGTGTACCTGATCGTTGTAGTATAGTGTAGTGACAAGTATCGGGGGATTGATCGTTCAGCTTAGGAATAGTGTCGCTAGGATTAGAAAACCTAAATACTAGTTCTAAAGGTGAGGGATGATTCTTTTTGTATTTTTATATTTTTTAGAAAGCAAGTTAAAATCTCGGGTTTGAAGGATTTGGGCGGAATTAGTTGCTATTCAATTAACCCAATACTAAGATGCAATCAAAATAAAATACTAGAAATGAAATTAAACTAAATTATACTAAGGTTGTGAGCAATAAGTGGAGAAAATATGTTTACTTAGATTTCACTACTCCCTAGACATCTTTTACACGTTAATTACTTGTTATAGTTGCATGGATGACGGATTGTATTCCTTAATACCATTCATGGGGTATCGCACATAACTCCCCAATTCTATGAGCTCTTATCTCCTCCTACACCATGCCCAGCACAACTATAGGGATTGTAAACAGTGGCTCATGCATTAAATACAACCAATAAAGACCTTAGTGCAATAGGTTCATGTTTCCTAAGACGTTCAAGCATGTTACCATTTGGAGATCTGCCAGTTTTCTTAAGCCTAACATATAAATTCATTCATCCACAACAAACTATAAACAAGTAATCAACATATAATCAACATCTAGGTTTCATTAGATCCAAGCAAACACAAGATAGATCTAGCCTAGCATGATGGAATTAAGACAAGAACAAGATATAGACAACCAACACATAGACATATTGATTGAATTAAAAGAACACTTATCTTAATTACACATGAAAGGTATCAAGGGGTTGGAACCCTTGAAAAACCTTTAATATTCGCACCAAAATCGTACTTAGGGTTTCTCCAAAACTCCTCTATTTTAAATGTGAAAATTAGAAAACTATATATAGGAAAAGGGGTCTGACGGCATCAAGAGCAACATTGTGACGTCGTCACCTCGCCGCCAAAACTCTTCTCGGACTGCCTTGATCTACATTTGACGCCGTCAAGACTTAATCATTTCCAGGCCGTCATGACTTTTACTCTTGACGCCCTACTTCGTGACGCCTTCAAATCTGTACTGGATCGTCATGGAATTTTGCTCTTGACGCCGTCAGGGAGTTACTCTTGACGCCGTCACCTACTGTTCCCAGCATGAAAAATTAAGACTTTGGCATTTTCTTCACTTTTATGCTCCAAAAACGTCCGAATTGCTTCCTTTTCCAGATTTCACTCCTAAAGTACCTAAAATCACAAAAGGAACGATTTAGGGCAATATTTGATCAAATAAATTCGAATTCGGGCTTAAATGACCCCCTAAAAGTGGTTCATTTTTCGCCTCATCAGCCACCCCATGAATGGTATTAAGGAATACAATCCGTCATCCACGCAACTATAACAAGTAATTAACGTGTAAAAGATATCTAGGGAGTAGTGAAATCTAAGTAAACATAACTTCTCCACTTATTACTCACAACCTTAGGATAATTTAGTTCATTTTCATTTTTAATATTTTATTTTGATTGTATCTTTAGTATTGGGTTAGTTGACTGGCAACTAATTCCGCCCAAATCCTTCAAACCCGAGATTTTTACTTGCTTTCTAAAAAATATAAAAATACAAAAATAATTATCTCTCATCTTTAGAACTAGTATTTAGGTTTTCTAATCCTAGCGACACTATTCCTAGCTGAACGATCAATCCCCCGGTACTTGTCACTATACTATACTACAACGATCAGGTACACTGCCTAGTGGGAGTTGTAAGCTTCTCAAGATCCCTTGAGAGGTAATGCCTGGTGCGATTCCCACGTATCAAGTGTTTGGCGCCGCAGCCCGGGGAATAGTTATTGTCTAGGTTAGAATCTCTTTTTATTAGGTCTACTTGCTAGATTCCTTTCTGGTAAGATTTTATTTTTATTTCTAGGTTTTCTTTAGTCTATCTTATTTCTTTGTTTCCTTTGTTCGTAAACTATTTCGATGGATAACAATAACATTGATCGTTTGATTCCTGTTATTCATGTTTTTCGTCGTATGATTTTCCAAATGCCCGCCCCACTCCCTTTAGTTGAGAATGAGAACCCACCTAACCTCTCGCCCAACCACCACTTTGACAATAATTCTGAGTTAGAGGAGTCTGATCATGATGATGACCGTAGGGCTAGTCCTTTTTACTATTCAGACTCCGATGAGGATCTTGATGATGGTGATGTGATTAATGAGAATAGGATGGAAGAGGAAGTGAACCCTCTTAGGTATGTCGACCCTAGATCCAGAATTGAGTATGATAGTTCATTCAACATGCAATTTCCTTGTAAGATCGGATTTAAGAGCTTTAACGCCTATCTTAACTCATCTCTTCCAATGAACATAATCTCGCGTAATGAATATAATAAAATCATGGTAGATGAGTTAGAATACAAAGGAGAAAACATTATTGCTAGGGCAATACCATTGCATGTGTTTGTAGGAAACTTGGTCTATCTTGTTGAGTTCATGGTTATGGAGAATCTAGGAGAATTTATTGATGATAAGTTGACCCAAGTTGTGTTTGGAAGACCTTTCAAACGGTTGACCAACTTTGATGAAAAACTCATAGAAGGGTTAATTACATTCTCGGATGGGGATGAAGATTTTGTGTATCAAATGCCCCGCACCCACCCTAGGTTCAAGGATTTTTCCATGGAGAAGTGTAGTAGGTATCCGCCCATAGAAATGCTAAGTGAGAATGATAAGAGAGAAGGGCTTAAGTATACTCATGAAAAGAATAAAAGATACTATCGCGGATGTCTAGAGTTAGGAGATGAATATAAGAAAGATGAGGCGACTATTAGATGGCTCACACTTGGTTATGTGAGCATAAGCGATACACGTTAACCCATGACCTTGAGTCTAGCTACAAGACTCGTAAATAAAGAAAAGCGCTTCTTGGGAGGCAACCCATGTTTTGTGTGATTTTATTTTGTTTGTTTGTTATTTGCTTCCGTATGCATGCTTTATTTTTATTGTTGGTAGATCATGTTTCTCAATTAAATAGTGGAAATACTTTACTTTGTTGTTTTGGCCTAGTCTTAACTCCATCTAAAAGTATTTTTGCAAAAGATAAGTGAATTGGGAAACCCCAAATATGTTTTTAAGAAACAAACCGATCATGATTCTCCACAATATTATATGAACATGAATATTCGTATTTGTTAGAGTCAAATGCTTGTATCGAGTCATAATGAAGTTTTGCAGTATTTTCCAGGAAGTAGGACCAAGTTTTTCCAGAAATTTTCCGGAAACTTAACATAAGAATTTCTGCAGGTCACTTCTGACGGCGTCAAGAGTTAATTCTTGACAGCGTCACGTGTAAAAATCTGGAAATTTTACCGGTTTTGTTTTTCTAACGGAGTCTTATGGTTTTTGTGAATTATTGAGTTTTATAATCTCCAGGAAATCTGCAAACTTCATTCCACAAGCATTATATCTTATCTTGTTTTCTAGGATTTAGTAACTTATATAGGATGCCGCCGATTTTATGCGAGGTTGCCTAGTTTGTTTTATCAGGATTTACAGGTTATGTATGACAAGAAGATGATTTATATTCTGGAAGGGAAGCTTTGACTGTTCATTTTCTTGAAGGAAGATCTAACCTGGCCACCTTATTATCCATACCAAGCGAATCAGGGGAGTATTTGATTTCATTCTTTTTACTTTTTCACTTTTACATTCTTTACTTGAACATTGGGGACAATGTTCATCTTAAGTGTAAGGGGAGGGTAAAATGATGATACCTTACATATGCACTTTCGCTTGAGTTTGTTTTGTTTGATGGTAGATGTGTAATAAAACTATGAGAAATACTCGTTAGTGCAATTTTAGCGCCAAATTTAAATTTTTTTACAACATTTAGGAGTGAAACTTTAGCCATAGCAAGCGTCTCATGGATAGGAGATTGTATGACTAGCACATAACCGTATATTCAGAAAAATTTTCCACCCAAATATGTGAGGTTCGCCTTTAGATTTGATAGGAAAACTATTCACTATTAGTGCTTATGAGTGTACCGGTAGCATTTAGATTCTAGAACTTGCGTTAGTGATGCATCCCGAGACCGCTAGTGAGACTACATTAGTGTACTAGGATTTACTACATGATAAGAGGCATTAGGATCACCCTTGTGTTAAACCCGTATTATAATTACTTGACCATTTAAGTCATATTACTTGGCTAGTTAAGTCAACTAATTTTTCCCACACCCTTAGCGTTGTACTCATTTTTAGTACACGAAACCCCTATTACACCCCTCCGAGCCTATCCTTTCGTTTCTAACTTTAAGCATCTTACTTAAAGGAAGAATTTGTTACACCCCACTTAAATGTACAACCAAATCGCCTTAGCCTTCCGTGTATGCGCTCATTTTTAGTGCATTATTGTTATTTGTTAAACCCTAAGTTAACTATCTAATTGATTACATGGTTGCTAAGTCGAGTCATATCCTTGTACATATTTATTTGGGACGATTGGGACTCATGGGTAAAGTACTTATTTTATGGAGTAATGGGGAAGAACATCATTTATTACCCCCATATGTACGTTAATCTTAAAAGTGCTCCAAGTGTTTTGATTTTCTTAATTCGAGTCATTAGATTAGTTTATTGTAAAGTATGTAAAGATTCAAGTGTAAGGGGAATGTCCATCCGCTATGATGTATTATTTTGGATGGTAGGGTAAGAGTGTATGCAAAAAAAAAAAAAAAAAAAAAAATCGAAAAAAAAAATAAAAAAAAAATCGAAAAAATCAAGAAAAAAGAAAAAAATAAAAAAAATAAAAAAAAAAGAGAAAAAACATACGGACTACCATCCCTTTTTATTCTATGTTTATTTTATGTTTTTGTTATTTTTCATTTATTAGCTTAAGTCGAGTCTAGTCTTGGCTTAGCAACGCCATATTGTACATGTAATTAACCAAGATTGTTAACTCGCCACCAGTAATATTTCCTTTATCCAACAAAACCGTGTATTTCATATCCCTACACCTAACGTTACAACCCTTTAAAAGACCTCTTTGATAGTTTATCCTAGGTTCTTACGCCATGTGTTGGAGGTTTGATCCTTTCCCAAGCCTATGGTAATCTATTTTGCTATGACAGGTAGTGAGAGATATCTTCCGTTTCCATATTGTAATTTATACTTTATTAAACCTGAGAGATGTGAGTATCTAAACACTATTTGTGAGGTGCTAGTGTATGACCTCCGTGCTTGTCTATCGGTCTTTAGTGGAACGATTATTTGTTGTAATTACTTTTATATTAGTGTTAAATGACCCCTAACTTGTATTTTGAGTAGAATAAAAGCGCATTTGCTTGAGGACAAGCAAATCTCAAGTGTAAGGGTATATGATGAGGCGAAAAATGAACCACTTTTAGGGGGTCATTTAAGCCCGAATTCGAATTTATTTGATCAAATATTGCCCTAAATCGTTCCTTTTGTGATTTTAGGTACTTTGGGAGAGAAATCTGGAAAACGAAGCAATTCGGACGTTTTTGGAGCATAAAAGTGAAGAAAACGCCAAAGTCTTAATTTTCCTTGCTGGGAACAGTAGGTGACGGCGTCAAGAAGAAAATCTTGACGGCGTCAAGAGTAATTTCCATGACGATCCAGTACAGAATTGAAGGCGTCAGGATGTAGGGCGTCAAGAAGAAAATGCATGACGGCCTGGAAACACATAACACTTGACGGCGTCAGATCTGGATCAAGGCAGTCCGAGATTTATTTTGGCGGCGAGATGACGGCGTCACAAATTTGTTCTTGACGCCGTCAGACCTTATTTCCTATATATAGTTTTCTAATTTTCACACTAAAAGAGAGAGAAGTTTTGGAGAAACCCTATGTCCGAACTTAATACGAATTTTACAGGTTTTTCAAGGGTTCTCAGCCCTTGATCCCTTTCATGTGTAATTGAGATAAGTGTTCTTCTAATTCAATCAATATGTCTATGTGTTGGTTGTCTATATCTTGTTCTTGTCTTAATTCCATTATGCTAGGCTAGATCTATCTTGTGTTTGCTTGGATCTAATGAAACCTAGATGTTAATTATGTGTTGATTACTTGTTTATGGTTGTTTTGGATGAATGATTTCGATGCTTGAACGTCTTAGGAAACATGAACTGATGTGCACTAGGTTTTATTGGTTGTATTTAACGCATGAGCCACTATTTACAATCCCTATGGTTGTGCCGGGCATGGCATAGGAGGAGATAAGAGCTCATAGGATTGAGGAATTAAGTGCGCCACCCCATGAATGGTATTAAGGAATACAATCCGTCATCCACGAAACTATAACAAGTAATTAACGTGTAAAAGATATCTAGGGAGTAGTGAAATCTAAGTAAACACAACTTCTCCACTTATTGCTCACAACCTTAGTATAATTTAGTTCATTTTCATTTTTAATATTTTATTTTGATTACATCTTTAGTATTGGGTTAGTTGACTAGCAACTAATTCCGCCTAAATCCTTCAAACCCGAGAGTTTTACTTGCTTTCTAAAAAATATAAAAATACAAAAATAATCATCTCTTATCTTTAAAACTAGTATTTAGGTTTTCTAATCCTAGCGACACTATTCCTAGCTGAACAATCAATCCCCCGGTACTTGTCACTATACTATACTACAATGATCAGGTACACTGCCTGGTGGGGGTTGTAAGCTTCTCAAGATCCCTTGAGAGGTAAAGCCTGGTGCGATTCCCACGTATCAACCTCCGTGTTTGTCTTTGGTCTTTAGTGAAATGATTATTTGTTGTAATTACTTTTATATTAGTGTTAAATGACCCCTAACTTGTATTTTGATTAGAATAAAAGCGCATTTGCTTGAGGAAAAGCAAATCTCAAGTGTAAGGGTATTTGATGATGCGAAAAATGAACCGTTTTTAAGGGGTCATTTAAGCCCGAAGTTGAGATTATTTGATCAAATATTGCCCTAAATAGTTCCTTTTGTAATTTTAGGTACTTTTGGAGTGAAATCTGGAAAAGGAAGCATTTTGGACGTTTTTGTAGCATAAAAGTGAAGAAAACGGCAAAGTCTTAATTTTCCTTACTGGGAACAGTACCTGACGGCGTCACATTTTCATGAATGACGGCGTCAAGAGTTATACAAGAGGTGGATGTAGACAACACACGTGACGATCCAGAGAGTTTTGTGCATTGGAGATGACGGCATCACCCAAGGCCATCATGGTCCAAGTATTAGTGATGGCCCAGAAGAAATTTACACATGACGGCGTCAAAAGTGGATCTAGGCAATCCGATTTCATTATAGGCGACGAGTTGACGGCGTCACAAGTTTATACATGACGCCGTCACCCTGTATTATCTATATATACTTTTCCAAATTTCATTCATTAGTGTGCAACTTTGAGGGAAAAACCTTAGGCCGATTTTCACGGCTTTTTCAAGGGTTTCAACCCTTTGAAACTTTCATGTTCAATTTGAGATAAGTACTCTTTCAATTCGATCAATATGTCTATGTGTTGCTTGAATATATCTCACACTTGTCTTCAATTTAACATGCTAGGCTAGATTTCATATGTGTTTGCTTAGATGTAGTGAAACCTAGATGTTAATTATGGGTTGATTGTTTGTTTATAGTTGTTACAGATGATTGTATTCGATGTTAGGCTTTAGAAAACTGGCAGACTTCCATTGGTAACTTGCTTGAACATCTTAAGAAACATGATCGGAGGTGTACTACAATATTTGGTTGTATTTAATGCGTAGGAGAATTCTAATGATCCCATGTTAGGAGCTTCTAACGGCTCGACATAGGAGTGAAGTAGGATCCTATAGAGTTAGGGAATATTGTACACGGCCCTACGACTAGTATTAAGGAATATGACCCGTCATCCATGCAATTGTAACAAGCTATCAACCTGTAAAAGATATCTAGGGAGTAATGAAACCTATGTAAACACAACTTTCCCCATTTTTGTTACACCACATTAGTATAATTAGTATCATTTTCATTTCTGTTATTTAATTTTAATTGCATTAGTAGTTAATTGGGTTAGTTGGCTAGCAACTAATTCTGCCCACTCTTCCAAAAACTGAGGTTTTACTGCTTTTATAAAAAATAAAAATACAAAAAGAATCATCCCTCACCTCTAGACTTAGTTTAGGAGACTTTCTAATCCTAGCGACACTATTCCTGAGTTGAACGATCAATCCCTCGGTACTTGTCACTATACTATACTACAACGATCAGGTACACTGCCTGGTGGGGGTTGTAAGCTTCTCGAGATCCCTCGAGAGGTAAAGCCAGGTGCGATTCTCACGTATCAGTACACTAAACACACACACATCCTCTCAAACATACTTACTTACCATTACATATACTCATTCACACGCAGGGCCAACCCCCTACATAATCACTTAACATAGTGTCTTTGTATTTCTTATTTTAGGTTGACAACAAGCTTGGCACATCCTCACAACCCCCGTTTCCTTCGATCATCATCGCAAGGCCTGGTGGTACAATTTATTGTACGATCAGTCAATAAAAAAAATAAAAAAAAAATCATAAGTAAAACAACTAATAATAAAAAATAACTAGGATGTTGAAAACTCAAATTAATTTGTTTATGTCGTGTTAAAAGATATATTGTATCGAGATAGTGAATTTAACATGGAAACAAAAATATCACTTTACAACAATATAAAACTCTTAATGAATACTAAGCTAACTACATACACGTCATTATGATTATCATGTGTAATCAACAACTACCATTTTTTTTACCTCTGACTATCGAGTTAGTTTGTTAATATGTATGTGAATTTCAAAACACAATTAGTAGGACATGGAATTAAAGCTATTTATTTTATCACTAATGAAAAAGTATAAGTAACCATTGCTACAAACACAAGAGTGGTGTAGAATGTTTTTTGTGAATAAAATGCTAGAGAATGTTTTAAAGTAAAAATAATAGCAAACAACATAAATCTTCTTGGTGCAATTTACACTTCATGTAGGCCAATTCTATTTATGAGATATAACCTATTTACACTTATTTTCAATTTGAAAAGTATCCAAGCATTAAATCTTCTCGGTATTCCTTCCAATAAACTAAAAAATAAACGCACCCTAACACTTTTACTATATATTAGTAAATAATATGGAGTCCTATTTAATTGAGTAGTTTCTAATGTTGAAGGATGTCAAAGAAGACCTCCAGGAACATGAAAGTAACTTTATTTAGTTAGGAATTAAATCTTTGTATTTTTTTAGTTAGTTGTTAAATATATTGTGTAACAAGCAATATAAGTAAAAAAGAAAGAAAATCATTGCCCAAGATTAAATTGAGAGAATACGTAGCTTACAAGTAAAAAGTCATATATATATATATATATATATATATATATATATATATATATATATATATATATATATATATATTGCAACACACATTGCTTAACTTTCATTCAACATACAACTTCTACAATGAATAACAACAGGTTCACCGCAATCACTACAAAATCTGACAGCGATAGCGAAACAAGCTCTGACACAACAACCACTTACTACTCCGACTCCTATTCCTCCTCTAACTCCGACGTCTCATTAGCTGACTACAAAACCCGCACTGAAAGCAACTCAGCCACATACAACACAACCCTAAACCCTAACCTATATTTCTTTTACCACATTACTTCATACTTGAAAGGCTTCAAAACCTCTCTGATATAAAATGACCTTAGTAAAAATGTGAATTTATATACTAATGAATCTCAAAGTGCAAGAAGATGGATAAGAAAATCAGATACTAAGTGAGCAGGCACGAAAGGAATATAGGTGATTCATTTGGTTGTTTCAAGCGGGAAAAACAATACATCACTAAAAGAAAGGAAATAATAACACCAAGAGCATGTAGTGTTCGCTCTAACTAGAATCATCATAGGCTCCTGATCCTTTAACCACACTTAAACTGATATGTAATCTTAGAGGTATACGTGGCACTGGAAAATCAGATAAAGAAAGCTTTTATAGGTCTGCTATATAAAGACCCATCTTATTTTTAGATATATGGCTAATTAAGTCATGCATTAGAGAAGTTCATTGAGCCCCTCTTTTTGAGCCCATCTTAAACTGCTATCCAGAACAAATTAAAATTACAGCAAATCATTCGATGAACACCCAACAAATTAATAGTATACAAAAATTGTAAAACTTAACTTTATTCAAAATAAAATATGCATTCAGGAGAGCAACAACACATCAATTCATAATAACCGTGATCAAGGTTGCTATGTACATAAGCAACTAATTATTTTCATTCATTTTAACCGTGTTGGATTCCTCCTCATGAACACCAGCCTTAGCTTGAGCCAATAAATCTGTCAACAGTTCAAGCATTGCTTTATGCCTATTCGGTGATTTCCTTAAAGCCTCCATACAACCCAACGCCACTCCATGATCACCTAACTCTTCAATGTCTACCATCATAATCCGATTCTTTGCCATTACTCTCCTCAGATGCTCACAACACACAAATAACAGGTTAGCGAATGCGGAGTCTTCAGTTGCTTGCTGGACAAACCACAAGCACATTCTGTCATGCAAATTAGAACTGCCAGCAAGATTCATTATATAACACCTCGTAAAATTTTCCTACGATTAACACGTTACCATAACATAGATTAACCATTTTTGCGGAGAACAAAATTTTTTTTTTATGCATGGCATATTATGCGAACCACTACGACATTTATGATTGACCATTTACCCAGAAACGATGCTCACACACAACCTTGATAGATTTAATATCGCAAATATATATATTTATATTTTAAACGTTAATAATTAAAACAATACGTTTCGTTCATTTAACGTACATTATTTATATCATTCCGGAGCCTACGAAAATTCCCGAGATTGCTCACTAATATTATTAGACTGTAACCCGACTCTCGAAACTTGCCTTGTGGGCCCCCGTGACCCTATGGGCCTGAATTAATCCCAACTGCTGCTAACAGACTCCTTATTTCCTTCTTTATTTCGTTTGGGCCCAATTCACACAACCAGCCCACCAGCCATAAGCCCAGCGTGGGAATTATTTGATTTCATTTCCTTTGTTTTCTTGACGCGACCAGCCACAAACCACCTCTTTATTTTGCGATTTCTACAAACAACACCTACGTATTATTGCTCCTCTCGTTTCATCTAGTGCCAGAGAAACACGAATGATAAGGAATACGCCCTCCCCCACTCGTCTACTGCCTTAGAAACGACCCAAGTAAACCTACAAACTCACCTTGAAGAATATTGCCAAATGTGTCCCAAACCTTCTTACAAACCACCCAAGCTCCCCAATCCTTTCAAAACACCTATACACGAAATATTATATGTCAGGAACGAATGTCATACACAATCTAAGCCTTGTAAACGTTCTATTGGCCAATATGGGTGGTGCCAAGATTCGCATACATCCTCTCCTCCATCTCTTGCAAACTTCTACTTGT
The DNA here is from genome assembly GCA_030686995.1 of Artemisia argyi. Classification (NCBI taxonomy): domain Eukaryota; kingdom Viridiplantae; phylum Streptophyta; class Magnoliopsida; order Asterales; family Asteraceae; genus Artemisia; species Artemisia argyi. The sequence goes on along the minus strand of CM060694.1, from coordinate 84,837,210 downwards.
ACATACACCTTACTACGTTTTATAAAACCTTCTAAGATATCCTAACTGAAATCTCACACTCAAACACACCCAAATGAACCAAATAACAAAATGTAAGTCGATACATACCTTGAGACGGGACAGAAAGCTTACAAGGAATTCGAAGGGCTAGGGACAAGTTCAAGGAGCGCCATCACTCATCCTACATCTTTACTTGGCCACAAGTCGATCCACAATCCCCATATGCACTTATTCGAACCATATCCTAATTTTTACGCCCCCCTTTTTAAGCAAAGTGAGTCTACTCGACACATAATTCATGTTTTTATTTCAATAACATTCTGTTTTGACACTTTATTTCGATCCGTTATCTCGTTAATTAAAAACGTGTTATATACTTTTTATTCGACATACTAATTACTTAATATACTAGCAAACGAGTGGTATAAAGTTTTCAAGCTAAGAATAACGTTTACCTAATAAATATAACACGTTTTGAAAGTCATTGGACATTCACGTTTTTATTGAAAAACACTTATAATATTTTGACTAGGAAAACTGTTGTCAAAATCGATTTGTGTCATTTACTTAGCCTCGTTATTTCAAAATTTCGATACATAACATGTTAATATTAAAACTCGACCTCATTGTTTACATGTCTAGCAAACAGGAAACGTAAAAGATTAAACCTAATAAACTATTATGAATCGATTTCTAGAGCCAAAGTGATTGCACGTTTGGCAGATTTTTCAAATACAAATTAATTAGCTTTGGGCCTGAAAAGCCCAATAAGCTGTTTATAAGCTTATAAAATAAGCTGGTCGTATAAGCTCGTAAGTAATTTTTTTTAGAACATAAAAATAAACCTAAAACCAGGCTCGAACCCCTCGTAAACCCAACGGATCTAAAAACATAAATGGGCCTTTAAATGAGCTCGTTAGGCCCAATTAGTGTAAAAATTGGATTTTTAAGCATATAAGCTGCTGGAATAAGCTATTAGGAATGATTTAAGCGTATTTAGAAAATAAAAATGATAAACTTTGACTTTGGCGAAATTTGGACTAACTTTGCAAAATTTTCATAACCGGGGACTAAAAGTGTAAACTTTGCAAACTTTGGGTCAAAACTGTAATTTCTGATTTTCTGAGTTTAAAACTGTAAATAAAGATAATTGGAGTTGAAAAATGTAAATATTGATATTATTTGGACTTAAAATGAAACGATTGTTAACTACGGACTAACGGTGTAAAATCATATTCGTTAGGGTAAAAGTGTAACTTTGGTAAAACATAAAGGATTTTCTGTAAATATTATTTTATAAAAATAATATTAATATTTTATATATAAATACATATGTTTAGTATAAAACTCTTATAAATATATACGATATAAATATTCGCGTAACTATAATAAATTTTAACGATATATATATAACGATACGTTTATTTCTTTTCTTTTAAAACTAACATCATAAAACATCGTCTACATACTTCGACTTATTCTTGATGATTTTCCATCGCACATCGAGCATCGCTCATTACACTCACAAGTTATATGTATATATAACTTTGTTCTTGAACTTCAAACATTTAAACGAACACGAGTTTTAATAACAAACTGAATAACTAATATTCACGATAAAACGAGATTTAGACTATCAACTAAAACATATCATATCTTTTAGGTTGTGTGTGAAGCCGTTGCCTTGCATCGTTGAGATTACGATACTACCACTACCACTGTACTACTAAGGTGAGTTCTTAGCCCCATTTTTATAATGATTTATAAACATTTTTGGGGGAGATACATGCTTAAAACATGAACACAAGTCTTTTTACCGGGTATTGAAATACCGTCAGGCCAATGTTATTTGCTTAAGTTACTATTGCCAAAAGTCCCTCGATCATGAACCTTAATCACTTGAAGGGTGAACGTAAATAAATGTGGATAGTACTATTAGTGATTGACAATCCTCGTTTGGTTGTTAGAGAAAACACCAGGCGCACTTTATTGTTCTTATTATAGGTTATTGGCAAATACCTATCTTGAGGGCCTACTACTTACCGTCATAACTTGAGATTATGATTGGCTGTTAATCGTTGAGTATCATGAGCTTAAGGCAATAACAGGAACATTGACTTTTTTTACATATTGATTGTATGTGAATACAATACATTCTTAACTTGTGATTCAAACTCTTAAATTCAAACCTATGAATATCACTCAACTTTATGTTGACTTTAGCATGTTTATCTCAGGTAACTAAACAAGACGGATCTGGATGGCACGGAGTGGGCAAAAGCATGACAAGAACCATAATAAACATTTTGACATATGTCAACTAAACTTGTTGTTTAAATTATGAAATATCTTGATATCTCGAATAATTGGTATTTTAAATAAATTAAACTTTAAAACCTCACTTTTGTGTCGTTTTCTATGATTGTGACAAAGATCCTCGAAGTAACACCCAAAAAGTCTTCCGCTGACATTTTAAGTCTTCCGCTGACGTAACGACTTTTGGGGGTGTTACAGTTTGGTATTCAGAGCCACGGTTATAGAGAACCAGATGTTTTTAAACATTGGACTATAACCACACTTTAACTGGACCATTTTTACAAAATACCACTTCATGCCCTCCGTGCCTACATCTGGTAGAAAAGTTACTTCTCATTATTTCTTACTTATATAACTTGATATATGCTTACATGTTATGATTATGCTAATGACTTACATTTACTAATCGGGATTATTACAAATACCGTGTCTTCATATTTCCATCCGCTAGACTATTATGTGACCTTTAAATAGTTTATGGTACAACTACACTCTAGTATATTAATATATATATTTATATGCTCCCCCAACTATTTTGAGTACTATGCAAATCCTCTTTAATTGTCTCGCTTTCATCTTTATAGATGCTTACGACATATCCGCACATAAATTATTTTGTCAGATGGTTAAGTCAGAATCTTAAAAATGATTTACAACGTCTTAATTTGAATAGATTGGGACGCCCTTTTGTTCAAATCAAGAAATTATAAATCATTGAACCATAAGTTTATATTTCCTTAATTACATAGTTTGGGACGCTTCTCTATGTAAATAACGAAATATAGATAAATAGGTTTAATTACTTCTGAGTTAACAGACATACGAAACCAAGAAAACCTAAATCTCATTAGAAACCGCGAATATTAATACACAACGATATAACTAGCATCGGTAATGCTATCATCACAAAGATCACTAAGAAAACCTTAACGTCACTAAACGATTGATCCACCAAGCTGATAAAGAAAGCCACCACTCCTACGAGTGCAAGAACCACAACTGGATGTAACACATCGAATACCCTGTATAACAAAAACCACACAATGAAACGTTAATGCCTAGTACACGAAGCTACAAATTCAAAAACAACACTCTTAATATTTCTTACCCCCATATTTCATCCACACTAACGACTAAAACCACGATTAGCATAAGAAATGCTATGATCCAATCCAAGGACTCCAGATCTTCTTTCGGGAAGAAAGTTACAACAAAATACGCAACTATGAGAACAATATAAGTATAAGACATATTAAAATTGTTATTTAAAGACAAAATGAACGATAAAGAGAAAAATCAGGAAATATATAGACATGTTGCCATGAATCACTATTCTTGCCATGTGCATTCACTTTTCCCCAAATTAATATCTATCCACAAGAACTAAATAATTCGAGAATTATCTCCACACTATTCTCTTTGTAAAAAAAATTTGTATCAACAAAACTCTTTTGTTTAACGGGTAGGTTACCCGCACAGATTTTTGTAATTTTAAAACACGAGGAATAAATAAATTATCATCCTCATTTTGCTCACAATGGATTCAAACGACATATTATTATTAAACTTGACTGAAACACATAAAAACATTACAAACGATACTAAAAATTAAACATCACACTTCAGCGGTAGTCTGGGTGATCCCAAGTCTGAGAATTGTTAGAATCATATCCATCATCATAAGGGTCGAAGCTTGCCAACCTCTCTTCTTCTATTTGAGCCTCCAGCCTACTCAGCTCCCGCTCCATGTCAGAAGTCCAACCACCATCATCAACCGCCACATTTTCCTCAAAACTTGGCTGGAATTGATCCAGATGAGGCAATTGTTGTTGTTGCACAATCACTCTTGGTGCAGAAGAACTCGATGCACCTTGTTGAAGTGATTGCTGTGGTGGTGGTAGTGGATTTGGTTGTTGTTGTTGTTGGTGTTGCTGTTGCTGTTGCTGTTGCTGTTGCTGTAGTTGCTGTTGCTGTTGTTGCTGTAGTTGCCGTTGCTGTTGTTGTTCAATCCTAGCAGCTTCAACATTCTCTTTAAAACTCCAACAGATCTTGCTGGAACTATGGTCCTCTATCTGATGAACACAAACCCATAACGATTCAATAATAGCCGCATCCTTACGATATCCGTCATGCAAGAAAGTATCAATCACACGTTTCCGATCATCTGATATATCCGTACACTTTGCATAGCGTTCTCTAAGCCGTTGTTTCGATTGTTTCACCACCTCCAACTCCAGAATGACCCTCAAAATAGCATTTTTACGATCCACATCACTATTTTCGGCTTCTGCTTTGATATATTGTTGGATTTGTTCAGCGGTATGTGGTAGCTTGCAAGCCATTGATTGTTTTGTGTGTGTGTGTATGTGGATAACCCAACACGTACCAATGGTATTTATAGAAGAATTGGAAAAATAATTCTCAATTATTGTATTAAATGTGACCGTTTGTTTTCAAACGGTAAAACTTTCAAAATCTGTGTCTATTAAAACTAGCAACAAAATTTTTGGAAATACGTGGTAAAAATTCTATCTTGGATTTCGCATTTTCAACACAAGTGGCAAGGAACAGATCACATTAAACACATAACACCATAACTTAAATCATAAACACGCCACGTATAAGTAATACACTCTCACATGATTGGACCCCTCAATCTCTAAGAAATTATGAACTTAACAAATAATCTTTACAAACTCTCAAACATTATACGATACCTTAACAAATCTCAAATCAACTCATTACCTCGTGTATATTAGAATAAAGCGTACATTAATAAAACATACCCGCAAAAACCTTCTTAACTTGGGCTTTAACCCACTACCTCTATACACCGACACGCATTTGGGCCTCGAAATCACAATAACCCAACGCACCATTGGGCTGACCACTAACTTGAGCTCGGCATTGCTCAAATCTGAAACATAAACATTACTTCCGAACGACTCGTACCTATAATTTCGAACCATTTTTCTGTAACATTTCTACACACCCCGTCAATATTTTTGTACATCTCAATTTATCATAATCCCAAGAAACAAGTGTGACGAATCTTTCGATCCTTCGATGGTCAAATTTTCATCAAAGCTCAACCAAATTGCTACACTCAAAATCATATTTATTTAAGTATTCGAAGCCAAATAAACTCCACATATAGTCTTAGTCATAAATTATTGAAAACCCACCGTTGTAAACTTGACTACAATCAAATGAACCGACTCTAAATATTCCTAACACATATATAACGATGCATAAGCAATAAATACAAGCGAAAAATCAACATAAACCATGGCATCAGAAAACGAAGAAAATTTCATTCATACGTTCGAAATTACATGGAAACACAACAAACCTTATTTCAACATTCCAACCACTACACTACGACACTATTCCTCACTTCCAAAACTTGTCAATGAAGATCGCTAAGACCACGAATGGTGCAAGAAACATCAAGATCCCAACCAACATAGCACGATCTTCGTTCGGAACATACACTAGATAGATAGTAGTAACAATGGCATACATGATTGCAAGATTGGTGATGAAGTGCGGCATATCGACGAAAATGATAAAGGGAAAGGAAAGTTAGGTAAAAAGGAGTGTAAAAAGTGGGTTATTTAAAGAGAATAAGAATTGGGTACTGTACACCACTGTGGTAAAATACTGTTTACACCTTAAATAATACTGCCAAGTAACAACTATAATTTTTGGACAATCATACTAAGATTGGTTATCATCAATTTAAAAAGTTAATGTAATAGTAGATACGTTAAGCTGGAAAAATACAATTAGGAAGCTAATAATAAATACGTTATTTGTTCACCTTTTTCCACACACCTTTACAGCTACCTTATCTTAGAATCCCGGGACGGGATTCCGTTTAACGAGTAGGTAATATAACACCTCGTAAAATTTTCCTACGATTAACACGTTACCATAACATAGATTAACCATTTTTGCGGAGAACAAAATTTTTTTTTTATGCATGGCATATTATGCGAACCACTACGACATTTATGATTGACCATTTACCCAGAAACGATGCTCACACACAACCTTGATAGATTTAATATCGCAAATATATATATTTATATTTTAAACGTTAATAATTAAAACAATACATTTCGTTCATTTAACGTACATTATTTATATCATTCCGGAGCCTACAAAAATTCCCGAGATTGCTCACTAATATTATTAGACTGTAACCCGACTCTCGAAACTTGCCTTGTGGGCCCCCGTGACCCTATGGGCCTGAATTAATCCCAACTGCTGCTAACAGACTCCTTATTTCCTTCTTTATTTCGTTTGGGCCCAATTCACACAACCAGCCCACCAGCCATAAGCCCAGCGTGGGAATTATTTGATTTCATTTCCTTTGTTTTCTTGACGCGACCAGCCACAAACCACCTCTTTATTTTGCGATTTCTACAAACAACACCTACGTATTATTGCTCCTCTCGTTTCATCTAGTGCCAGAGAAACACGAATGATAAGGAATACGCCCTCCCCCACTCGTCTACTGCCTTAGAAACGACCCAAGTAAACCTACAAACTCACCTTGAAGAATATTGCCAAATGTGTCCCAAACCTTCTTACAAACCACCCAAGCTCCCCAATCCTTTCAAAACACCTATACACGAAATATTATATGTCAGGAACGAATGTCATACACAATCTAAGCCTTGTAAACGTTCTATTGGCCAATATGGGTGGTGCCAAGATTCGCATACATCCTCTCCTCCATCTCTTGCAAACTTCTACTTGTACATACACCTTACTACGTTTTATAAAACCTTCTAAGATATCCTAACTGAAATCTCACACTCAAACACACCCAAATGAACCAAATAACAAAATGTAAGTCGATACATACCTTGAGACGGGACAGAAAGCTTACAAGGAATTCGAAGGGCTAGGGACAAGTTCAAGGAGCGCCATCACTCATCCTACATCTTTACTTGGCCACAAGTCGATCCACAATCCCCATATGCACTTATTCGAACCATATCCTAATTTTTACGCCCCCCTTTTTAAGCAAAGTGAGTCTACTCGACACATAATTCATGTTTTTATTTCAATAACATTCTGTTTTGACACTTTATTTCGATCCGTTATCTCGTTAATTAAAAACGTGTTATATACTTTTTATTCGACATACTAATTACTTAATATACTAGCAAACGAGTGGTATAAAGTTTTCAAGCTAAGAATAACGTTTACCTAATAAATATAACACGTTTTGAAAGTCATTGGACATTCACGTTTTTATTGAAAAACACTTATAATATTTTGACTAGGAAAACTGTTGTCAAAATCGATTTGTGTCATTTACTTAGCCTCGTTATTTCAAAATTTCGATACATAACATGTTAATATTAAAACTCGACCTCATTGTTTACATGTCTAGCAAACAGGAAACGTAAAAGATTAAACCTAATAAACTATTATGAATCGATTTCTAGAGCCAAAGTGATTGCACGTTTGGCAGATTTTTCAAATACAAATTAATTAGCTTTGGGCCTGAAAAGCCCAATAAGCTGTTTATAAGCTTATAAAATAAGCTGGTCGTATAAGCTCGTAAGTAATTTTTTTTAGAACATAAAAATAAACCTAAAACCAGGCTCGAACCCCTCGTAAACCCAACGGATCTAAAAACATAAATGGGCCTTTAAATGAGCTCGTTAGGCCCAATTAGTGTAAAAATTGGATTTTTAAGCATATAAGCTGCTGGAATAAGCTATTAGGAATGATTTAAGCGTATTTAGAAAATAAAAATGATAAACTTTGACTTTGGCGAAATTTGGACTAACTTTGCAAAATTTTCATAACCGGGGACTAAAAGTGTAAACTTTGCAAACTTTGGGTCAAAACTGTAATTTCTGATTTTCTGAGTTTAAAACTGTAAATAAAGATAATTGGAGTTGAAAAATGTAAATATTGATATTATTTGGACTTAAAATGAAACGATTGTTAACTACGGACTAACGGTGTAAAATCATATTCGTTAGGGTAAAAGTGTAACTTTGGTAAAACATAAAGGATTTTCTGTAAATATTATTTTATAAAAATAATATTAATATTTTATATATAAATACATATGTTTAGTATAAAACTCTTATAAATATATACGATATAAATATTCGCGTAACTATAATAAATTTTAACGATATATATATAACGATACGTTTATTTCTTTTCTTTTAAAACTAACATCATAAAACATCGTCTACATACTTCGACTTATTCTTGATGATTTTCCATCGCACATCGAGCATCGCTCATTACACTCACAAGTTATATGTATATATAACTTTGTTCTTGAACTTCAAACATTTAAACGAACACGAGTTTTAATAACAAACTGAATAACTAATATTCACGATAAAACGAGATTTAGACTATCAACTAAAACATATCATATCTTTTAGGTTGTGTGTGAAGCCGTTGCCTTGCATCGTTGAGATTACGATACTACCACTACCACTGTACTACTAAGGTGAGTTCTTAGCCCCATTTTTATAATGATTTATAAACATTTTTGGGGGAGATACATGCTTAAAACATGAACACAAGTCTTTTTACCGGGTATTGAAATACCGTCAGGCCAATGTTATTTGCTTAAGTTACTATTGCCAAAAGTCCCTCGATCATGAACCTTAATCACTTGAAGGGTGAACGTAAATAAATGTGGATAGTACTATTAGTGATTGACAATCCTCGTTTGGTTGTTAGAGAAAACACCAGGCGCACTTTATTGTTCTTATTATAGGTTATTGGCAAATACCTATCTTGAGGGCCTACTACTTACCGTCATAACTTGAGATTATGATTGGCTGTTAATCGTTGAGTATCATGAGCTTAAGGCAATAACAGGAACATTGACTTTTTTTACATATTGATTGTATGTGAATACAATACATTCTTAACTTGTGATTCAAACTCTTAAATTCAAACCTATGAATATCACTCAACTTTATGTTGACTTTAGCATGTTTATCTCAGGTAACTAAACAAGACGGATCTGGATGGCACGGAGTGGGCAAAAGCATGACAAGAACCATAATAAACATTTTGACATATGTCAACTAAACTTGTTGTTTAAATTATGAAATATCTTGATATCTCGAATAATTGGTATTTTAAATAAATTAAACTTTAAAACCTCACTTTTGTGTCGTTTTCTATGATTGTGACAAAGATCCTCGAAGTAACACCCAAAAAGTCTTCCGCTGACATTTTAAGTCTTCCGCTGACGTAACGACTTTTGGGGGTGTTACAGTTTGGTATTCAGAGCCACGGTTATAGAGAACCAGATGTTTTTAAACATTGGACTATAACCACACTTTAACTGGACCATTTTTACAAAATACCACTTCATGCCCTCCGTGCCTACATCTGGTAGAAAAGTTACTTCTCATTATTTCTTACTTATATAACTTGATATATGCTTACATGTTATGATTATGCTAATGACTTACATTTACTAATCGGGATTATTACAAATACCGTGTCTTCATATTTCCATCCGCTAGACTATTATGTGACCTTTAAATAGTTTATGGTACAACTACACTCTAGTATATTAATATATATATTTATATGCTCCCCCAACTATTTTGAGTACTATGCAAATCCTCTTTAATTGTCTCGCTTTCATCTTTATAGATGCTTACGACATATCCGCACATAAATTATTTTGTCAGATGGTTAAGTCAGAATCTTAAAAATGATTTACAACGTCTTAATTTGAATAGATTGGGACGCCCTTTTGTTCAAATCAAGAAATTATAAATCATTGAACCATAAGTTTATATTTCCTTAATTACATAGTTTGGGACGCTTCTCTATGTAAATAACGAAATATAGATAAATAGGTTTAATTACTTCTGAGTTAACAGACATACGAAACCAAGAAAACCTAAATCTCATTAGAAACCGCGAATATTAATACACAACGATATAACTAGCATCGGTAATGCTATCATCACAAAGATCACTAAGAAAACCTTAACGTCACTAAACGATTGATCCACCAAGCTGATAAAGAAAGCCACCACTCCTACGAGTGCAAGAACCACAACTGGATGTAACACATCGAATACCCTGTATAACAAAAACCACACAATGAAACGTTAATGCCTAGTACACGAAGCTACAAATTCAAAAACAACACTCTTAATATTTCTTACCCCCATATTTCATCCACACTAACGACTAAAACCACGATTAGCATAAGAAATGCTATGATCCAATCCAAGGACTCCAGATCTTCTTTCGGGAAGAAAGTTACAACAAAATACGCAACTATGAGAACAATATAAGTATAAGACATATTAAAATTGTTATTTAAAGACAAAATGAACGATAAAGAGAAAAATCAGGAAATATATAGACATGTTGCCATGAATCACTATTCTTGCCATGTGCATTCACTTTTCCCCAAATTAATATCTATCCACAAGAACTAAATAATTCGAGAATTATCTCCACACTATTCTCTTTGTAAAAAAAATTTGTATCAACAAAACTCTTTTGTTTAACGGGTAGGTTACCCGCACAGATTTTTGTAATTTTAAAACACGAGGAATAAATAAATTATCATCCTCATTTTGCTCACAATGGATTCAAACGACATATTATTATTAAACTTGACTGAAACACATAAAAACATTACAAACGATACTAAAAATTAAACATCACACTTCAGCGGTAGTCTGGGTGATCCCAAGTCTGAGAATTGTTAGAATCATATCCATCATCATAAGGGTCGAAGCTTGCCAACCTCTCTTCTTCTATTTGAGCCTCCAGCCTACTCAGCTCCCGCTCCATGTCAGAAGTCCAACCACCATCATCAACCGCCACATTTTCCTCAAAACTTGGCTGGAATTGATCCAGATGAGGCAATTGTTGTTGTTGCACAATCACTCTTGGTGCAGAAGAACTCGATGCACCTTGTTGAAGTGATTGCTGTGGTGGTGGTAGTGGATTTGGTTGTTGTTGTTGTTGGTGTTGCTGTTGCTGTTGCTGTTGCTGTTGCTGTAGTTGCTGTTGCTGTTGTTGCTGTAGTTGCCGTTGCTGTTGTTGTTCAATCCTAGCAGCTTCAACATTCTCTTTAAAACTCCAACAGATCTTGCTGGAACTATGGTCCTCTATCTGATGAACACAAACCCATAACGATTCAATAATAGCCGCATCCTTACGATATCCGTCATGCAAGAAAGTATCAATCACACGTTTCCGATCATCTGATATATCCGTACACTTTGCATAGCGTTCTCTAAGCCGTTGTTTCGATTGTTTCACCACCTCCAACTCCAGAATGACCCTCAAAATAGCATTTTTACGATCCACATCACTATTTTCGGCTTCTGCTTTGATATATTGTTGGATTTGTTCAGCGGTATGTGGTAGCTTGCAAGCCATTGATTGTTTTGTGTGTGTGTGTATGTGGATAACCCAACACGTACCAATGGTATTTATAGAAGAATTGGAAAAATAATTCTCAATTATTGTATTAAATGTGACCGTTTGTTTTCAAACGGTAAAACTTTCAAAATCTGTGTCTATTAAAACTAGCAACAAAATTTTTGGAAATACGTGGTAAAAATTCTATCTTGGATTTCGCATTTTCAACACAAGTGGCAAGGAACAGATCACATTAAACACATAACACCATAACTTAAATCATAAACACGCCACGTATAAGTAATACACTCTCACATGATTGGACCCCTCAATCTCTAAGAAATTATGAACTTAACAAATAATCTTTACAAACTCTCAAACATTATACGATACCTTAACAAATCTCAAATCAACTCATTACCTCGTGTATATTAGAATAAAGCGTACATTAATAAAACATACCCGCAAAAACCTTCTTAACTTGGGCTTTAACCCACTACCTCTATACACCGACACGCATTTGGGCCTCGAAATCACAATAACCCAACGCACCATTGGGCTGACCACTAACTTGAGCTCGGCATTGCTCAAATCTGAAACATAAACATTACTTCCGAACGACTCGTACCTATAATTTCGAACCATTTTTCTGTAACATTTCTACACACCCCGTCAATATTTTTGTACATCTCAATTTATCATAATCCCAAGAAACAAGTGTGACGAATCTTTCGATCCTTCGATGGTCAAATTTTCATCAAAGCTCAACCAAATTGCTACACTCAAAATCATATTTATTTAAGTATTCGAAGCCAAATAAACTCCACATATAGTCTTAGTCATAAATTATTGAAAACCCACCGTTGTAAACTTGACTACAATCAAATGAACCGACTCTAAATATTCCTAACACATATATAACGATGCATAAGCAATAAATACAAGCGAAAAATCAACATAAACCATGGCATCAGAAAACGAAGAAAATTTCATTCATACGTTCGAAATTACATGGAAACACAACAAACCTTATTTCAACATTCCAACCACTACACTACGACACTATTCCTCACTTCCAAAACTTGTCAATGAAGATCGCTAAGACCACGAATGGTGCAAGAAACATCAAGATCCCAACCAACATAGCACGATCTTCGTTCGGAACATACACTAGATAGATAGTAGTAACAATGGCATACATGATTGCAAGATTGGTGATGAAGTGCGGCATATCGACGAAAATGATAAAGGGAAAGGAAAGTTAGGTAAAAAGGAGTGTAAAAAGTGGGTTATTTAAAGAGAATAAGAATTGGGTACTGTACACCACTGTGGTAAAATACTGTTTACACCTTAAATAATACTGCCAAGTAACAACTATAATTTTTGGACAATCATACTAAGATTGGTTATCATCAATTTAAAAAGTTAATGTAATAGTAGATACGTTAAGCTGGAAAAATACAATTAGGAAGCTAATAATAAATACGTTATTTGTTCACCTTTTTCCACACACCTTTACAGCTACCTTATCTTAGAATCCCGGGACGGGATTCCGTTTAACGAGTAGGTAATATAACACCTCGTAAAATTTTCCTACGATTAACACGTTACCATAACATAGATTAACCATTTTTGCGGAGAACAAAATTTTTTTTTTATGCATGGCATATTATGCGAACCACTACGACATTTATGATTGACCATTTACCCAGAAACGATGCTCACACACAACCTTGATAGATTTAATATCGCAAATATATATATTTATATTTTAAACGTTAATAATTAAAACAATACATTTCGTTCATTTAACGTACATTATTTATATCATTCCGGAGCCTACAAAAATTCCCGAGATTGCTCACTAATATTATTAGACTGTAACCCGACTCTCGAAACTTGCCTTGTGGGCCCCCGTGACCCTATGGGCCTGAATTAATCCCAACTGCTGCTAACAGACTCCTTATTTCCTTCTTTATTTCGTTTGGGCCCAATTCACACAACCAGCCCACCAGCCATAAGCCCAGCGTGGGAATTATTTGATTTCATTTCCTTTGTTTTCTTGACGCGACCAGCCACAAACCACCTCTTTATTTTGCGATTTCTACAAACAACACCTACGTATTATTGCTCCTCTCGTTTCATCTAGTGCCAGAGAAACACGAATGATAAGGAATACGCCCTCCCCCACTCGTCTACTGCCTTAGAAACGACCCAAGTAAACCTACAAACTCACCTTGAAGAATATTGCCAAATGTGTCCCAAACCTTCTTACAAACCACCCAAGCTCCCCAATCCTTTCAAAACACCTATACACGAAATATTATATGTCAGGAACGAATGTCATACACAATCTAAGCCTTGTAAACGTTCTATTGGCCAATATGGGTGGTGCCAAGATTCGCATACATCCTCTCCTCCATCTCTTGCAAACTTCTACTTGTACATACACCTTACTACGTTTTATAAAACCTTCTAAGATATCCTAACTGAAATCTCACACTCAAACACACCCAAATGAACCAAATAACAAAATGTAAGTCGATACATACCTTGAGACGGGACAGAAAGCTTACAAGGAATTCGAAGGGCTAGGGACAAGTTCAAGGAGCGCCATCACTCATCCTACATCTTTACTTGGCCACAAGTCGATCCACAATCCCCATATGCACTTATTCGAACCATATCCTAATTTTTACGCCCCCCTTTTTAAGCAAAGTGAGTCTACTCGACACATAATTCATGTTTTTATTTCAATAACATTCTGTTTTGACACTTTATTTCGATCCGTTATCTCGTTAATTAAAAACGTGTTATATACTTTTTATTCGACATACTAATTACTTAATATACTAGCAAACGAGTGGTATAAAGTTTTCAAGCTAAGAATAACGTTTACCTAATAAATATAACACGTTTTGAAAGTCATTGGACATTCACGTTTTTATTGAAAAACACTTATAATATTTTGACTAGGAAAACTGTTGTCAAAATCGATTTGTGTCATTTACTTAGCCTCGTTATTTCAAAATTTCGATACATAACATGTTAATATTAAAACTCGACCTCATTGTTTACATGTCTAGCAAACAGGAAACGTAAAAGATTAAACCTAATAAACTATTATGAATCGATTTCTAGAGCCAAAGTGATTGCACGTTTGGCAGATTTTTCAAATACAAATTAATTAGCTTTGGGCCTGAAAAGCCCAATAAGCTGTTTATAAGCTTATAAAATAAGCTGGTCGTATAAGCTCGTAAGTAATTTTTTTTAGAACATAAAAATAAACCTAAAACCAGGCTCGAACCCCTCGTAAACCCAACGGATCTAAAAACATAAATGGGCCTTTAAATGAGCTCGTTAGGCCCAATTAGTGTAAAAATTGGATTTTTAAGCATATAAGCTGCTGGAATAAGCTATTAGGAATGATTTAAGCGTATTTAGAAAATAAAAATGATAAACTTTGACTTTGGCGAAATTTGGACTAACTTTGCAAAATTTTCATAACCGGGGACTAAAAGTGTAAACTTTGCAAACTTTGGGTCAAAACTGTAATTTCTGATTTTCTGAGTTTAAAACTGTAAATAAAGATAATTGGAGTTGAAAAATGTAAATATTGATATTATTTGGACTTAAAATGAAACGATTGTTAACTACGGACTAACGGTGTAAAATCATATTCGTTAGGGTAAAAGTGTAACTTTGGTAAAACATAAAGGATTTTCTGTAAATATTATTTTATAAAAATAATATTAATATTTTATATATAAATACACATGTTTAGTATAAAACTCTTATAAATATATACGATATAAATATTCGCGTAACTATAATAAATTTTAACGATATATATATAACGATACGTTTATTTCTTTTCTTTTAAAACTAACATCATAAAACATCGTCTACATACTTCGACTTATTCTTGATGATTTTCCATCGCACATCGAGCATCGATCATTACACTCACAAGTTATATGTATATATAACTTTGTTCTTGAACTTCAAACATTTAAACGAACACGAGTTTTAATAACAAACTGAATAACTAATATTCACGATAAAACGAGATTTAGACTATCAACTAAAACATATCATATCTTTTAGGTTGTGTGTGAAGCCGTTGCCTTGCATCGTTGAGATTACGATACTACCACTACCACTGTACTACTAAGGTGAGTTCTTAGCCCCATTTTTATAATGATTTATAAACATTTTTGGGGGAGATACATGCTTAAAACACGAACACAAGTCTTTTTACCGGGTATTGAAATACCGTCAGGCCAATGTTATTTGCTTAAGTTACTATTGCCAAAAGTCCCTCGATCATGAACCTTAATCACTTGAAGGGTGAACGTAAATAAATGTGGATAGTACTATTAGTGATTGACAATCCTCGTTTGGTTGTTAGAGAAAACACCAGGCGCACTTTATTGTTCTTATTATAGGTTATTGGCAAATACCTATCTTGAGGGCCTACTACTTACCGTCATAACTTGAGATTATGATTGGCTGTTAATCGTTGAGTATCATGAGCTTAAGGCAATAACAGGAACATTGATTTTTTTTACATATTGATTGTATGTGAATACAATACATTCTTAACTTGTGATTCAAACTCTTAAATTCAAACCTATGAATATCACTCAACTTTATGTTGACTTTAGCATGTTTATCTCAGGTAACTAAACAAGACGGATCTGGATGGCACGGAGTAGGCAAAAGCATGACAAGAACCATAATAAACATTTTGACATATGTCAACTAAACTTGTTGTTTAAATTATGAAATATCTTGATATCTCGAATAATTGGTATTTTAAATAAATTAAACTTTAAAACGTCACTTTTGTGTCGTTTTCTATGATTGTGACAAAGATCCTCGAAGTAACACCCAAAAAGTCTTCCGCTGACATTTTAAGTCTTCCGCTGACGTAACGACTTTTGGGGGTGTTACACATTAGATGATCAAGAATCTGGAAGTGAGCCATTGGAAAAATGAATAGTGTTTTCAATGAGTTTATAACTAGCTATCAGGAAATAACAAAAAAGCGGGGAATAAATAGGCAAAAAACTATAAAACTGATTATAAACAGTTATATATGAGCAGTTATAAATAACTGTCAATTCATCATAAATCAAAGCCCCTTCAATTACATCACTCAATACTATGTAAATCTGTCATAATTACGAATTCCAAAGGATATATCACATAAGTATATCATATAAACACATCAGTTACATATTCTTTTCCTAACTCATCATGTTATATACAGAAAAAATGAAATAAACTGCATACATAATCCTACTATACCTTGGTTTAACTTAAATCCTTTGGACTGTATCCAATCGACATTGATGAAAATTTATTTGCTAAAGTAACTTCTAATTTTATACGTAAGAATTTAAATGACTATAATCCTTTTTTCCAAATAACAGTTGTAATGATAGCTATATAGCTAATGTAAATATTGTAAGAGATAGGAAGTGATATTGTCCGAGTTCATTGCATGCAAATCTTAATTTTTAGTAACTATTGAGTAAATTACATGGATGCTTCATGTGGTTTGACTTTTAATGCAGTGTCTCGGTTTTGGAAGTTGTTTTAAAAGTCTTTTAACTCGAAAACTATCTCAAAAAATTATCTCTACATCCGTGGGCATAATTTCAAAAAATGTCATCCTTTCTATTTATAATATTAAGAGACCACATGTGCAATTTTAGTAATAGACCCTTTAAGTCAAGAATTCCACACACACTTATTACGCTATGAACTTTTAGACACAATTTGTGCAAACATTCAACAAAACGCATCAAACATAAAAAAAAAAAGTTTATTGTTGTACAATGACGCTATGAACATTTATATCAAGTCCATGGGCAACAGTAAAGTTGATACTTATATTTATTTCAATTATCATAAACACAAAATGAAACAAAACATTAAAATTCTTAGTACCAACAAAAGTATCTAAAACAAAACAACTACTTCAACTCATTCACCTTAATAGCATTAGCTTCTTCCTCACGGGCACCAGCTTTCGCTTTTATCTAACAAATGATTTAACTCTTTTATCTAAAAAAACAACTACTTCACCTTCATATAAGTTGATACTTATATTTATTTCAATTATCATAAACACAAAAATAAACAAAACATTAAAATTCTTAGTACAAACAAAAGTATCTAAAACAAAACAACTACTTTAACTCATTCACCTTAATAGCATTAGCTTCTTCCTCACGAGCACCAGCTTTCGCTTTTATCTAACAAATGATTTAACTCTCCAAGTAATAACCGATACCTCTCTTGAGTATTTCTTAAAGCATCAAGTGAGTACAAAGCAACCCCATGAGAACCATAAGCTTCCATGTTCGCCATCATGGTATGGTTCTTCCTTATTACCCACCTCAAATGCTGACAACAACCAAAAAGCAATTTGGATAATGCATCATCTTCACTTGCCTATTGCACAAACCACAAACGCATACAATCATGCAATTTTGAAGAAATAGCAACATTCATTAAATTCTCTAACAACTCGAAATTTGCCATTCAAAACAAAATATATCAAAAAACAAATGGTTTTATTACTCACTATGACAAAAGTACCAAATAAATAGGAAAAAAAACTTTATGTAACTTACTTATATTAAAATATTATATATAAAAAGCCTCATTTAAATATAACTTCTACCAAAAAACCTCTTCACATGTACTTTTTTAAAGTGAAGTAACTATCTTAAATAGTAGGAGCCTAATTAGTACCAACTATTTAGCTATGAATTCTTAGACACAATCGGTGCATCGCACGGGTTGAAACAACCTCATAAAGAAAATAAAGATATGGCGTATTCAGTAGTACGTATATGTGTGCATTTATGCATACTAGTTGGATATCCGCGCACAGCTGCGGTGATAAATATAGTTATTTATAAAAATAGTAAATAAATTGCTAGCCCTACACTCTCCCAAAATTCTCTACTTGCTTAGTGAATTTGTTTCACAACACTCCGAATGTTTATACGTTAGTTTTATGTGTTTGCTTAGTTTTCTGTAGCTTTCCCTTTACATCATTATTCCCGCATATAGACAGGCCCTTGCATTCTCTTACCCGTCAAACACCCCTCAAAAGTATATGATTTTGATGAATCAAGATTGTATTGGTTGAAATATAAGTTAAAGTTGTAAACATTTGAATAAAAGTAAAATAAACCACTAAAAATGTAAAAACAAAAATTTATAAAATATAACAAAATGGATGTTGAATTAAAGAGCAAAATTTTAAAAAATATAGTGAAATTAGATCATTAAAAAAATAAATATATAAAAAGATATTTTAATTTTAAAATAAAGGTGAATCTTAAGTTTGGAAATGACACATGTCATCTTATGATTGGAGCTCATTATCTTAATATTTGGTCAGGAGTTAGGCTTGGAGTTAGTTGAAAAGTGACACATGTCGCATCATGATTGTAGCTCCTTATCTTAATTTTTGGTTAGGTGTTAGGCTTGGTTTATCCATGCAATATAATATAGTATAGATACACAATTAAATATGAAATGAGCTGATTGTTTCTATAACAACATGATATATCTCCATGGGAAACTTTGTCCTTTCATATCCACGGGTTGCTAGTCATAATATTGAAATCTTTTTTGTTAGGTATTTAAGGTGATGAGAAAGCAAGAGCAGGCCCGTCTTACTGAACTAGCAGCAGAGAAGGCTAATCAGGAAGCTATTCAGGCTCACCTTGATACTATAAGTAACTTTATTTTTTATAGGCCTATTTTTCATAGCACTTTACGTTTGTTTCAGTTTTTGCGTTTTTGGACTCAGGAAATATGAAAATGTTGCATGTATTTAAGTAGATTATCTAGTCGGGTAATGTAAACGGGTTCGTGATGATGGTAGGTGTGTTAGTTTTGTGGATAAAAATTAATGTATTATGACCGGATTCGAACACGAGACTTCAGGATTGCACACATTACGTATGAGTTTCAATGTTTTAATAATTAATATATTAAGTTATAATTAATTATTAAATTCACAATAAATGACTAAAGAGCATTAGGTAATTAATGAAATTGACAAACGGTCGGAAAATGTCAACGGGATACGAAGAAAATGAAACAAGACAAGAGAAGGTTCTGGAAATCCTCTCTTGGGCTTGTTTATGGCAAAACAATGGAATCCCACATCGGAAACTATTGTAAACTTGATCTCAACCATAAGGGTATAAATACATCCATAGGTATTCATTCCTTGGTACACTTGATTTCAATAGAAGGCCAAACATCTTCTTTTCTCCTCTCTTGTTCATAGGTCTACAAGTGAAGCCCCAAGAAAAGGGATTTTCGAGTAACCTTGAACATTACATAGTGTTTGGTAAATCTGTCACACCCCCAAAATACCTGAATGGCAGCGGAATGGAATACCTGGGAGTGACTGTCATAGCACCACAGTTACAATTATATTGAACGACCTAAAGTGTCGTTTAGAAAATACAGCGTTTGATCATTAAAACATTCAGAGTTTACAAAGCTTAGGTCCCAAAAGAGTTTGCCAAAATAGTTAAGATAAGTTCAACAAGATCAAACGTTTCATAAGTGCAGAAAATATATAGTGAGACGCGTCGACTCCGCGACTCCATGAAGGTCCAAATGTATGCACATGAGCTACCTTAATAACCTGAAAAATACATTGCGAAAAACGGTCAACATAAAGTTGGTGAATAATCATAGGTTTATAAGTAAATCGTAAGTACATAAGCCACAAGTAATAAGTAAACCGACACGAATGTCAAAAATGCTACATTGGCTCTTAAGCTCATGACCCCGAAGCTAGACTTTGTAATGCCCCACCAGAGTGTTTACCAGACACTCAATTCGTTAAGACATGAAATGCATTCGTCCCGTTGGAGCAACCCAAACACGAATGGAGGCGTCACCCTCGATAGATCTATCCACTCACTCTCGCTTAGCTAAAATTAACGGTCCATGATATATATAAGGGGACTTAACTTGGTAGTAGGCAACTTAAGCAATGTATGGAATTTGATATACTTGGGCATGTACAAAAATAGTTGTGCAATGTAATCTCCCCCGTGGGATTTAAAATCAAATAAGTAATTAAAACGGGGCTATGAGAACTCACCTGGAGTGATAGTACAAAGATGGTACAACGATGGTAAAGTGATCGGGACAATGAGGCGCGAACACTAGCCGCAACCTAAATGAATAATCGTGATCTAATTTAGATCAAGCCGTAATGAAATGAATGCACATGCACATGATACTCATACCACTCGTAATTTGGAAATACTAGTTATCGTCATGGTAAAATAGTTTCCATACTTAGGAAAAATAAATCCATTTAGAGAAGTATATAACTTGTCATATTAACTCGTACGAAAAAGTTAGCGTTATAATCCTCGTATCGAAAACCTTAAAATAACGTCATTAAGTCGTATAAATATTCCCTTGGGTCATACGTATTCATTTGTTAAGAATATAGTCCTTAGTAACGTTTCTAGAAAATATACCATTTAGTACGTACGTTATTATTTTTATTTGTGACTATATATATATATATATATATAGTTTTGACGATGATAAAACGGGTATAACTCGGTCGTTTCAAGCTCGTTTTCCTTGTTCTTTATGTCCACGGATTCGTTTTTGTGTATACTAGTATATTTTTGATAACTCGGCTCCTCTAGGTTACGTTTAATGCCTCTAATTACCCGTCGTATTCTGCCAATCAGCAAGCAGTTTTTGTAAAAATAGTTTTCGTCGTTAAATTTGCAAAAATCGTATCTCCTTCGTTATAAACTCGTTTTAATCCGTTCTTTCGCCTAAAGTTTCGTTTTTGAATGTATTTTCTAAATCTTTGGTCAAAACTTAGCCATCATCTACTGATTTTCCCACGAAATTAAAATAGGGACAGTAGGTATATCAAAAGTTTCAAAAACCATTTTCAAGTCTCCAAACTAGTTCCATCATCCATCAAACCACTTTAAAACACCACAAAACTAATCTAATCCTACCATACACCTTCTTAGGGTGTCATGGGTTCCTAATCACCAAAACCAAGTAGATCTAACAAGGATCTAACCAAAAATCACTTCTAGGGCTTGTATGATCAAAAGTTTACAAAAATAAAGTGGTATAAGTTAATGCATGTATGAGATCTTGCAAGAAACATGTATAAACATAGTAATAACTTTGTAAAAATTATGAAACGAGTTTAGTAAATTTACTTGTAAGATTAGTGAAGTTAAGATGATTAAAACCTAATAATCCTTGAGTTTTTATTTCAAAACTCTAACAAGGACACTATAAACACAAGATTTATACTTTGATCTTTGAAAAACTTTGGTCTTGCTTGCTTCTTTGTTCTTGGCCGTGGGTATCAAAGAGAGAAAAGGAGAGAACAACTTTTCTTGCTAGGTGAAAAATGAGATAAAAGTCTTTAGTAAAGTATTATGTATTATTGAAAAAATATTATATATAATAGAGTTAGTATGAAAATTAAATGAAGAAGAGTATGTAAGTATCTTTTGTAAGAAAGTGGCAAGGGGGGGGGGGGGGGGGGGGGGCGGCAAAGTCAAGGGGGAAGGATTTGGTGTAAGAGTTTTGTTGGTAAAAATGCATTATTAAGTGTTTTGTGTAGTTTTAAAATGTACCGGGTACCGGGTTAACTAAAAATAAATTTTAACGGAGTTAACCGGGTCATAATAAAGTTATAAAAATTATAAAAATAGGTTGGATAAAATTATTGGGTGTTTAGATAATTATAGTTTAATTTCCACGAAAACCGTCGAAGTTTTAGTAAACTTAAGTTAATAATTAAAATAAATATCCAAAATACCGGGTAAATTAATATTATAACTTTTATATTATAAAAATGAATATAAAAATATATTGGGATCATAGTCGGGAGTGTTGGACATGTTAGTCACGTTTATAGTTCGCGTATTAGTGTTTATTTAAAATAAACATACGTAATTCGTTAATTATATTAAAAATATAATTTGAATACCCTACGAGTGGAATAGTATGCAAGTGCCCTAATGATGATATGCGGACTATTTCTAGTCCATATGAAATGTCCCTGATAATAATGCATGAATTCGCTCCTGAACCAATATGGTTACGCGAATTTGAACACTCGTAAACTAAATTTACGATGACATGAGTAATGCACGTGAATAGTGGTTTTCTCTCGGAAATGAATAGTGTCAAGTGAATAGTAAAATTTCTGAACGTGTCTCGAAATGTCAAATTGACCTCAAAAACGATGAATAGTAAAACGATGAATAGTAAAACGATGAATAGTGATCGATGAATAGTAATTTGTGAATAGTAATTTGTCAAGGTTTAGAAAATGACCGGAAATTACGAGTTGTGACAGTCTTCCCTTCTAACAGGAACTTCGTCCCGAAGTTCAGTTTTGGTTGGTCTCTGAAGTATATTTGGTAAAAAGACGTGGATACTTGAGTTGCATTTGGTCTTCCCGTTTCCAAGTAAATTTGGGATCTCTTCAAGGATTCCAGCGAACTTTCACGATAGGAATCCGACTTTGCTTCAACCGTTCGACCTCATGGTCCATGATTTCTATTGGTTATTACCAAGTCTACGTTTGTCTCAGGGTTGGATTCCCTTCCAAATGGGATTATGATTGACTAATCTGAAAGTCATTTCTTGGATTTGAATAGATGAAACATAGTTGTGTAATCCGGCTGTTCCTTAACAAGGCTCAAGTCTGACGGCCACTAAGCCTACTCTGTTTGAACTATTAAGTGGTCCATTGTATATCGGTTTTAACTTTCCAAACCTTTCCGAATAATATCATGCCCTTCCTAGGCAGAACTTTCAACGTGATCTAGCTACCAACTTGAAGTTTTAATGGTTTACAACTTATAGAATTTGTAATTGATTCTCGACTTGTAGGAAATTTCTGGTTATTTCATGAATGCCTATTGGAATAGTGAGTTCGGCTTTTTCCGAGTTTGGTTCGTCAATAGGTGATCAGTGCTTTTCAGGTTTATAATGTAATATGGGTAATATATGTTGCTGAACTCTGTCAGAACTCAAATCTTATACGTCAGTTGGTCGATTCTAAAATGAATCTGAAATTGTCCAATATACTTAAAGGTTCAATCTCTCGTGTTACCAAAATTGTATCATGCCTCTCCAAGGCAAAAGCTTTCAACTTAGTTCGTTCTCCCACTTGAATCTAGACGGTTTGTTGTTCAGGGATACCCAATCCGCATGGTGTGCGTCATGCACCAACCTAACCTTTATCAGTTTTTCGTTTCTTGTAACGGGTTCTTGACTTGTGAAATTTCCTTTGTTGTCCCATAATTTAGTTCTAGACCAGTGAATTTAACTTTCCGATTTCAGTTTGTAAACGGGTAATTGGTACTTCGACCATAAAGTGCCTCAAATGGTGTAGTCTCTATGCTCGCGCGATAACTATGGTTGTAAAAGAATCCAATTTATGGTAAATGGTTAGTCCAACCATTTCTAGAGTCAATCACTCATACTCTGAGTATAACTTTCCTATGTTTGAATCGTTCTCTCGTTATGACCATCGATCTGAGGATGATAGGCGGTGTTCACATCTTAATGAGGTTCCGAAGGAAATCTTAGAATGATTGTTAGAAGTCTGAGGTGATTCGATCACCTTCATCAGGAACAATTGAAATAGGTACAATAAATCTTGTGACTAATTCCTCCACGTTACGTCTTTCGAACTCAGCGTCATATAAAGGGGATAGGCTACGGGTAACAAACCTTGATTTCTTGTGTTTTGGTCTAATGGCTTGCTAAGACATGTGTCATTCTTTGCCTACTATGCTTGGTTTCCATTAATGACGTTTGTAATCGTTCTATGGTGTTCCTACTAGTTTCCTTCATCACATATTCCAATATTCCTTATTGTCAAGTCACAAAGCCCTAAATGCATAAGCGACGTAGCATGGTGATTGGTTTTCAAAATTTATCTCGCGATTTTTGAGTTTTTGGTCGAAATCTTTTTCTGAATAAACGAATTTAGAAAATGGAGCAAATGGTTTACTAAATAATATCTTTCTTGATGATTCAAAATTCAATAGTTAGGAAATGTGACGCGGTTTTCAAATAGGTTGTGAATAGGACTGTTTATCAAAGTGGGATGGTTATATATTTCCCATTGTACAATGGTTTAGCTAAATATTGATTAAAAGGATCGTATTTGTTCAAAATAGGCAATTCAAAAATTATTTTCTACGAGATATGTGATTTGTATAAACACAAATTTTAAATAAACTTTACTTAAAAGTCAAAATACTAACAAGGATAAAATGGTAGGCTAGGAAATGCTCGCATAAATGCATAGATGTCTAACGTTCGGTTTCTGATATTGGACAGTACCTATTGGTGGTTATCTGGCAAAACTACAAGCCTAGGTATTCAACCAACTTAAGTCTTGAGATGGTTTATCGTAGAAATTGCCATCATGTTGGCAATATGAGGGTTTCAATTGATACCATGTCGATGAATTTCTGTATTGTCTTCACATGTAGCTGGGGAGATATTCTTGAGTCTGATGCCTTTCTCGATGTATAGATGAGGTTATCCAGAAGTTCTAGAGAACATAATGCTTTAGAGGAATCTATATCGATATCCATAATTCGAATCAATCATTCTTGTCGTAAACTCACTGCAGGGAAGTTTGCGTATGGATGAGACCATGTTAACTCAAAACACTTTTACAGTATCGGTTAGGAGGCTTGGTTTATTCCTATGGTGTTGCTTAGCGTACCTCCACAATGTGTTTGATCCTGTAGCTCAGTCTAGCTAGTACCTTTGAATAATAAATTGGACAACTAGGTCAGAGATGGTGGGTCGGATGGTCCAGTGGCATTTTAGAATTGTTGTTGAGTCATAAATTGTCTTGGTGTATACTTCTAGTCTAGGTTAGTAGTTTCGTAACCCTTTTATTGTTTTTCTTGTATCGAGGAATCCTCCTAGTACTTAATATGGGAAGTCTCTCCTAAAGAAGTCAATGGAAAGTCTAACTTAATGACTAAGTGTGTGACAGGTGGGGTAAGTATCCAGAGAAAATTTGTCAGAAAGAAATATTCATAAAAGAGTTTATTTGTTTAAAACGCTTCTGGATGAAGATTGTTATTAACAATACTTTATAAAGTAACTATTTCCTTCATGGCATAATCTTTCCTGAAGTATACATAGGTGATCAGGCTATGTATAGTTGAGGACTAATGATGCGATGCTTGATTTAATCAAAATAATATTATTTTTCTCAAAAGCTTTAGATGGTGTTCAACGTTTTGTTTCGAAGAATGGTATTCTAGTCATTTCCTTTCAAAGTAATATAATTTTTTTTTTTTTGTTTTTTTTTTTTTTTTTTTTTTTTTTTTTTTTTTTGCGTAATAATAGTAAATATTTGGCGTAATATCGGAAAATCAGTTTATAGTACGGTAACAAAACGGTTTATTTTAGATATTCGGTAAAAACAATTTCCCCATAAGGTAGTAAAATAGTTTGAAATAAAACTCGTTGAATGACTTGTTGGATACATAGGTAAATACTATGGATTGGTAATAATCTATTAATCCGTCAATTACGAAATCGGTCAAATCCTTAATAAGACAATGGTATAATGTTGCTAAACGATTGAAAATTGCGCAATTGCAATAGAAAATGGAATAAACAAAGGCTACGGTTATCACAGAGGTAACAAAAGATAGTCATTACATTAGATAGGAAAGTGCTTAATACAACTAGGTTACATCAACGTACTTATGGAAAGTACCAAAAGAAAGTACAACCCTAGAGGGCTCAAACTATGGTTCACATAACTAAAACATAAACTTCTTCTTCCAATTCTGGCTTCCCAACTCTGGGCATTCACTCCTAAAGTGTCCCACTACTCCACACTCGCGGCAGGTTACCGAGAGTTTATGATGCTTTGCGAGGGTGGGAGCCTTGCAATCCTTGGTTTCATGTCCAAGCTTTTGGCAGTTCTTACATTGAGAGGGGCAAGATCCTTTGTGATGAAACTGACACTTGTTGCACTCGGGTAATTTACCTACATATCCTTTCTTTTGGCTTGACCCAGCAGTAAAGGTCTCCACCACTTGTTGTATCTTAAATGGTCGTTGAGTAGCATTAGCATCCTGATTACCGACCTCTTTTCTCTTGTTGTTATTATTGTCTCCCGATGTCTTGTCGCGAACTATGAGTTCCTTTGTTTCGATTGCCATCTGGATAGCTTCAGACATGGTATTGGGTTCACATGCGATGACCATCCTACGAATTTCAGGAGGAAGTCCTCCGACGTACCTTTCAAGTTTCTTGCTTTCCGGTTCATCCATTGCAGAGCCTAGTCGAGCAAAATCATAAAAATAAGCAGTATACTTGACAACATCATCTCCTTCCATGGTAAGGTTTAGTGTTTCTTGTTCAATTGCTTGTAATTCGCTTTTCACACAGAACTTCAAACTCATCATCCTTTTTAGTTTCTCCCAAGAGTGTGAGTAAGCAGCATCAACTCCTACTACCTGGACATACTTAGTCCACCATTTCTGGGCATGCTTCTGAAAAGTGCAAGTGGCGAACTTAACTTTGTCTTCCTTACGGCAGTCACCACTTTGAAAGATTGTTTCTAATTCTTCGAACCATTTGAGAAATTCTTTTGTGTCTACATTTCCGCTAAAGAAGGAGGGATTACAACCCATAAATTCCACGTGAGTAAGTTCCTTGATGAGGGCGGTAGTTACGTTCCTGGCAATGAATTGTCCAACAGCGGCTTGCGTCATGCTTGAAGTGGTTTGCTTAAATCTATTTCCATCAAATCATAAGAGTCCATGAGAATCTATTGGTACTAAGGATCATCCTATTCATAACACATGAATATAACACATGAAGGTTTCGGTCTATATGGACCAATATCATAGATAGTACAACCATTCCCCTATAGTAGAGTCAATACTTGGTGATTCCATTTGTTCATCAATCAAAATACTACAAGTTTCTTCGAACTATGCCACACCTCTCGTGGCTAGGGTAATAGTAAAAGCTAGTAAGGATATAAGTCTAGTCTAAAGACTTCCTGTAGTCCTTCTAAGTGAAATCAGGTTTATGGCATCATAAGGTCAAGATAGTCCTGGAGTAGTGTCTGAAGTTGTGCATCGATCAATTCCTAGATAGTGTAGATTCTAAGCCATTCTTGAGGAACCTGCGGATGTTCCTGTTGAGTCCGTAATCTTGGTATTATCCACAAGGTGTTACCTAATTCGTGGCAAGTGGAAATGGAAAAGGAAACTGACAATGGTGGTATTCTAAAGGATGAGAATAACATTGATGATGATGAAATTCCAGTGATGAGTTAGAAGATAATGGTGATAATAGTGAAGGGAATACTACCCTCTTTCGCGCTATCTCGCGACATCTAAGAGGTAAAGCTGAAATACGCACTATGGGACGACCAATAGTGTAATAAGTAACCAACGGTGGTGGTAGTACCTAAGTAGTAAGCGTCCTACTAGTGAAGGAAAGAAAACATGCTATCTCCCTTGTAATAAGCATCCTAATAAGTCCATTAAAATTAAGTCTGAATACTCTACCAAACGGCATTCTATGTATAGGCTGAATGATAGGAAAACCTTATTCCTATAACAATTCAATAGTGCTAACGGTGGTATACGTGCAACTGGTGGTATAATGGTAGTGGAAGATGACAAGGCATCTTCAATGTCGGAATCCGATAAAAGAATAATAGGGTGAGTATCTGAAGACATGTCACTAGTGAACCAGGTCAATATAATCATATATATATATGAGTATGGGTATGAATAACTCGTACAGTGTGTGCGTAAAACAACATGTATAGTGAATATGCACCTATGATGAAATGATGAGATGCTATGATGATGTGGTTATAGTCTAGGGTCCAAGATACATCCTAGTTCGCTATAACCTTAGCTCTGATGCCAATCTGTCACACCCCCAAAATACCTGAATGGCAGCGGAATGGAATACCTGGGAGTGACTGTCATAGCACCATAGTTACAATTATATTGAACGACCTAAAGTGTCGTTTAGAAAATACAGCGTTTGATCATTAAAACATTCAGAGTTTACAAAGCTTAGGTCCCAAAAGAGTTTGCCAAAATAGTTAAGATAAGTTCAACAAGATCAAACGTTTCATAAGTGCAGAAAATATATAGTGAGACGCGTCGACTCCGCGACTCCATGAAGGTCCAAATGTATGCACATGAGCTACCTTAATAACCTGAGAAATACATTGCGAAAAACGGTCAACATAAAGTTGGTGAATAATCATAGGTTTATAAGTAAATCGTAAGTACATAAGCCACAAGTAACAAGTAAACCGACACGAATGTCAAAAATGCTACATTGGCTCTTAAGCTCATGACCCCGAAGCTAGACTTTGTAATGCCCCACCAGAGTGTTTACCAGACACTCAATTCGTTAAGACATGAAATGCATTCGTCCCGTTGGAGCAACCCAAACACGAATGGAGGCGTCACCCTTGATAGATCTATCCACTCACTCTCGCTTAGCTAAAATTAACGGTCCATGATATATATAAGGGGACTTAACTTGGTAGTAGGCAACTTAAGCAATGTATGGAATTTGATATACTTGGGCATGTACAAAAATAGTTGTGCAATGTAATCTCCCCCGTGGGATTTAAAATCAAATAAGTAATTAAAACGGGGCTATGAGAACTCACCTGGAGTGATAGTACAAAGATGGTACAACGATGGTAAAGTGATCGGGACAATGAGGCGCGAACACTAGCCGCAACCTAAATGAATAATCGTGATCTAATTTAGATCAAGCCGTAATGAAATGAATGCACATGCACATGATACTCATACCACTCGTAATTTGGAAATACTAGTTATCGTCATGGTAAAATAGTTTCCATACTTAGGAAAAATAAATCCATTTAGAGAAGTATATAACTTGTCATATTAACTTGTACGAAAAAGTTAGCGTTATAATCCTCGTATCGAAAACCTTAAAATAACGTCATTAAGTCGTATAAATATTCCCTTGGGTCATACGTATTCATTTGTTAAGAATATAGTCCTTAGTAACGTTTCTAGAAAATATACCATTTAGTACGTACGTTATTATTTTTATTTGTGACTATATATATATATATATATATATATATATATATATATATATATATATATATATATATATATATATATAGTTTTGACGATGATAAAACGGGTATAACTCGGTCGTTTCAAGCTCGTTTTCCTTGTTCTTTATGTCCACGGATTCGTTTTTGTGTATAATAGTATATTTTTGATAACTCGGCTCCTCTAGGTTACGTTTAATGCCTCTAATTACCCGTCGTATTCTGCCAATCAGCAAGCAGTTTTTGTAAAAATAGTTTTCGTCGTTAAATTTGCAAAAATCGTATCTCCTTCGTTATAAACTCGTTTTAATCCGTTCTTTCGCCTAAAGTTTCGTTTTTGAATGTATTTTCTAAATCTTTGGTCAAAACTTAGCCATCATCTACTGATTTTCCCACGAAATTAAAATAGGGACAGTAGGTATATCAAAAGTTTCAAAAACCATTTTCAAGTCTCCAAACTAGTTCCATCATCCATCAAACCACTTTAAAACACCACAAAACTAATCTAATCCTACCATACACCTTCTTAGGGTGTCATGGGTTCCTAATCACCAAAACCAAGTAGATCTAACAAGGATCTAACCAAAAATCACTTCTAGGGCTTGTATGATCAAAAGTTTACAAAAATAAAGTGGTATAAGTTAATGCATGTATGAGATCTTGCAA
Source organism: Artemisia argyi (assembly GCA_030686995.1). Lineage (NCBI taxonomy): Eukaryota > Viridiplantae > Streptophyta > Magnoliopsida > Asterales > Asteraceae > Artemisia > Artemisia argyi. The sequence continues at coordinate 84,806,627 of CM060694.1, read as the reverse complement.
GAAACATGTATAAACATAGTAATAACTTTGTAAAAATTATGAAATGAGTTTAGTAAACTTACTTGTAAGATTAGTGAAGTTAAGATGATTAAAACCTAATAATCCTTGAGTTTTTATTTCAAAACTCTAACAAGGACACTATAAACACAAGATTTATACTTTGATCTTTGAAAAACTTTGGTCTTGCTTGCTTCTTTGTTCTTGGCCGTGGGTATCAAAGAGAGAAAAGGAGAGAACAACTTTTCTTGCTAGGTGAAAAATGAGATAAAAGTCTTTAGTAAAGTATTATGTATTATTGAAAAAATATTATATATAATAGAGTTAGTATGAAAATTAAATGAAGAAGAGTATGTAAGTATCTTTTGTAAGAAAGTGGCAAGGGGGGGGGGGCGGCAAAGTCAAGGGGGAAGGATTTGGTGTAAGAGTTTTGTTGGTAAAAATGCATTATTAAGTGTTTTGTGTAGTTTTAAAATGTACCGGGTACCGGGTTAACTAAAAATAAATTTTAACGGAGTTAACCGGGTCATAATAAAGTTATAAAAATTATAAAAATAGGTTGGATAAAATTATTGGGTGTTTAGATAATTATAGTTTAATTTCCACGAAAACCGTCGAAGTTTTAGTAAACTTAAGTTAATAATTAAAATAAATATCCAAAATACCGGGTAAATTAATATTATAATTTTTATATTATAAAAATGAATATAAAAATATATTGGGATCATAGTCGGGAGTGTTGGACATGTTAGTCACGTTTATAGTTCGCGTATTAGTGTTTATTTAAAATAAACATACGTAATTCGTTAATTATATTAAAAATATAATTTGAATACCCTACGAGTGGAATAGTATGCAAGTGCCCTAATGATGATATGCGGACTATTTCTAGTCCATATGAAATGTCCCTGATAATAATGCATGAATTCGCTCCTGAACCAATATGGTTACGCGAATTTGAACACTCGTAAACTAAATTTACGATGACATGAGTAATGCACGTGAATAGTGGTTTTCTCTCGGAAATGAATAGTGTCAAGTGAATAGTAAAATTTCTGAACGTGTCTCGAAATGTCAAATTGACCTCAAAAACGATGAATAGTAAAACGATGAATAGTGATCGATGAATAGTAATTTGTGAATAGTAATTTGTCAAGGTTTAGAAAATGACCGGAAATTACGAGTTGTGACAAAATCTATTGTGATTTAAGAACCTAGCTTTTCTCATTGAAACGTTAGTAATACGTGTGTACAAGAACGAAGGACTAACATACTTTTGTTAGCGATTTTTCCCCATTCGACTAAGGTGATAGTCGAATTCCATAAACCCTAAATTAGGGTTTTACTTGTTCTTGATTCATTGATTTCTTGTTTCACTAGAAATCACTAAGGTACGCATATCATTTTAATTCGGTTAATTTATTACAAGTATTTGATCTTTAATTCCGCTGCATGCTTTGATGATGTTATGTTTTTATATATATAATTGTTATGATTCATAAATTCCAACAGTGGCATCATGAGCCGTTAATACTATGTAATTAATTACCGAAACACATAAAATTGGATCTTAATTGATTATTACATGTTATGGCTTTCTAGGGTTTTGAAAATTGTAAACCCTAATTTTTTTTAATATAGGGTCGATTACCCTTATTTTTTGTTAATTAGGTTTTGATTTTGTAAAAGTTGAAGAAACCCTAGGATGCATGTAATTTTTTATGTGATAATTAATGAATATTTGCTATATGTCAATAAATGATATGCGATCCTTGACTTGATTATTGTTATAATAAGTGCTATGTGGGAATCCATGACGAAAACATGCATGTTTTGTCATGTTTTATGATGTATTTGATATGATTTTGATTGTTTTGTGAATTACATGCTAATTATGCGATTGACATTAATTAATTACGGTTTTAGTAATAAAAATTGTTAAGGAATGTTTAATTACTAAAATTCAACTGATTAAGTATTAAAAGACCTAAAATTGGGGAAGACCCCATATAAATCGTTATATTAAATCAATTATGTGTGTTATTGTATATATTCATCGTAGGACTTACACAACCAATTATTGGTGTATGTGGTCCATTGGTACCAAGAATTAAAACCAATGGGGGTCTTAGATCGATATATACATGTTTATTGATTTATTTAGCATGTACATTATTTATGTCTTTTATTTGTTTTATTAATTGCGTATTTGTTTATATATGTTTGTGACATGATAGTAAGCAAAAGGGTAATTTTTAGAATAGAAACTATAAATTGGACTAAATAATGATGAAATTTATTTTGAGCTGTAAAATCTTAAACTTTTAATTGATTGATGCGACTGTACTAATAATGGTCGAAACGGCGGACTTGATTTGACAAACTGTGTGGTGGGTTTCATTGGAGACGGGTTATTAATAAGCTTTGCGCTGACCTCTGTTTCTGTGCCCGCTTGTGCGTCAATGAGAACTTTCCGTAGTACAACCATTATCTATGTACGAAGTAGTTAAGGCAAAGTTGTAAGTTTCTCAATGCCTCAATTAAAACTTTGTTGATTTAAGCTTTGTAAAGAAACTAATGAGTAAAAGTTTTTTATATGAAACCTTATGATACAAAGATGAATGCATGATATCTTTGTACATATTTTGATTACACACATCAAAACTTCTACCCTTTAATTTAAGTTATATGTTATCCAATGAAACGGAAATACCTGAAGTTGTATTTTACGTTAGGGTGTAACCTGGCTAGATTGCAATGGAAGGGTAAACTACATGATTTCATTACTAGCAGATCAACTAATGTGATGGAATTATGTGAGTTTGCAGTTTCTTAAGTTGGTTAATTTAATTGAGTTGATAGTGGTATCTGATCACTTAAGGCATAAGATGGGGATAAAATATGCTTACATTGCAACTGCCGTTGGCAAATATGTAAATCCCATCACTTCTTGGAATTGCAATTGAATATTGGCAATTGAGGTTCGACTCGTATCTTATTGAATATGTTCAGCACTATCAGATCAACTGATGTGATGAAACTATGTTAATCTGGATCCTAGTTTTTTCAGTGAAAATTAAACGGTTATATGTATATTTACCATGGGTATTTATTTTTCTTGAAAATGTATTATCGAAAATACTAAAATTGAATTTTGTTAATTCTTTTAAATGTATTAATGCAACGTTAAACCGTAAACAAAGTTTGGGCTTCGGTAAAATGATCTAGTTCTGTTTTTAAACAAATGTTTGATTAAAAAAAATTTACTTAAAAGACAAACAAAGTCTCTTTTCCATAAAAGAAGAATGAGATTTAATCCTATTCCTTTTCATTAATGAGAAAGGTATGATAGGAACATTAAGTTGTCTAAATTCTAATATAACTCATGGCAAACTTTAATAGTTAAGAATTGCGCATTTTCTATAAAGATTTCATTACTCTATTTTGGTGATTGAATTCTTTTATAACAAATATGACATTTGGTTAACTAGAACTTTACGAGTTATTAATGTTAGAAGCTAGATGAATTACCGCAAAATGGTAAAAGACAAACTAGTTTATTTATCTAGTTGTTTTGCTTTGACCATTTATAGGTGCTACGTACATGGTAGGGATGGTAGACCTATTAAGGAAGAAATTGCATTAAAAAAAATCTTCAAGTTAATAGCGTTGATGGATAATCCATCATATATATAGTAGAATACTCTTTTTACCTAAGTAATTGTTACATATGGGTTTTATTCAAGGAGTATGAAAGTAAATAGCACAACTGTTTGCTTTTACTAGTTATGAAACAATTTAAATGTTGTCAAATCCAGTGGCCGGGAGTGTTGTATTGTGTTACTAAAAATGGAGTTATTGTAATGTTCTCTAATTTAATGGGAGCTACAAGCTTTATTTCCTGTGTTGTAACCCAGATTATCTTCAAGATAATTACTTTCCAATTGTAGACACTCATGTTTTTAGGATAGCCATGTGCGTTTCCTGACAAGACAAAGTAGTCCTACATCTACTTGTTAATTCCATAACATAAATCATATAACATAAACAAACGTCTGTCGTGTTGTTTATCTACTATATGATATTGTTCCATGCATAAGTGGGAGAATTATTCATTGTATGAAAAGGAACAACGCATAGAAATATGATTATAGGATTATATTAAAGGCAAGGTAAGTGATCTATGTTCTAATAGGAGTTATATATTTAATGTCTAAGATTATCTTATTTAGAACATATGTCAATATGATAGCAAGATAACTTCAACTCTAATATTTATGTATTCTTAGAATGACATAAATAAATGAAGTAAATAAATTAACTTGAAATTACTATTGAAACCAAATGGTGGTGTTCACAAATACTTTAGTTATACATGTTTATATCTTCTTATAAACATGAAGTCTTTTAACTATTACAAGACCTATAATAGTGTAAAACATTGACTTGTAATGTTTTTTAATTAAGACATATACAAGAAGTCATTGAATTGATCAATGATTTATAACGTATAGTGGGATTATAACAGTTTATGTCTTCTTCTTGAGACATGGACATGAAGTGAATTGGACAAAAGGTACTTGTGTTATAAAGCATGCAAGTGGCTTGGCAATTCTATTTTACCATTAAGTTGACTTAGTTGGTAAATAGGTAAGCAAAAAGGAGTATAAGTTTATCTTACATATTGTTAGTTTGTCTCAAAATATTAGTTCTAATGAAACATCATAAGTTTGTGATGTGTTCAGTTAGGGAAATCAAACTCTTGTTATATTGTTTGATTAAAGATAAATATGACTTCTTTCTTCCAAAAGTTATCAAGGTTAGAAAATTGAGTATGGATTGAGCATACTCAATTATGCTCCTAGAAGATTAATAAGAAACCATTGTATTATGAAATGTGATGAATCACAGTATGTCTTAAAAATGAAGTTCTGAATTTGTTAAACTACTTATGAGTAGGTTGTTAAAAAACTAATGTTAGGAACCGTCAATATGTATTTGTAATATTCCAAAATGGGAACATTGTATTGTTGCCTTGATTGCTAAGTATTTATAGATAGACAATATATACTATTAAAGGCAAGTGGAAGTTTTATCTTAAAAAGATAAAATTACAAGATACATAATCTTCTAAAACACACTAGTGAAAATCATGATAAGGCTAGACATGTAAATGTTAAACCTCAAGATGATGGAATTCTCATTCATAGATCCGCAAGAATATCTCAGATATTTGATTAGTATACAGAGGATTATATGATGATGTATTACCAAATATTGAATTGGGTAAATACTCATACTATGAATGTTATAGATGATGTTCATAAAGATAATCAAATTTTGAAAATCTTGTTTATCTTAATTCTTAATAGCTAGAGAATGAAGATAAGTTTATATAAAGATAATGTAACCCTAGTGGTTTAAATCTTAATGTAATAAATCATATGGACAAAATTGTATACATATTTTAATGCATGTCTTATGACAAGATTATTAATCATACTTAAGCAATTAACTATGATTGAATACTCTTTCCTAAGCACATTAAAGGCACAAATATGGTAATTGTCATACTCATTTCATGAATATTGTAACACCCCCAATTTCGTGATGCGCAACGGAATTCAAATTGGGTGTTACTTCATGGCACAATAGTTGAATAGTAGAAAACGATCACCAATTTAATCGTTTTAAAAGATTTATCATTCGAATTTGTATAAATACCAGAGTTTACAAAATGAGGTCCCAGATGGTTCCATGTTTACAATTACATTAAATGAGTTTTCGAATGATAATAAAATTTATAGCCCTCTTGAATATCCGTGCTCCTCCGTGCTAGTCTTGTTCATTATGGACTTGAAATACATGCTAAAGTGTCAACACAAAGGTTGGTGAGTTCATAGAGTTTGTGGAAATAGTTGTGGAAATCTTGTAAATAAAACCTGGTAACAAGTATATGTAATACTAAATGTAGATTCCTAGAATTCCAAGTGTATGACTATTGTACTAAATACAATATCACATGTAGGTAGTACTTCTGATGCTCTTAGTCTTTGACATCGAAAACTTAAGTTTTCTAGTTTATGGATTCTAGTTTGTGCTTAGTTCGTAATTGTACCTAGTCCATTAGCTCGAGATCATACCAAGTCCATTAGATCGAGATCATACTAAGTCCATTAGATTGTTATTGTACCAAGTCCATTAGCTCATCAAATGATTCATGATTTGTCGTATTACCTAGTGTTCTCAAATATAGTGCGCTTGTTTGCTCTAATTGAGTCAACTTAATGGTTACACTAATACAATAGATCTAACCATAGTATTCGTGTTCACTACGCATAGTGCTTAATGGTTCATGATATAGAAACTCTGAGTATGGCAATAATGTTACTTAGCATAAATAAACATTTAGTTCAGGTAAGACATACAGTTTGCAAATAATCATGTTTGAAATTAACATTAGTTGAGCATTTATCTCCCCCAAAGAGTTTATAAAACAAGTATAAAAACGGGGCTATGACTCACCGTGAGTTGGATGATGTTTTAGTACTCTATGAAGTGGGATTGATAAGTCGGGAAACCTCTACGTGCAACCTAAAATAGAATGTTGCAACTTGGGTTGGAACAATGTCTAAGGAAACATAAACGAGCCTATATATGTCTTTATATTGATCATGATGTAGTACTTGGTAGTTTGTTTATGAAATGGTTTTAGTTTGTATATCTCGTACTACCGTTCGGGCCATCACAATCCAGAGGTCATGCAGTAAGCATTCGAGGAGCCAGGACACTTTAAATCGTCAATCCACAACCCATCTCGACGGTTTACTCTAATGAACCCCTCACATGAAGTTCCCTAGTGTTGTAGTATTCAATATGTAAAGCATGTATAATAGTTATAATGATTTCGGTTTAGAAAGCCTCGAGGTCTTAGCCGTGGCCTTGCCATGGCTTTGGTCTTGGCTACCATTTCTTGAGACTCAGCCTTGGCCTTAGCCGTGGGATGTGGTCTCGTATTAAGGCCATTAGGCCTCTTGGTTTCACTTTATTGTGACGAAAAGTATAGTTGTTAAGCTTAACAAGGGGCTGTTTAGATTTTGAAAATTTATCTCATTCGTTATGCGTTTTCAGGACTCGTGGTATTAAGCTCCTTTGAAGAAAACGTCGTTCCGGACAACTTCCGTGTTTTAACTTTTTGATGAAACGGAACAGAAGTGCCTTGTTTTGCATGTTTTAGATTCTGTTACAGAATGCTATTTGGTAGATTTAGGTTTTTAGTTTGCTAACTTCTTTTGGTCACAACTTTTGACTCGTGTACTCGTTTTCGATTATTCAAGTTGCTATGTTTTCCTTTTTAAGTCCTCTATAACAGTAGGTAAGTGCATCATATCATGATTACACTATTTTGGTCATGGTTCTCAATATAAGTCACTAGTTTCCTTGATTACTTAATGATTGAGCCCGAACCACCTAACTTATATTGACCACGGAATGGTCAACAAAGTCAGACAGCCTAGAGTCAATGCTCCGCGGAAGTATAAGGTTTCCCCGGGTCGTATGTCCCAGCGAGGTGTGAATGGCAATCAAACGGTTATTTGATCGGGTGAATTTGGATGGATAAGGGTTTGAGTGAGATTAAACTAAGGAATTTACAACGAAATAGCTTAAACAAGCTATAAGGATAAGACGGGAAAGTTCCAAAAACTAGAAACGTTCAAAACTTAAAAACGCGTACGTTACGTTTAAATAAAACGTAAACGTACGAAATAAAAAGTGAAAACGTAAATCTGAAAACACCCAGGGGGTGAAAATGACTTTTTTACAAACTTAAAACTAAAAGAAAATTTTTAGAAAATTAAAATAAATTTTAAACCTAATTAATTATTTAATATTAATTAAATACTAATTATTACTAATTATTAATAATTAAAATACTTAAATATAATTTAATACTAATTAAATACTAGAAAAATGAAAATAAAATTCCTAAAATTATGAAATAACTAAAAATAAGTTTTAAAAATAAAAATAACTATTTTTGTCTTTTTGTGAATTTTCTATTAATTAATAACTAATTAATTACTAATTAACTAATTAACTAATTTAAATTAAGAAAAATACTAAATGAACAGTATAAATTCTAAGAAAATTTCTAAAATTACTTTATAACATAATAAAGCTATAAAAAATATAAAAACTTGATTTTACTTAATAAAAACTAATAATGCTATTTTAAACTTAATATTAATTAATAATTAATAAAACTAAAATTAATTCTAATAAATACTAAATGGGAAAACAAAAATCTGAAAAATTTATTATAAATATTTTAATATAAGATATAATTAATAAAAATATAAAAATGACAACTACTTAATTAAAATTTAAAAATGAAAATTAAAATTAAATTACATTAAATAGAAACTATCACTTAATTTTAAATTGGTTTTTCTTGGTTTTTCTTTTATAAAACTATTTTATAACTAAAAACAAAGACTTTTTGTAAAAACAAATATTTTAGAAATCAAAAATAAGCTGATATTAGAACAAATAAGCCAACAGTTGACTTAGTTTGACCAAAAGGCAAAATGGGCAGAAATGAGATCAAGTGGGACCCACACTGATTAATCTAGGTCCAAATAAGTTAAACTAACTTGAATAAGCTAGAAAAAGCAAAGATGGGCCTCTGAATAAGCTATTAAGCAGCTATAAGCACTTGCAAAATTGTTTTAAGGACTGAAAATGGGACAACCTTGTGGGGGTTATTCAGGTGGGACCCAGGGTGTTAGGGGTCAAACCATTGGTCAAAAACCCATCCCTGGTAGGAGGGGGGTGGAAAGGAGCAATTGTGGTGGCCTTGGGCCCACTGAGGTGGTCAGAACACCACCACAAAGTGGTGGTGGTGGGTGATGGTGCTGTGCAGCAGGGCACACAGTGAGCCTGCAAGTCACTTTGGTGACTTGTGGGGCCCACAAGAAAATTAGCAAAAATGTAACAAAGATGGACACTCAAAGTTGAGCTGGTAGAGAGTGACAAGAAACAAGTTTCACCTTCTGAGCTATCACACAAAAATCACAACAATTCTTTCAATTTTGGTAAAAATCTGAAATGCCACTTTTTGACTTTTCAAGTTCTAATCCTACTTTGACTTATGTGAATTTCTAATGATCATTACTGACTTATATGGAATTCATAAGCTATATTGAGACTAACTTAAGTTACTTTAACAACTTATAAAGAGATTTGAGTGGTTTATGATCTCAATTACCACCACAGTTAACTGTGGTGGTGGTTTACTTGTGAATTTGACTATCCTATGGGGTAATGACCAAAATGGTTGATATACTGAGCTTATAAGACCATATATGACTTAAGTGGACCAAGTTTTGCACTATTAAACAACAAAAACACAACCAACAAGCTAGAACCAAACACCCCTATATCAATTAACTGTCAAGGTTTTATGAACCAAATGAGTGTTCTAAATCAATACTCACATATATAATTCTACACTGAGCTAAATTATATGTAAATAAACAGAAATAAACAACATTTAACAATAACAACTGAGAAACACAAATTATGCAAAAAAAAATTAGAAATTGCCTTACAAAAGATCCAAGTTAGAACTGATGTGAATCATAGCCAACTTTCACCATCCTATTACTCCCATGAGCTTCTAAACCAAAACAAATCACCAACTGCTTCACTTGTTCTCTTTTCTTTTTGACTTTTCTTGTTTTTTTTTCACTATTTTTCTAGTTTATTTTTTTTGTGCTTTTCCAGATTTTGAAACAAGAGGGCTTATGAACTCTTAAGAACTATCAAATACAGTTGAATAAGCTTAACTGAGCTTACACAAACATTACACAAAAGCTTTTAACTTTAACAATAATTTTGGGAATTAAAAAGAAATGCAAATTTGGAATTTAAATAGCAAGAGATGATATTAACTTCAAATGAGATTAAAATTATACAAAACAACTTCAACACAATTGAGTTTTAGCTAAAATTACAACAGAATCTGGAAATTAATTTAAAACATAAAAACGAAATTATATCAAAACTAAACTATACTAACTACTACTTGCTACCATCTTTTTTCTTCTCTTTTATAAGTCCCTGAGACACTCTCTTTCTTTCCCACTTGGATTTGGACCGTAGGATGGCTTGGTTCAATCCCAACCATTCAAAAGGAATTTGGCGGGAAAAGGGAATTTTTGGCAGATTGAGTGGGTTTGGTGGGCATTAAATGAGGAGGGGGGAAGGTATGGTGTGGTTGAGTGTTTGGTGAGAGGGCATTGATGAGGTAGCATGGAGGGGGGACATGGTTACTGGTAATTAGGGGGGGTAATGGAGGGTTAGGGAGACGATGAACAGTGCCCTGGGATTGGGTTTGACCCGCGTTGACTGGGGTGGGTTATCAGATTATATGGTGGGCTTGTGGTGGGCTAAAAGTAACTGGATCAGATCATGTTTTGGGTAGGTTAGTTTGGTTTATTTGTTTATTTTGGTTAGGTTATTTAATAAAACCACAAGGACTAATGTTGTAATTTGGCAAAAGTAAAGGGACTGAAAATGGTGTTTTTCCAAAGTTATCACAAGGGTCTAAACTTGCCAAGTTCAAATCATCAAAATCCATTTTTGCAATTTTTATATTTTTCAAAATTCCCGGGGACTAAAAATGTCAATTTTCAAAATCCGGGGACTGAACTTGCAATTTTCACCAATCTTTCAACCAGGGACTAAAAGTGATTTTTATGAATTCCCAAGGACCAAAATTGAGTTTTCATTCAAAATTATCCCACCAGGGACTGAATCTGCCAAAGTTTGAAACTCCAGGGACCAAAAGTGTAAATTTCCAAAACTTTCCAATTTTTCACCAAAGGACTAAATATGACATTTTATGATTTCAAAATGACCTTTGGTGATAATTTTTCATATTTTGAATATCCAGGGACTAGATTTGTAATTTTATGAAAGTTGGGGGACTGAAACTGCCAATTTTGCAAACTTTGTGCGTTTTTCATTTGTTTTTGCTCATTTTGCATCTAAAACATATAAAACACAATTTTGGAATATTTTCAGTATTTTGATGCATTACTGAGTGTTTTTGTATGTTTTGCAGTTCATATTAGACCAAAAATGATGAGTGTTTGAGCACTCATCAATCCCCCACACTAAACTATTGCTAGTCCCTAGCAATACTGTTTTGAAAACTTGATGGATTTGAAAAACTCTTTACCAAAAGCCATCACTTCTGGAGTAGCCAGGTGTAAGAACTGTGGCACACCTGATAACCGTGTGATTTTGAGCAAACCACCAGCTGTCAACGGATTTGAGTAGTCTTTACCAAAAGCCGTTTGCTTCTGGACTAGCCAGCTCTTGATGGAATAGTCAACATCTTGGTGAGCTGATAACCAATTATGGATTTTCCACGGCCTTTACCACAAGCCATAATCTTGCGGGCTAGCCAACTCATTTGTTTTCGGGGAGTTGATGACCCACACAATTTTGGGCAAATTGCCAGCCGTCAACGGATTTGAGATGTCTTTACCAAGAGCCGTTTGCTCCTGGACTAGCCAATCCCTTTTGTCGCTTAGACAAGGCGGACTGATTACCACAAAAATTTTGAAGCACCAGTGAAAATTTTTTTAAAATTTTTGAAATTTTGGCATAAACGGGGGTATTATATAGTAAAATGTGATAAAATTCGCTAGAATAGCGAATACCCCCCCACACTAAGCATGAATATTGTCCTCAATATTCAAAATCCCGGCTATTATGCCGACATTTTGAACGTAAAAGGGCAACATTACAAGCTAAGCGTGGAAAACACCATTTTGTATTTTCACTCTTGTAATCATAGCATGGGGGACTCCCCCACACTTAGGGTGAAAACCCTATAAGCATGCTATTGTTTTTGTTTACCGAGTCGCTAGCTTGACTCGACCCCGAATTCATTTGTCCTTGGGGAAGCATGATGTGGAAGAAGCAATCTCACTCGGACTTTCATTCAAAATGTTTGGACAAACATATGAAGCACGTGAAAGTTCCACACCGATGAGATAAGTGTCCGGCTCAAGATAATGATACATGAAAATGCCGGGATCAAATATAGTGTCCTCACTCCCGAAGGAGTGAAGAAGAGAAGAAGTCACCTTATAGGTGAAGAAAAGGAAGAAAATCATGATAAAAAGCATGATTTGATCTTCTTCCTCAAGAGGAGGCTCAATAGCCTGAGTTTGGATTCCAAAAGGTAAGCTCGTAAACATCCCGGGAGGGTGGGTGGGAATTTGCAAATTCTCAAGATTGAGAGCATCTCCCCCCGGGATATCAAACTGATGAGCGAGTTCACCGGAGAACTCCTCATGAAGAGAATCATTCACAAGATGTGAATCTGTGGACTCATGTTCCATAGTGGACTCATCACAATCCTCGTCAAAGATTGGATTATTAGAAATCATAGTGAATTCAAAATCGAATTCAAATAGAGGATTGGTGAGAGTCGTATTGAATGTTTCGGGAACAAAGAGATTATCATTCTCTATTGGATTGTCGGGATCAGAAGTGAGTGACGGATCATGATATAGGAGACTTTCAATTTCTCCCAGATCGGCTTGGAAATCAAGGAGACCATCATCACTTTCCAATGAAAGTGGATCGATGTGAGCAAGTTCATCAGCGAACTCCTCAAGAAGAGGATCAACATCAGAATGAGGCAGTGGTGCCTCGATATACTCAATGTCTCCATGAGATGTACAATCATCATTAAAATCTGAGAAGGTCTCAAAATGATCGTTTGAACACTCAAGAGGTGAAGGAATATCACACATATCATCCAAAGTTCCCTGTGACTCTCTCGGGATTGGGACAAGGATCTCAACACTAGACTTTATTAATTCGTCCGATTCCTTATTAGGAACAGTGCTAAGATGCTCATCCCCCATGTTCAGAGAGTGAGTGTGAACTTCGGGTGTGATAACAATAGACTGAGGGAGATGAGAGGGGCTAGCATTCATGGAATTTTCAAGTTCCATTTGTTCATCGGCTAGTAATTTCCCCGTCTCATTACTGTCTCCCTGATTTTCCGTGGGAGGAATCACAAGTGATGAATCTGACGAACCCTTATAAAATTGAAGAACATCAAGGGTATCTTCATTATCACTATCATCATCACAGTCTAGAAGAGCAGCTTGACGAAATTTGGCACGTGTTATGGCTGCTTGTTCTAAGACAAGTAATTCTTCCCTACTCAATTCGTTTCTAGCCTCTCGTTCTTCAGCAAGTAATTCTGCCATAGATTTCTCACGAGAGTTTTGAAACGGTGCAGTAACCAACTCCTCCTTAAGTTCTTTTAAAATATCAAGAGCCTTTAGTAAAAGGTCTTGCTCGGTTTCTTGAGGAGTTGTGTGAATTATATCATGCTGTGGAGGTGGGTCTGAAAACGAATAGTCGTAATTGTTACAAGGAAATGGATTCCTTGTTTGACAATCCGAACTAGAGTGTGGACCTCCACAGTAATCACAACAGTAATACTGATGTGGCTGTGGGTTGTATGTGCTAGAATTACAATCGTTACCAGGAAACTGCTCATAGACAAGCGTGTTTCCTGATTGACAATCATAACTGTAGTGTGAACCACCACAGTACTCACAACAGTAAAACTGCTGAGACTGATGGTGTGGTAACTGATGGAATGAATCAGTCGTGTCATGGTAGGAATAAGGATTCTGGTTATAGACAGACCCGTTTCCGGACTCTACTATGCCACAACTGGGGCAATTGCCACCATTATGAGGATTACCACACCATTGGCAAACCAGAAGGTGTGGGTGAGACATAGAAAGAATCAAATGGTTTGGGAGGGGTAGGGATGAAGAATCAAAGATGTGAGAGGGTAAAGGTGAATATTTTTGTGTTTTTGGAAAGACATTTTGTACAAATGAGATAGAAAATGTTTTTGTGTTTTTGTGTTCGTTGAAAACTGAGTTTAAAAAGTTTTCAGGAACGGTTTTGTTTTGATAATAAGAAAATATGAACAAAGGATGGATAAATGTACAATGGAATGAATTCCAAAATCACTAATCAGAAAAACCGTTTAGATACGCACACAACCTCCCCGGCAGCGGCGCCAAAAATTGATTGAGCCCGAACCACCTAACTTATATTGACCACGGAATGGTCAACAAAGTCAGACAGCCTAGAGTCAATGCTCCGCGGAAGTATAAGGTTTCCCCGGGTCGTATGTCCCAGCGAGGTGTGAATGGCAATCAAACGGTTATTTGATCGGGTGAATTTGGATGGATAAGGGTTTGAGTGAGATTAAACTAAGGAATTTACAACGAAATAGCTTAAACAAGCTATAAGGATAAGACGGGAAAGTTCCAAAAACTAGAAACGTTCAAAACTTAAAAACGCGTACGTTACGTTTAAATAAAACGTAAACGTACGAAATAAAAAGTGAAAACGTAAATCTGAAAACACCCAGGGGGTGAAAATGACTTTTTTACAAACTTAAAACTAAAAGAAAATTTTTAGAAAATTAAAATAAATTTTAAACCTAATTAATTATTTAATATTAATTAAATACTAATTATTACTAATTATTAATAATTAAAATACTTAAATATAATTTAATACTAATTAAATACTAGAAAAATGAAAATAAAATTCCTAAAATTATGAAATAACTAAAAATAAGTTTTAAAAATAAAAATAACTATTTTTGTCTTTTTGTGAATTTTCTATTAATTAATAACTAATTAATTACTAATTAACTAATTAACTAATTTAAATTAAGAAAAATACTAAATGAACAGTATAAATTCTAAGAAAATTTCTAAAATTACTTTATAACATAATAAAGCTATAAAAAATATAAAAACTTGATTTTACTTAATAAAAACTAATAATGCTATTTTAAACTTAATATTAATTAATAATTAATAAAACTAAAATTAATTCTAATAAATACTAAATGGGAAAACAAAAATCTGAAAAATTTATTATAAATATTTTAATATAAGATATAATTAATAAAAATATAAAAATGACAACTACTTAATTAAAATTTAAAAATGAAAATTAAAATTAAATTACATTAAATAGAAACTATCACTTAATTTTAAATTGGTTTTTCTTGGTTTTTCTTTTATAAAACTATTTTATAACTAAAAACAAAGACTTTTTGTAAAAACAAATATTTTAGAAATCAAAAATAAGCTGATATTAGAACAAATAAGCCAACAGTTGACTTAGTTTGACCAAAAGGCAAAATGGGCAGAAATGAGATCAAGTGGGACCCACACTGATTAATCTAGGTCCAAATAAGTTAAACTAACTTGAATAAGCTAGAAAAAGCAAAGATGGGCCTCTGAATAAGCTATTAAGCAGCTATAAGCACTTGCAAAATTGTTTTAAGGACTGAAAATGGGACAACCTTGTGGGGGTTATTCAGGTGGGACCCAGGGTGTTAGGGGTCAAACCATTGGTCAAAAACCCATCCCTGGTAGGAGGGGGGTGGAAAGGAGCAATTGTGGTGGCCTTGGGCCCACTGAGGTGGTCAGAACACCACCACAAAGTGGTGGTGGTGGGTGATGGTGCTGTGCAGCAGGGCACACAGTGAGCCTGCAAGTCACTTTGGTGACTTGTGGGGCCCACAAGAAAATTAGCAAAAATGTAACAAAGATGGACACTCAAAGTTGAGCTGGTAGAGAGTGACAAGAAACAAGTTTCACCTTCTGAGCTATCACACAAAAATCACAACAATTCTTTCAATTTTGGTAAAAATCTGAAATGCCACTTTTTGACTTTTCAAGTTCTAATCCTACTTTGACTTATGTGAATTTCTAATGATCATTACTGACTTATATGGAATTCATAAGCTATATTGAGACTAACTTAAGTTACTTTAACAACTTATAAAGAGATTTGAGTGGTTTATGATCTCAATTACCACCACAGTTAACTGTGGTGGTGGTTTACTTGTGAATTTGACTATCCTATGGGGTAATGACCAAAATGGTTGATATACTGAGCTTATAAGACCATATATGACTTAAGTGGACCAAGTTTTGCACTATTAAACAACAAAAACACAACCAACAAGCTAGAACCAAACACCCCTATATCAATTAACTGTCAAGGTTTTATGAACCAAATGAGTGTTCTAAATCAATACTCACATATATAATTCTACACTGAGCTAAATTATATGTAAATAAACAGAAATAAACAACATTTAACAATAACAACTGAGAAACACAAATTATGCAAAAAAAAATTAGAAATTGCCTTACAAAAGATCCAAGTTAGAACTGATGTGAATCATAGCCAACTTTCACCATCCTATTACTCCCATGAGCTTCTAAACCAAAACAAATCACCAACTGCTTCACTTGTTCTCTTTTCTTTTTGACTTTTCTTGTTTTTTTTTCACTATTTTTCTAGTTTATTTTTTTTGTGCTTTTCCAGATTTTGAAACAAGAGGGCTTATGAACTCTTAAGAACTATCAAATACAGTTGAATAAGCTTAACTGAGCTTACACAAACATTACACAAAAGCTTTTAACTTTAACAATAATTTTGGGAATTAAAAAGAAATGCAAATTTGGAATTTAAATAGCAAGAGATGATATTAACTTCAAATGAGATTAAAATTATACAAAACAACTTCAACACAATTGAGTTTTAGCTAAAATTACAACAGAATCTGGAAATTAATTTAAAACATAAAAACGAAATTATATCAAAACTAAACTATACTAACTACTACTTGCTACCATCTTTTTTCTTCTCTTTTATAAGTCCCTGAGACACTCTCTTTCTTTCCCACTTGGATTTGGACCGTAGGATGGCTTGGTTCAATCCCAACCATTCAAAAGGAATTTGGCGGGAAAAGGGAATTTTTGGCAGATTGAGTGGGTTTGGTGGGCATTAAATGAGGAGGGGGGAAGGTATGGTGTGGTTGAGTGTTTGGTGAGAGGGCATTGATGAGGTAGCATGGAGGGGGGACATGGTTACTGGTAATTAGGGGGGGTAATGGAGGGTTAGGGAGACGATGAACAGTGCCCTGGGATTGGGTTTGACCCGCGTTGACTGGGGTGGGTTATCAGATTATATGGTGGGCTTGTGGTGGGCTAAAAGTAACTGGATCAGATCATGTTTTGGGTAGGTTAGTTTGGTTTATTTGTTTATTTTGGTTAGGTTATTTAATAAAACCACAAGGACTAATGTTGTAATTTGGCAAAAGTAAAGGGACTGAAAATGGTGTTTTTCCAAAGTTATCACAAGGGTCTAAACTTGCCAAGTTCAAATCATCAAAATCCATTTTTGCAATTTTTATATTTTTCAAAATTCCCGGGGACTAAAAATGTCAATTTTCAAAATCCGGGGACTGAACTTGCAATTTTCACCAATCTTTCAACCAGGGACTAAAAGTGATTTTTATGAATTCCCAAGGACCAAAATTGAGTTTTCATTCAAAATTATCCCACCAGGGACTGAATCTGCCAAAGTTTGAAACTCCAGGGACCAAAAGTGTAAATTTCCAAAACTTTCCAATTTTTCACCAAAGGACTAAATATGACATTTTATGATTTCAAAATGACCTTTGGTGATAATTTTTCATATTTTGAATATCCAGGGACTAGATTTGTAATTTTATGAAAGTTGGGGGACTGAAACTGCCAATTTTGCAAACTTTGTGCGTTTTTCATTTGTTTTTGCTCATTTTGCATCTAAAACATATAAAACACAATTTTGGAATATTTTCAGTATTTTGATGCATTACTGAGTGTTTTTGTATGTTTTGCAGTTCATATTAGACCAAAAATGATGAGTGTTTGAGCACTCATCACTTAACATAGGTAACATGTAGTGTTCTTAACGTGTTTTAAAGATTTTTGTACATCATGAACACAATATAAGGACCATATATAGCATAAATGAAGTATGAGAAACATGTAAATGATATTGAGCAAGAGAGTGTGTTAGGGTTTCTTACAACTTTTGGCTTTCGAAAGAAAGGAAGTCAAGTATAAAACTAGGACACTAAACCTATGCTTGCAAACCCTTCACCACAACTCTTGGAAACCCTTGCTAACCTTTACATAACCCTTGTGAAAACCATTTAACGTCAGCCCCTAACACCTTGTGTAGCTCCTAATTCAACCATGGAATCGCCAAACAAACTCTTGATTCACGTAGAGACTAACTATTGTTAGGAATACGTTTATTCATCTGAAGACTCGGTCACCCCGAGTATAGCTTATCATGTTGTAGCTCGTAGTATTTATCATATTAGTTAGAACGTAGTTTAGTATTAGTTAATATTTGTGGTGTCGGGTCGGGTCTTTACCCACTGTCAGCTTGATCCAGAGCCCGTTTTATGGGGCGTTTAGTAGTTTGTATAAATACCCCTCTCCACTAGTGGAGAGGGTTGGACCTTCATTCACACTAATCTAATCTTACTATTTTTCTCTCAAGGTTCCACTCTTTCTTCCTTACTCTCCCTTCTAACGCCACACATAACCACAAGTTCTTCATGTTTCCAACTTGATTAGTATCTTACAATTGGTATCAAGAGCCATGGTTTCATCTTAGGGCCTTGTAGAATCGGATTTGGTGTGGTTTTGTGTAGTTTTTGTGAGTTAGAAGAGTTTTATTGAAAACATCTTGGTTTGATCTTTGTTGGGTTATTTGATGTGTTAGAGATGTACTTTTATGATCCTTGGTGCTAGTACAACATTGGGGTTCAGTTGGTTATTCCATATCATAAGCCTATTTGTAGTTTGGATTGGGTTTAGGTCGGTATTCCTTGCTGCTATTAGCTCTACTGTTACATTGCTTGTCTGCGGTTAGCTCCTGATCTCTGTGGTTAGTTTGTCTGCGATTACTATTTTGGGAATACAAACAAATCGCAAGGAAAGTGACAGTTTTAGACTATTGTCAACTGCGATTAGCTCCTGCGGTTAGGTGGTTTGCGTTTAGTATCTGTGGTTTGCTGACTGCGACCAGCTTCTGTGGTTAAGTGGTCTGCGGTTAGTTCTTTGTGGTTAGCTTCTCTTGCGGTTTGATTATTCTTCTGTTTGATTATTCTACGGTTTTCTCTATGTTGTGGTTAGTGCCTTGCGGTTAACTCTCGTTGTGGTTACCTATCCTGCAGTTTAATATTCCTGCGTTTTGGTCAACTTGCGTTTAACTCTTCCTGCGACTTGTGCACTTTGTTGCGATTATCTCCTACGCTGCGGTTTGGTGGTTTCAGTTGCGACTTTCTCTTACTGTTTAGCAATTTACTAAGTGATGAGATTCATGTGATAGGATAATCATTTTGCAATTCGTGAATTGTTGTAACTTTAGTCGTTTCAATTAATCTTATTGTGATCTGACGTTGTGAGTTAATCCTTACGACTTGACTAATCTCAATTGGATATATTGCAACTTGACTTGTCACAACTTAACACTTGATGCAAACTGTGACTCATCTGGTATCTCTCTCTTAGCTTAATCTGCTGAAAATATCTTCCGGTTTCTTTTGTCCGTTTGAAGACTTTGAGATGTCGACAGCCTCAGATGACATTCAAGCTACTGGATCCGACACCCGACCTCCAATGCTGGACAGAGCTGACTATGAATCATGGGCACAAAGGATTCGTCCCTATTGCTTGGGTAAGGAAAATGGAGTTAACATCTTGAAATCCATTGATGAGGGACCCTTTCAAATGGGCACCACTAGAGACACGGTCGCAACTACTGATGTACAACCTGCAGTAGTTGGTCCAGATAGACCTCGCACCTACAATGAGCTGTCAGATGAAGAAAAGAAACGCTATGATGCCGACATCAGAGCATCGAATATTGTCATTCAAGGGCTTCCTAAAGATGTCTACAAACTTATCAACTACAACACAGAAGCCAAAGCTGTTTGGGATAACGTGAAAATGCTTCTTGCGGGGTCTGAGTTAATGATGAGTGCTTAATCACTCATCCTTTTTAGGCTTTATTTCAGACCAAAAACACCGAATACTAACCAAAAATGCCAAGAGAATGCATGTTTTTGTATTTGTGTATGTGCAGGTACGGATATGAGAAAAATGGACAAAAACAAAGGAAAACCGACAAAAACGAGCACGAGAATGGAAAGTGTCAAAAGCCGGAGCCGGGGAAGTCAAATGGTCAAAGTCCAAGCTTAAAAAGTCAAAGTCAACCTCAGAGATTCGTCAAAGTTACATATTTGATCCCTGGTCAAAGTTTGAAGAATTGGCGATTTTAGTCCCTGTAATTTCTGGAAATTACATAAATGGTCCCTTGAAGTAAATTTCAAAGAAAAGTCAAATACGGTCCCTCATGAATCAAAGAATGTCAACATTAATCCTTGGAAGAAACTTTGAAGAAAGTCAGATTTGGTCCCTCATGATTTTAGAATTACAACAATGGTCCTTGATTGAATTAATACTACTCTTAAAAACCAAACACTACAACCGGATCCACAACAATATTTAACCTACAAGCCCAGCCCAACTCCCCTAACTAATTCTACCCAGCCCACCTTCCTATTATTATTACCCGATCCAGTCAATTACCCGGTCAACGCAAACAAGAAATAAAAACACCCATTTTAATTTTACCCGCCCCCCAAACATAATCCCAAACCCAGATTTTTACTGTTGGATGAACCCTAACACCCCAACACCCCAAAATTACCCCACTTGGGTAATAATTAACCTCATGATTGACTTCTAGAAGGTCTGACAAGTCAGGGAATGTCAGCAAGAGGGATACGTGGACCAATGGGTATACACACGCAGGATCAATCTAATCGCACCAATCAATCAGACGGCTCAAAATGAAACTTAGGGACCAAGGAGAGATCAAGGGATGATATTGCACCAAAGAAGCACAAGTCTAGAAGGCTCTCCTCAAACCCTAGCAGCTCCCATTCGTGTATAAATACCCCCCTCCCCTAGTCATTTAGGTGTGCCTTTTTCATGTATTGTTAAGCTGTCGTTTTAAAATTGTTATGAATTTCTTTTATTAATGAAAAGTTTATTTCAATTCTCTTAGTTACTTGTCTTAATTTTAGTTATTCATTGCTTATTTAAATAATTTCTTTCAGCTTATTGTTTCTGTTTTCATTATTGCTTTATAATTCAGTCCTAATTTCTAGCTTATTTACTTATTGTTAATTAAAGCTTACATATAAAAGAAAAAAAAATAAAAATAAAAAATAAAAATAAAATAAAAATAAAAAAATACAAGGAACTTAATTACAAAAGCTTCAATAAGCTTTTAATTTGTTTTATCAGTTTCATATAAGCTTCTAATAGCTTTTGTGGAGCTTTGTTTGGCACCAAATACTCGTATCTCTCATAAGCTACAAAAGTCAACTCTGGTCAAACATCAGCTTATTGGTGATAAGCTAAGCTTATTTTGGAGATTAAGGCAGTCAATAAGGTGCAATTGGCCTGTCAAAAGACAGGCAAGCTAAGTGAATCCCCCTCTATTTGAGCTGAGGGGGAATTTTGGTTGTAAGTTCATTCATTTAAATTCCTGCTGAATTATTAGTATAAGTGGTACTGGATCTGTGTTTATTTGCTTTGTTTAGTTCTGATTATAGTTGAGTAGTAGTAGTTTGATTAATCTGTTTGGCTATTGATTGATTAAGTTGTAGTTTGAAATCTCACTTCTATTGCTACTGTTGCATCTGTGGATCTAAGGTGTTTGTGATTTCTGTGTTTGAGTTGCTTCTGAGTCTGATTTCTGTGTTGTTTTGGATCACTCTGGTAACTTAAGTGGAGGATTGGATAACACTTATTGGATCTGTGGTAGTTTCTAGTATAGACAGTCATAGTAGGAGTATTTGGCATTGTAGTGTTTGCTGGTATTAAGTCCTACACAGAGGTTATTTTTTGGTTGATACTAGTTACTTAGGTTGGTATTAGAGTTAATATAACATAAAACAATAGGTCATAAGCATTAAAAGTCAAATTAGCCTATAATCATCATTACAGTTAAGTTCTAGGTTGTGATATCAGTTACTATAGTTGCATTAGTTTTAGTATTAGCTTGTTTTAATCATATATTGGTATAATAACATGAATTCAGTAAGATTTGAGGATTAAAAATTTGAATTGGTCAAAGTTTTATGCTTAATCAAAAGTCAAAATAGTCATTGGTTTTCTGTTTTGGTCAGTATTTCAAAGAAGTGCACAGACCTCATCTGTGACTCAAAATACTTTTTAAAAGCATTTTTGTGGATTTTGGTAGTAAGTTTACAAGTTTCAAAAAGTATTTTTAGGTTTGGATTTAATTTGCTTATCTAATAAGCTGCTTGAAGTTGATTGTCTGAACCTGCTAGTACCCTGCACAACAGACTTCTGACCTAGTTTCTAGGCAGATCTTCGGTGATTAAATTGGATTGGAAGTCTGGATCTTTTGGTGAATTTTTGATCTATTGTAGCTAGTCAGTAGTTAGCACCCAAAAGTTTGCTATTCTCAGCTTATCCTCTCAGCTTATTTGCCTCATTAAGTTGGTGGTTCACCCTAGCTTCTGTTTTCAAAATATAGGCCTGCTAGTGAGCTTTTGAGCTTGAATCTGAGTTTGGTTGTTAAATTTGAGTTAACATACT
Source organism: Artemisia argyi (assembly GCA_030686995.1). Lineage (NCBI taxonomy): Eukaryota > Viridiplantae > Streptophyta > Magnoliopsida > Asterales > Asteraceae > Artemisia > Artemisia argyi. Next base: position 84,783,999 of record CM060694.1, on the reverse strand, counting down.
ATTGTAGTTGTTGTTCCATTTGAATAGTACCCTTTGCTTATTCTGTTTGTGCTTATTGCTTATTTCAATAGTGCTTATTTGACCTTTTTGCATCCATATCTGAGTTTCTGAGTTCAATTTTGTCTAAGAACTGTTCCATTAAGCTTATCTGAGTCATAATATCATCTAGTCAAAGTTTGGTCAAGTTTTGGTCAAGATTGCTTATCAATAAGCACTTTCCAATAAGCAGTTTGGGTCTAATCAGCACTTCCAGTGCTTATTTTTCAAATTTTCCATTTTTCCTAGCTTTGAAATATTATTTTAGATTTTTCCTGAAATTTTCATATTTTTCTGAGCTCCTTTGCTATTTTTCCTATTTGAATTTCATTTTTAATCACTTTTTAATTACTAAAAAATACAAAAAAATCAGAAAAACCCCAGAAAAATCCAAAAAAATATTAGAAAATTATTTTTAGTTATTTTAGAATTTTAGAAATTTATTTTGCATTTTTCTCAATTTATTTGCATTTTCTTTAAATTTTTAATTAGTTTAATTAGTTTTTAATTCATAAAAAATAAACAAATAGTCAAAAAAATATTTTTCTTTTTCTCAAAATTTTCTTTTATCATTTTTAATTTTTGAAAATTATTTCCAAGTCCGTAGGAGTAGCGTAGCTTAAAAGTCGCGTTTTATTTCGTACGTTAACGTTTAATTTTCCGTTTTAGCTTACGTTTTCGATTCTACGTTACGTTTCTAGTTGCTTTACTTGAATTACATGTTTAGTTGATTATTTGTGCTTCATTTACTATTTCATTAGTGTAATCTCACAAAAATCACTTTTTACCACTTTCACGACACGTTTCACGAATCGGGAATTCGAAATTCCATTCATCCTTCACACGGACTACGACCTCGGGTTATCCGTATTTCTTTGCGGATCTCTTGAGCTTATATCTATACTATAATATTGATATTGTGTTTTTCACGAATCAGTTAACCAAAGAAGATCGGGAGTCTCAGCTACACGATGAATTTGAGCATTTCAAAATGAACCCAGGTGAAAGCATCACTGACTATTACGTCAGATTTCACAAGCTGGTCAATGATATGAGATCCATCAAGATGACAATGCCCAATATTCAGCTTAACTCTAAATTCATGAATAGCATGGCACCGGAATGGGATAGGTTTGTTACAGCTGTTAAATTCAACAAAGGTCTCAGGCATACTAATCATGAACAACTCTATGCATATCTCCAACAACATGAGAAACATGCTGCTTATGATCGGTTAATGCGAGAAAAGCTCAATCCTTCAACAACAAATGAATCTCTTGCCTTTGTCTCTAATGTTCAACAACTAACCCAATCTTCAAATGATCAATCTCAACCACTACAACCTTCTTCCAGGTCTACGCCAACAAATGGTCAATCACCAACTCCCTCACCATCTGCTTTGAACACCCATCTAGACTCTGGGTATTCTCACACTGACATGATGATTGATAATCTCTCCAACCAAGTCTCCTGATTAGTCCAACAGTTCAGGGTTGTACTTCCACCAACTAATAACCAACTTAGGACTTCGTCTAACCCACGTAATCAGGCAGTTATAGAAGATGGTAGGGTGGTGGTGCAGAATGTACAAGGAAGACAAAACCTCAATCAAAGAAATGCTGGTAGAGAAAATGGGCAGTATAGAGTTGGGAATGCTCTTCAAGTACAAGCTAAGCAGCCTAAGTGTTATAACTGTGGAGGGTTAGGCCACATAGCTAGGAATTGCACTCACCCAAAGCGTCCTCAAAACTCTGAGTACTTCAAGGACAAGATGTTGCTAATGCAGGCGCAAGAGAATGGGACTGCTTTGGATGAAGAAGCTCTGCTCTTTCTGGCTGGCGATGACGGGAACACGTTTGATGCTGATGTGGATGATCAGCCTGTTCAGGACATGGCACTAAATGATCCGAACATCTTTCAAGTTGAAGAATGTGATGCATTTGACTCAGATGTTGATGACGAACCTACAGCTCAAACCATCTTCATGGCTAATATGTCTGCAGTTGCTTCCTCTCCACAGCATTCTGATACTTCCATCACATCTGCTATTTCTGAGGTACCAACGTCACTTAATCCTAATCTGAATAATCCTACCAACTCACAGGGGGTGTGTGACTCTGTACAACTCAAGAATATTGACAACACAGACACCACTGATATGGGAAATACCAATAATATCCCATATGAAAGGTATGTGAATGTCAATAGACTGCCAATTGTACCAAGTGACACGCCGTCTGTTGATTCTAGTGAACATGAGTTGCATGAGCACACTATATACAACCCTGATGATTCCTTGACCACTAGAGTTAACATCCTGAAGGATCAGGTGACTATATATGAACAGCGTGCTAAATTTGAGCTTAATGAACGTGAGCAGAAAATGGAATGGCAAATGCGTACTTACATATCTGAAAACAATTCCAAACAAGAAACATTGAAAAGGGAGTTAGTTTCTTTGAAAAAACAATTGGATCAAACTGTTAAACAAAAACAAGAAATTCAAAAAGGTTTGACTTCAATCAAACTTGAATACAAAGATAAAGAGACTAAACTTCCAAATGATTTCTCAAAACTCAAAATGTTGAAAAATAAATTGGAAGATAAGTTGTATACGCAAGGCCAAACCATTCAATCTGCTCAAATGATGCAAAACCATAGGAAATTAAGTGATGAATTTAGTGAACGCGATGCCGCTAAGCCTAAAGCCAAATTCCTTAGAAATGGTATAGGTGCTCAACCTGCATTATATGATGCAAACATTATGCTTGAACCTAACCATGCCCCTCCTGATGTGAGATCCTATGACGAGATTGATGAGGCGGAGGATAGAACTAGGGAAAAACTTGCTGAGCGATTAAAGGATCCTCAGTGCATAGCTAAAAATATTGTGTTTCACTATGATTATGCTAATGACAATCATTCAGCCATTTTTGTTTCTCAAAAGAGAATCCTCCCTGAAAAAGTTTTTTGGAATATAGACATAGAGAAAATGAAAACTGAAAGAATTGTGGGTAACACATGCACTATCTTTAGGATTGCTGACCCAACTATTTATCCTCTGAACACACCCAGGCACCTTGTACCATTTACTCTTCCCACACAGTGTAATACTCTAATTGGGTTATATGTTCTAGGTCAATTGTTTAATGACTTTAAGAAAACATGTAAAATGAGAATTACACCAACAGGGATTACAGAAGGGGAAAGGGGTTTTGAGCAAACAAAACAGTGTTATCTAACTAAAGTCATGCCATTTTTCAAACTTCTCAAAGAACATTTTGAGGGCCTTAAAAATACCATTAATAATGATGTGACTCAAATGAAAAAGGTTTTTAAAGATGTGGAAAGTGAGGGTAACCAATTGGCTATTGATCTCAAATACAGTGAAATTGATAGGAAAAACATTCTCATTATGAATGAAAACTTGCTTGCTAATTGCATTGCACAGGATGTTTTTTACACTGTCACCGACTCAGCATTATCTGCTCGACAATTTCATGAAATGTCGGTCACTTTGAATGTCTTCCAGAATCGTGTGATTGAGCTTGAGGGGGAGAATTACAAACTTAATGAAAAAATTCAAAACGACGACCATGATAACATGGTCAGGAATTTCTCAAAACTAGAAGTTGATAATCTTAACTTGCAACTAAAATATCAACATCTAGAAGAAAGCATAAAAATATCAAATGCCCAGACATCTTCGGATGCTCCTGAGTTTGACACATGTTTTGAATTAGCCAAAAAGGATGAAGTAATTCAAGCTCACTCAAACACGATTCGGAAATTGAAGGCCCAAATTGCACAATTAAAGTCTAACATGGGAAATGTAACTAATACCAGTCACCAAATGTCACTAGACTCTCAAAATTTTCAGAAATCAGACATCATCAATGTATTGCAACATGAAAATGAGTGGCTTCGTGCTGAAATGTCAAACACTAAACAACGTTACAAAGAGTTATTTGAGTCTATTAAGATAACACGTGACCAAAACAATGATAGAGTCACTTCTTTGTTAAACGAGAATGAGAATCTAAGGACTATGGTGAAAGGTAAAATGCATGTTGTCTCATGTGATCATGCAATTTCCAATGTTCATGTTTGTAAGAAATATGCGTGTGATGCCTTGAACATTTCTCTTCCCCTTAGGAACAATAAGTTAGTTCACAGCAACTATCTTAGACATCTTAAGGATTGCCTTGTCATACTTAGAGAAACTATTGAAAATGATAGGTTGTCTAAACCGCTGGATGATGTTGTTGTTGGTGCATGCTTCCTCACTAATAGAGCCCAGGAATTATTAGAATACGCTATAGGATCATGCCCCAAGAATGATAACAAGTTCGGACAGGTCGTTTGCATCGCACTCTAAAGTTGGCAACAAACATGTCACATTTAATCATCCCCAAACCATGCCACAATCCACCACCATGATTACCGGTAAACAAGTAGCAATTAAGCATACTAATGTTCCCGTCATTGCTTCTACAGGAGTAAACGGTGTATCTAAAGCTAGCAAGTCACAGCCTTGGTGCAATACAAAGAATGATAGGACTTTGCCGGCTAAGAGTGCACTTATGAAGGAAGTAGAAGAATCCTCTAGGAACAATAAAGTTATGATTAATGAAAGGAATCCAGTTAAATCAAACATTTGTGTTAACAATGATGTAATTAATTCGAATTCTGGGGCTATTTGTAAAACTTGTAACGAATGTTTACTTTTTGGTAATCATGATGCTTGTGTTGTGTCCTTCTTGAAATCAACTATGCAATCTCCGGTCATGAATGTTTCAAGTGCTAAAAGGGTTAAACAAGTCTGGAATAAAACAGGAAAAGTGTTCACTAATTTTGGTTATCAATGGAGACCTACTGGAAGGAAATTCACCCTAGGAGAAAAGTTCCCATTGACTAGGATCACTAACTCCAAAGTTGTGCCAACTAAGAAATGGAGACCTACTGGTAGAATGTTCCCAGTAGAAGCACTTAGTACCACTCCTAGGTCTAGTGCATCAAAATGTGAAAATCCCAGTGATATATCCGTGACATATGATAATCCAATATTTGTGTGTGCTAACCAAACGGACCCCAACTGTTTGTGGGGCTCCAGCTTTTTCAGTTATCCACCATTGTCTGGTTTCAAATGCAGGTCGTACAAATCGTCCTTTGGTATTTGGACTCAGGCTGCTCAAAACATATGACTGGAGATCGCTCGCGGCTCAAGAATTTTGTGGAAAAGTTCATTGGTACGGTCAGATTCGGGAACGACCATTTTGGATCTATAATGGGTTATGGTGATTACGTCTTTGGAGACAGTGTGATATCCAGAGTATACTACGTGGAAGGACTTGGACACAATCTATTTTATGTTGGTCAATTCTGTGACTCTGATCTTGAAGTTGCTTTCAGAAAGCACACCTGTTTTGTTAGAGAATTAGATGGTGTAGATCTCCTCAAAGGGAATCGGGGCACTAACCTTTATACCATCTCTATTGAAGACATGCTGCAGTCCTCTCCAATTTGCTTGCTTTCAAAAGCCTCTAAGAACAAATCATGGTTGTGGCATCATCGTTTAAACCATTTGAACTTCGGTACCATCAATGAACTCATACGTAAGGATCTTGTTCGAGGCTTGCCCAGACTTAAGTATGAAAAAGATCGTCTATGTTCCGCATGTCAAATGGGCAAGAGCAAAAAGCACACCCATAAACCTAAAACTGTCAATTCCATCATGGAAGTCCTACGTACTCTTAACATGGATCTCTGTGGACCAATGACGATTCAAAGTATCAACGGAAAGAAATATGTGCTTGTTATCGTTGATGATCATTCTCATTTAACGTAGGTAAAGTTTCTACGATCAAAAGATGAAACTCCGGAAATCATCATCAAACTCATCAAGCAATTGCAAGTTCGACTCAACAAAAGAGTTAGGTTCATTCGTACTGATAATGGAACGGAGTTCGTGAACAAACAACTTACTCAATTTTATGAAGGTGTCAGCATTAGTCATCAAAAGAGCATTCCACGTACTCCTCAACAAAATGGAGTTGTTGAAAGGCGTAATCGCACATTAGTTGAAGCTGCAAGGACTATGTTCATCTTCTCCAAAGCTCCTATGTTTCTTTGGGCTGAGGCAATTGCAACAACATGTTACACACAGAACCGATCCTTGATACATCCTCTCCACTGCAAGACTCCATATGAACTGGTTCATGGCAGAAAACCAGATCTTTCGTTTCTTCAAGTATTTGGTGCATTGTGCTATCCAACAAATGACAGTGAAGACCTTGGAAAACTCAAGGCCAAGGCCGACATTGGTTTCTTCGTTGGCTATGCTCCAGAACGAAAGGGGTACCGAATCTACAACAAACATACCAGAGACATAATGGAAACAATCTACGTTACTTTCGATGAGCTGACTGAGCAACCGGTTCCTGGACGATCAAGTTCTGGACCCGTACCTAACCTTTTGTCTCCTGGACCTATAAGCTCCAGGCTTGTACAGTATCCCACTCCTGCTACTCCTTTTATACCTCCTACAAGTGAAGATTGGAAGAAACTGTTTGACCCAATGTTTGATGAATACTTTGAACCTCAAAACATGGATGCTCCAGAAGCCACAGTCGTTCCACAACCAGCTGGGGTAGCAAATGTCCCAGATGTTAATGCTGGGCCATCCACTTCGTTGTCATGGGATCCTGAAGCCCCCACCATCAGTCGTTCAGTTACCACATCTAATGGTCAATCTTCTTTTGTACAACGAGTAGCAGCTGTGGATAATTCGTTTGAAGTAAATCCTTTCGCTCCACCCGATAATGAGCCGTTTGTTAACATCTTTGCTCCTGAATCGTCAAATGATGCTACATCCTCAGACGAATCTAACACGGCTACCTCAGTTCCCTATCCTCAACCCCATGAACACCTTAGGAAATGGACAAATGATCACCCAATTGACAACATTATTGGAAACCCTTCTCGTCCGGTATCAACCCGTAAGCAACTTGCAACCGACGCATTGAGGTGCTTCTTCAATTCTGTCCTCTCTAAAGTTGAGCCAAAATATTTCAAGGATGCAATGTCTAAACACTCATGGTTCACTGCTATGGTGGACGAAATTCATGAGTTTGATCGACTTGAAGTATGGGAATTAGTACCACCTCCCGATTGTGCTATGATCATTGATCTCAAATGGATATTTAAAGTTAAACTAGATGAGCATGGAGATGTATTGAAGAACAAGGCTAGGCTTGTGGCAAAAGGATATCGTCCAGAAGAAGGAATATACTTTGAAGAATCCTTCGCACCTGTTGCTAGAATTGAAGCCATAAGAATATTTCTAGCAAATGCTGCAAGTCAGAATATGTTGGTTTATCAAATGGATGTTAAGACTGCATTCTTAAATGGAGATCTAAAAGAGGTGGTGTATGTAAGCCAACCCGAAGGATTCGTGGATCCAGAACGTCCTAACTATGTGTATCATTTGAAGAAGGCTCTTTATGGGCTTAAGCAAGCTCCTAGGGCGTGGTACGACACCTTGTCAAAATTCCTTCTTACTAACAAGTTTTCCAAAGGTGTTGTTGATCCTACACTCTTTACCAGAAAAACGGGCAAAAACTTTCTTCATGTACAAATCTACGTTGATGATATCATATTTGCCTCCTCTGATCCCAAAGAGTGTGATCGTTTCTCCCAAGAGATGAGTTCTGAGTTCCAGATATCCATGATGGGTCAAATGTCTTTCTTTCTAGGCTTGCAAATATCTCAAAATCCCAATGGCATCTTCATCAATCAATCCAAGTATGCTAATGAAATTTTGAAGAAATTTGGATTCGATTTCTGTGACTCAGTTGATACTCCTATGATTGAAAAATCAAAACTAGATGAAGATGATGTTGGGATCCCGGTCGAACAAACCAAGTATCGAAGCATGATTGGTTCCTTAATGTATCTTACTGCTAGCAGACCGGATCTTCTGTTTGCAGTTTGCATGTGTGCTCGGTATCAATCCAAACCTACCAAGAAACACCTGGAAGCTGTCAAGAGAGTCTTTCGGTATCTTAAAGGAACAATCCACATGGACCTATGGTACCCCAAGGACACTTCTATGACGCTCACAGCCAATTCTGATGCTGACCATGCGGGATGTCAAGATACTCGCCGAAGTACATCTGGGAGTGCTCAGTTTTTGGGTAATAAGCTAGTCAGTTGGTCATCAAAGAAACAAATGACTACATCAATCTCCTCCACAGAGGCTGAATACATTGTCATGTCCTCGTGCTGTGCTCAGATCTTATGGATGAGATCTCAACTTTGGGATTATGGCTTCATATGCAACAAGATTCCCATGTACTGTGACAACAAAAATGCAATTGCACTCTGCAGCAACAATGTCCAGCACTCAAGGACTAAGCACATTGACATTCGACATCACTTCATCAGGGAGCAAGTTGAGAAAGGAATTGTGGAACTTTACTTCGTGAGGACTGAGTTCCAGCTAGCTGATATCTTCACCAAAGCACTTTCTAGGGATCGATTTCAATTCATCCTCCCTCGTCTTGGTATGAAGAGTCTCACGCCTGAGGATCTCATAAGTCTTCAGGAAGATCAGGAGGAGTAAAGGGGTTGCTTCACATATCCTTTGTACATAGTATTAAAACAAAAAGAAAATATAAAATCTTCAAAATCCATAAAAATCATAAAATCATAAAATCCAAAAATATTATTCTCTCGACATGTCTCCTGTGTAATCAATAATATGTACGTTTCTAGAAATGTCATTCAATAATGACACGGAAACATACATATGCTTGAGCAGGAGTTCTTCCTTTGAATAATGCTTTTCTAAAACACGTCGTCTCTAAAAATATTCTTTCAAAATGGCTTGTAGTCATTTCAGGCTACAACCCGATCTTAAAATTTTGGTTTGCTACTACTTCAGATAGCAACCCGGTTTTTAATATTGGAAAGTTCGTCGCCAAAAGACGGCTTTTCCTAACAAAGGCATGAATTACTTTATATTCGTGCCTTTCCGATCTGATGTACGCTTCAGTGCATCATTTCTTGAAAAAGAAGAGAAGACTTCTTTATTTCACAAATACGTTTCTTTCAAAGATTCTTCGGGAAAGTATTTGATCCAAACTTGGTGGTACCATGGTTTTTGAAGATCAAACAAACTCGAAATGTTGTTTAAAATTTGCCACTCAATCGATGCTAACAAAATTAATGCTCTGTGGAAAATGTTTAATTTTAAAATATGTCATCGATTGAGGGGGAGAATGATTTCAAAAATCTATTATCATCAAAACAAGATCTTTGTGCATTAAAACAGTGAATAAAATGTGATTGTTATGTGTTAGTATATGAATTTTTCATGAGTTTCTCGTAGAACTCTAAATCATTTATAAACTCATCACTTCTAACACATAACATGCTCCCTCAAGAATTGAGGGGGAGTAAATGTATCGTCTCAAAATCAGTCATTCTTAAAATCTGACACATCTTTCTCCCAAAATCTTTAAACTTATTTAAATCACTTGGGATCACAAATCTCAAATGGCTTGAAATTTTTGATCGGGGGAGAAAATGTGATTTAAATATGAAAATCTGATTTAAAATGTGATGTGCTGATTCTAAATGTATGCTCTCCTATATGTGCCAAACTCTTTTGTATATCAATGCACATATTGAGGGGGAGCAAATGATTTGAGAAAAAGGATTCTTGCATCTTATGAGATCGAGACTCAGACTTAACCAATGAATTGACGAAACAAAAACCGTCATCAATCGAAAGGACTTGTCCTGGCCGGGTAATAACTTCAAGCTGGGATAACCAGTGATGTAAGCATGTCTCGAAGAGGACTTGTCTAAGTAGAGTGTACCGTTTCGAGAAACCTTTGTGGACTTGGCCAGGCCGGGTAATAATTTCAAGCTAGTCTAACTAGTGATGTAAGCGTGTCTCGAATGCCTATTCATGTTCACTTAAGGTAGATCAATTCAAAAAGTGCAACTCTTCCCGACATGTGCAAATTTTCAAATCAATACATATGAGCACATGTTAAGGGGGAGCATTTGAAGATGACAAAACTCTCAATGTGTTAACAAAATGTGTTTCTTAATCATAAACACATTGAGAGAATTTTCAATGATTTGGTGTATGGCAACATAGGATAGTCATGAAGTTATAAGGTGGCTAAGGTTAGGAAAACCGTCCTATGATCCGCCAGAGCCGGAGGGATCTACCCATGGACAATACCAAATAGATAGTATTAGAAAGTCCATAGGTATGATTATGAAAAAAGGAGAAATATGAGAATGGAGAAAGAAGGGGTTGAAGAATTAAAAAGAAATGAAATGAGAAACAGTGAAAAGAAATAGCCCTCCAATTATTCAACCTTAGGGCAGAAACCGGGTTCAATTCATAATCTACTGATTGTTGCTAAGGCGACATTGGTATTGAAGACAAGACGGCATGGACCCAGTGACGCACTGCACTAAACCTTCTAGCCACTCAACTTCTCTTAAAAGAACTTGTTTCATTCTCACGGGGAACCGGTGTAATCTATCGACTTATCTCTTAGAGATGGTTGATATTGAAGCAGGAGACCTGTCCCTAATCTCCGCATAGGAAAACCAAATGCACTTATTGAGTCTAGAGCCTCGAGATACATAAAAAGATCTCATAGGAACACGTGCTACTTCTACCCTGGTTGGTTAACATTAAGGACACCAGTGGTAAAATTATGAGTCCTACGTAGATCTTAGCAATCTGCCAGAACATTTATGAGGGATGTTGCTTTAGTAACTCCCAGTGATTGAATGGAAATTCTTGCAAGGGTCAACATCAAGCAGCCCTGAAAGCAGGTCACTTAGGTAATTCCTTGTGGATTACGCTTAGTGGTCGCGGTGGTTACCAATGGTCTACAGTCGTGGAGTGAACTCCAGCGACTCACCCATTCGTTGATCTACTTAGGTAGTTCGCGTAAATCCTCTCAGGGTTTACCGATTGGGAACGGTCTTGGTAAGGATTAGAAGGAGTCTTCACACTATTCTGTTGACAATCTCTATTTCTAAACCTATAAGTACCGGATGATTTGTTGCTAACTGTCTACTTGCAGGAATTTCTGACGGTTGCGGTTGATTGCTGAAAAGAAGCTGATCCATCAACACATGCTCACACTTCGACATCACAATCTAAGAAATGATGATCATTGATTGGGCCTCATATATGCTTCCACAACTCTAATACAAAAGATCATGATCCTGAAAAGTGTGAGCATGCCAACACTAAGATGTTCATACCACATGGAGACATTAATGCTCAAAGATAACCCTCAGACATTCTTTTTGGATGATGAAGTTGAAGCTATTCCCAAAGATCATCCATCACATTGAAGGTGTCATCTAGAGTCTTCCACTTTAAGCACAAAGATCACAACAATGAAGAATCAAATGGCTACGAGCTACAAAGATGTCTTCAAAGACTTGAATGCTATGACTCAATATTTATTTTCCGGGGTGACCTCCCTTAGGGGGAGATTGTTAGGAACACGTTTATTCATCTGAAGACTCGGTCACCCCGAGTATAGCTTATCATGTTGTAGCTCGTAGTATTTATCATATTAGTTAGAACGTAGTTTAGAATTAGTTAATATTTGTGGTGTCGGGTCGGGTCTTTACCCACTGTCAGCTCGATCCACAGCCCGTTTTATGGGGCGTTTAGTAGTTTGTATAAATACCCCTCTCCACTAGTGGAGAGGGTTGGACCTTCATTCACATTAATCTAATCTTCCTATTTTTCTCTCAAGGTTCCACTCTTTCTTACTTACTCTCCCTTCTAAGGCCACACATAACCACAAGTTCTTCACGTTTCCAACTTGATTAGTATCTTACAACTATGCCTTCAACTTTGGTATGTAACTTGTTGTTTGAAGATCAAAGATGAATGGTGATTGGTGATTTGTGGTGTTCGGTTATGGAGGAGGGATAGGAAGAGATGAGAGTGTTTTCTTGACTTTTCTACTTGTGGTGAAGATTATGTAAGTAAATATCTATGTATTATAACTTATGAAGACTTATGTGTTAAGTTACTACACTTGTAATCATCTAAACTCATCAAGGCTTATCACAAGCCAACAAGGCTTGTGACTTAGCATACAATTTCGTTCTATGTCTATCTTGGATGACTAGATATGAGTTTCGATTATATCTTGCTTTTACGGAGTGAGTTTTGGTCCCGTTATTCGCTAACTTTAAGTTGTTAAGTCACGAAACGTACAACCGGGTATCGTAAAAATATGAAACTTGTAGAAATGATTATACTTATCAATATACTCATTATTATCTTATAAAAATGAGTGATAAGTTTAATGGGTCATGAAAATGTTGTTAACGCTGGAAACGTAGGTTTAAAACGTGTAAATCGCGTAAAACGCAGATTAGGAAAATGTAAAATTCTAAAATTCTTGAGAATGTCATGGAAGGTGAAAAACTTATATTTCCTTTGTTCGTAATGTTGTGTGGACATATCGGGATGCCTAAATGTCATAAAACCTAAAACCGGAATTGTAAAATATCTAGTTAAGATATTTAGGAAGAGAATTTCAACTTGACTTCTCTTAGTGAGATATTTTGAAAGATATTATCTAAATAATATCTAGTTGATGACTAGGTATATGATTAGGCATGAAAAATTTTAAATGTATTTGTCAAAAGGTGGTGCGGGTATCGGGAGTGAATAGTAAACGTGAATAGTGAAAATGAATAGTAACCCGAAAATGCGAATTGTTACAAATATGAAATTTGAAAATGGATTATAAAACTCTTTCTTGTATAATTACTTAAGCGAGGAAGATAAGTAATTAAGAGTTTTATAAATTCATATAATCTTTGAAAGTGTACAAAAATGCAAGAATCTAAGTATGGATAAATGCATGCATCAAGGAGATAAGTCTTATGTTTAAATATTAAATACAAGTTTTGATTTATAATTTAAATAAGATAACTCCTAAGAATTTCTGAAAGCTAGTGGGAGTATTATGTTTACTTACTTAAATCATATATGTTGTATAACATATAGGAAGCAACATTCCATATAAGTTAAATGTTAAGTCTTATATTGGAATGGAACTTTATTTGAAAGATTTAATAAGTAAAACATACAACCTTGAAATATATGTTTATTAATGTAAACATGTGCGGATGAATCTAATAGAACATGATATATCATTTAGAGAGTTTAAATGGATATGTAGTACATGAATAAAATTTAAGTTGACATAAAGATTTTTCATGTACATTATGTTGTTGTTATATCATGCTTTAATAAAAGATGATTTGACAACATTGATATCTAATTGAAAATTATTAGATAACTTGTGTAATGAATATTCTAAAGGAATATATTTGGATATAGAATCACATCCTCAGCCTGGAACAGCTTCCAGATTCTATAGATGAACAATTTGTCAATTGTTGTGAAAATTGTAATAGCCAACAAACTTGGAAGTTTGGAAGGCATAAAAACATTACACAATATATATTAATCTTTACGAAAATTTTAAAGAGCATATTGTTGTTTGCATACAATGATGCTAATAAAATTGAGATGACACTCAATACTAGTCATGGAAGGATTTCATTCTTGTTAATAGCCATGTATACTAGTTATGCTTAACTAAGAGCATAGTTGCATTATACATTAAAGAATAAAAATACTTTAAACTTTAAATGTTTGAAAGTCCAATTATCATAAATTGGATGTTGAGGATGTCACACACTTTATGATGTATTATGTGGTAATATCAAATTATTTGAATACACATATACAAGAACTTCGCTAAATGAATTCTTTAAATAAGTATTCTCAAAATTCGGATAGATAAAAGTTAGTTGAAATAATGCCTTGTCAACAAGTATGATTATCATTACTTGAGGCATAATTGTCAACAAGTATAACTGTTATTACTTGAGACAAAATTCATTAACTACAATTTTCATGCATTGATCTATTTAGTATTTGGATAAGGGATGTTAAGCAATTATTATTTAATAATGAATTAAAGTACTGGGTACGTTTGTTTTCATTAATAATAGATTGTATCCCATATTTGCATGTTTAATCCATGAATAACTTATGTTATGTTATTCTAAATAGTCCGTTATCAATCGATGATATCGGAATATCATTGAATTAAGACAAATTTGAGTTTTGGTATATTAAACTTAAAGTATATTGATGCGTAGGACATGCCAAATTCACATGATATTAAATAAATTGAATATTAGAGATATCCCAATTACATGATTATACTTATGGATGTTGTCATTAAAGTATATCATGAATATTTATCCTCAGACTTGAGATACCAGATAACTACTGTGGAGGTAGCTCATTTTCTGTAAGATAGTCTAATAATGTTATCCGTAACTGGTAGCTATAAGGGCTATTTTCAGAGGTGATGCAAAGTTCATGGGTTATGCTTGTACTCAATAAAGATTTTGTTCCTTCAAATTTGTTTTGAAGAATAATACTGTCGGGCCTCTTGTAGGGTTGACAAGATGGTTATGCGCGCATGCCCAAGATCTATTTGGAATATGTTCAGATGAGTTGGTAATCTTGCTCGATCATAAATAACGAGAAACAAAATAGTTAATTATGGAATGACTTATATCCATATCCATATTAACATGGTATTTGAAACAAAATGATAAGTATGATGATGATTCATCAAAAGGTTTTTTCCAGGAAACCACACTCATGGTCGTTCTGGGGGCATTGGGGTGTTATGCTAGACTAACCAATGTCATTACTACATTAATCAATATCCAAGTGGGATGTAACACCCCAACCTGATAAGGGTAAAGGTATCACAATATGGTTTCACATAAGAACATACGTAACTAAATAAAAGCGGAAGTTTTACAAAACAACCAAAAGAAAACAATGAATGAAACAAAATTCTAAATCTCTATAATACATAGATAACATCAATCTAAGATGACTATGGTCAAGTATGCACTCAGCTCTATTCTCAATCCCCAGAAAGCTATCATAGGAGCTATCTTGAATACATGCCGTGGAGAAGAGAAATGCGGCTGAGCTTAAAAAGCCCAATGAACGGATATAACAATAATGAACGGAAATATAAATGCTGAAGTACAAATGATATACTACGGGGAAACATAATTAGGCATAATGGATAGTACGGAAATGTAATGTGTAGGTTAAGTAAGGAATCTATACAGTCACCTTTATAAACAGAAATCAGAATACCATGAGCTCAGACAAAACATATCTAAATCATATCATCACATAAGGCAACATAATTGGAGGGGAGACCTCCCTGAGTTGTGAAGGACGTGTATTGAACACACAACCACATTCACCAGACAAATATCATATCATAACCTTACATAAACAGATTTAGGATGCATCCATACGTCCCTGAAAATAACCCATCACCATAGTGCACATTCATATATATAACAAAAGGAACGTGGCAGAACATCTCTCTATTGCCCTAGAGTTATGTCAGAGGTGCATCACTGACACGGACATGGAACCCCTATGCCTAGTGAAGCTCATGTAACTCAAGGTTCATAAACCAAGGCTCAAAATATAGTTGTCATATCAGAAGGTTCAAATAACAAGGTTTATCATAACAAAGATCCACATCAGAAAGTTTCAAATCAGAAGGTTGTAATCACAAAGGAAACCTTAAAAGTAAGGTCAGAATATCCGTACCTTGAAAAAATGCAAAGCTGAAAGAAATAGAAAGGATCAAAAGAACGAATAACACCCTTCTCCAAAAATCTACACATATAGTATTCGTTATGAATAGCTTGCTCATTCATTTACTTATTCATATTCCATATCAGGTCTTATTTCCATTTTAGTATCTTTCCATTTTTAGCAAGTTTCCAAAATCAGTAAGTTTCTATAATTAGAAAGTTTCCTTAAATAGCAATTTACAGATTTAGTAAGATTTTACATATATTAAGTTAAGTATTAAATAGATTATGTGGAAAACTAGAAGGGGGTTGAATAGTTTACCGGTTTTTAACTTGATTTTCTTTGAAAACTTTTACGTGTAATCGACAACTAAAACTTACCAAACAATAAATAATATGCTAGAATAAAAGTAAGAAATGATCAAACCATAACACGGATGTTTATCGTGGTTCGGCTACAAGGACTCTTTTTCCTTGCCCTACTCCACGCCCCGAGTATCCAACTCGAGAGTTTCTTGCACTAGTCAACAAGCTCCTTTAACCGGCGGAGAAAACCTTACACGTTGCTTACACACTATTTCCGACACTAAGCTAGATGTCGAGTTCTTTCACAAGGGTTCAACCACTCCCGATAGTTCTTTTACAAGGGTACAACAACTCCCGATACACTAAGTATTTTGAGGACTAAAATATTAACCGATCACTACAACTGGATACAATAAAATGATGTATAAACTTTACAAGTTTACACTATGCTATGCTTAACAAGTCTTGCAACGTTGTGTTGAAGCTTGTGAAGTTGTGATCTTCTTGCTACAAAGAAAGACTCACAAATATGAAATTGAACTGAGTTAGAGGGAGAAATGAGAGTATATGCAGTATGCTATGATTGTAAGTGATAAGAAAAACACAAAGAGTGGGTTGCTATTTATAGGCAAAATTCCAGACCAACCGACGGATACGGCGGAACCAATCCTTTGGTTCCGTCCGTTATACCCATGGGTTCCGCCAGCAAGTCTGATATAATCCTGCACAAAATATTTCACAATCTAACTCAATATTCTCAAGATCTCACAAAGTCAACTTTGAGATCTTTGAGTATGAATCTACACAAAATAAAACATGACTCTTACACATATGTTTCCTTGAAAGGACATGTGTGATGCAAGTGATGATGTAAGTATATATATTATTTCTAATTTTAGATATACTTAAAAAAGAAAGTATTCTTGTAAAAGAGTTTATGTAGAGACTTGAAAATTTTTGTTTGAGATGTTTAGCAAGTCAATGATTTACTAAAAAGTGTTTGATTACTTATATCCTAATATGACACACTCTTTTAGAAAACTTACTAAATATACTTATATGACATTTTTAACATATGAAATTATACTAAAGTATACTTAACCATTTTACAATTTGAAATCACTTTATGAAAACATGTAAATGTAGTTTGAGTGATGTTAAGTAAAAGACTTCTAAACTATATTTATGATTTGCTAAAAATAAACTTTACCTTTTGTTGTTAACAAAACTAAGAAAGATCGTAAAATATAAATAACGTTTTAGGCGATATTTGTTTTAAAAATCTCCCCCTTTTTGTTGACGACAAAACGTAAATTTTATTTTTAAGCAAATGGATAATTATAGATTTTGAGTCTTTTAAAAATTTATATTTAACATGATTATTCCAACTTTTAAGTATGATTTCTCATGATATGTAAATGATGCAACAATGTTGAATTGGTTAAATATATTATCTCCCCCTTTTTGTCGAAACAAAAAGAAGAGTGGCGAAGTGGAAATGTTACATGCCATATACTCCCTCTTGGACAATATTCCCCCTAAATGGAGTGCCAAGAGAGGATACATGGATTTTGATCCTACAAAAAAGAAGTTAGTTTGTTGTATATACAAGTACTAGCTTCATAACCCGCCCGATGGGCGGGTTCGCTTAATATTATTGCTTGACAATATATAACTGGATGTAAGTAAATAATAAATAACGACAAACATGTTAAACTAATAAATTGGAAACAAAAAGAAACTGGTCAAATATTATTTTTTGTAATGTACATATGATTTACACCACCAATTAGTCATTCTATATTAGACATTGGTGTTAAAGTTGAACCTACTAGGTAGAGAAAAGGTGTATATACATTCGAAGATCATGTTATCATATTAGGCGATTTACGAAAAGACTCATCTAAGTTATAAGTTGTTGATTTTTTGCGGAGCGCCATCTTAGTGGTCCAAGAGAGGGTACAAAAGGATACCTGCAAACATTTAAGTAATATGATATTGGTAGTGAAGTTGCATATCTATAATTTAATAGATAAGCATAAAAATACCAAAAAATAAGTAATCCCAAACACCACATTCCCATAATTACCATCCTAATTTTAGTTGTTTGAGATGCAGTGAATAATTCAAAGAATATTACTCAACGTCAAATTTAATATCTAAATAACGTCTTTTGAATTTAACAGATTGTGAATGTGTGGCGTGACAGTTAGTTATTGCGTTGAACCATTTGAGTTTATATAAGCATGGCATACAAACCTTGAAAGATGTCAAAATTCGAACTCGATGTAGAAGTAGAAAAAATTGATGATGTAATTGACCTTTGTGTTTGACCTGTGTAATGTAATATTAGCATAAATTATAATATTTGTAACAAATGGAGTCGTGTAGTTAGTAAACTGAAGTATGTTTTGTAAGCAAAAAAAATTGATAATTGAGACTTTAAGGTGCAAGAATCAAAAAAATCAATTCCAAACAGCAATCCAAAGAGCCCAAAAATACACATTGAGATACCCTCAAAAAAGTGTTTGGGTTTGTATTTTGAACTTAAGTCACATAACCGCGTATAGTTACAAAAGTGACACATACACACACGTAAATAGGGAGAGTTTGAGACATGAGATAAGCTTTATTCGAGAGTCGTTGCAAGATTAGTGGAGCCTTCAAGATATATTTATGCCCTGGCGTTAACCACCCTTGATTTCTTCTATTGTTATATGCTGAAAGCATTGTTCATTTCAATGTTGCTCAAATGCATACCTGATTGCAAAATATTGCAATGATATGATGGTTTGTGCAACAAATGACAAATATGCATCCCTAAGATTACCCTTTTTATCTCCACTTATTCCAAGTAACTTTCCAATAAATCAAATATGTTTCATAGTTGTTGGGATCTTTAAGAAAAGTTAATAAAAATAAACAGTTTGAATTATTCTAAAGCTTTATTTATTTGAGAACATTAAAAGCTGTTTTTTCGGTACAGTATGTAAGATGCGAGCCATACATTCTAGTCCCATACGCGTATCTATAATTTTTTGTTTAAGTGGTTCCAATGGACTATATTTATTTACTTTGAATTGCATGAAAACTATATTGCAGAATTCTAAAAATTGAATATTTCAACATAACAAACAGAGATAAAAAAATAGAGATGTAAATACCTTTCGAGATGGAAATCATAGTAGAACTCTGAGCATGGATCACCAGGACCCTGCTCGCCACTTGTCCAAACGTTATCTTCATCAAATGATTCGTAGGAACACCAACTTGTAGTTAAAATTATCCACAATAAACTAAATATATTGTCATAACAAAAATCATCTCTATCAAGTAGTAAACTAATAACTAAAATCTGTGTATACCTCATCGTGTAATATCGCATTTTCACTTTCACCATCTTCATTGACACCATATTTCGCTTTAATGGTCGCTATGGTACTGGAAATAATCACATTTCTAGCACAATGTTGGGCCAACAATGGCTCTCACTTCAACCGCTTGTATGGTAGCAGCATCAAACTACAGTACTTCCTGGTACATAGAGACCAACAGAAGACATGACCGTCGCCAGTCGTTTGCTCCCCACACCCTGAAAAACACATAGATAAGATAGTATTAAATCAGAAGCTCATGTCAATCTGAAAATACTAATAAGTCTTTTTGAGCGTTATATATTAACTCAGAAGCTCACGTTTGACCCGCATGACCCATTACCTATTAAAAATAAATAACAACATCTGCAACATTTATTTTAGCATCATATGGTACTCCTTTTATAAAACCATTATATCTCCAATCTAACATAGTTTGTAAAGTTGCTTAAAATCCTAACCTAACTGGTTCCACTTTCCACCACTAAACCGAGATCACAAAAGAAAATTAACACAGGAACCACCGCTCAACCTGACATAAACCATTAAACCATACATATATTTGAGGATTAAGGCATTGTTGAAAAAAACAAATTGCCACTCAACCTGACATAAATTTTAACCATACGTGGTTTTGACTCAAACTCATTTTGACCATTTAATCAACCCGTCTAACCTGCCATGTGGCCTATAATCCGTATTTTAGTGTAAAAAGCCATTTTTAGTCGCACAAATTGGAAAGCAGATAAAAATTTATCTAATATAACAGGTCGAAAGCTGGCCACAAATGTATTTATCGTGCCCAATACCTCCTAAATTACTTTCTTAAACAAATTCTGGATTAGGAATATCATGACCATCAACCACAACATGATATCATGGAGACGAAGAAAATAGTGAGACAACAAATCAACCATAACTGTTTCAAAACAAAAAATAAAAAAAAGGAAAAAAAAAAGAGAGAAAAAACAGAGAAAAACTTGTCAAATAGGTTAAACGGGTAAAAAATATCGAAAGTCATCCAATGTGTGTATTTAATGCATGAAACCTTTTAGATGTTATCTGATAACACAATATTATAGAAATAGTTGAATTCGGGTCGCCTTATTGCAAAATGACTGACATAATATCAGCCATGTGGTCAATTATACCTAACGTATCACCTTAAGTGATGTCACAGTAGAGACAACATTTCTAGATTATTTTACACACATATACGGAAGTAGATCATCTATAAATTTTACAAGATGTTTGGGATTACTTACACAAAAAGCTGCCAATTTTTCCAGGAGAAGAAAGCTCCCGCAGAGCCTCACTTCCACAAATTGGTAACATGTAATTAGTTAGATCCATATTATACAATTGGATCTATATTAAACAAATTCCATAGCTTCCTGAAACCAAACCAGATACAATCAACCAAAAATCAATTATGAATTATGCAAACCATATGCAACTTTTTAAGTACTAACCTTTTGACCATACATGTATCTTTTGGACCTATATATTCATATGGATTTTTGCTTCAAAACGACTGTCATAACATTTCAAGCTTTATAAGTTATTCCATTGTAGAAAAGCTAATAATTGTGACCAAGAGTATTAGTAATCCACACATAGATATGTAAACATGTTTAAAACAAAACAAAAACGGGGGAAATAGTTAAACGTACTTAGTTATTCAGGGCGCCATCATGATTTGACCCACTTTCCATGGCATTCACAGATTTCAACTACATCAACTGCACATGTTTGCATAAAAGATAGGTAAATGTTAAGCTTAAAATTATATCAAAGTTTGTTATTTACTTAATTTCGGTGCATCAAATGGAACACATAAATAGTTGGATGAATGTTAAAGTTACCGGGATCGTTGTCTCTAAATACTCCATAAACCTGAGGTTTGTAAATAATTGATCTTCCTATGTTTGTGGAAGCAATCTGTAATTCCAGTTGATATTGTACCTGCCAAATCATCATTAAAAAATATTGAAACTTGATCTAAAAAAGGCTATGAGTGACCAACCTATAACATCATTTCAATGACGACCATTTGTCCATAAGCTGCTAACGCATTGAAGCACGTATCAAATATATCACCACCAACAGATTCATACGAAACGATAATATTATGTGTTCAAAATTGAAAAAACATACCTGGTTAATCGAAAACTTGTGAGGATTAAGAATACCGTATGTTAAGAATCTGTAACAAATCCCAAACACCCATAATTAGGAAAAGGCCAAGGTTTACCAAAATGACACTTTTAAGCAAATCTAAAACAACCATAAGGAGATAATAGTCACCAGTAGCAAATTACAAACACTCTAAACTCAAAAAATTGGAGCAAGAATACACTTCTACTTGTACGACATGAATGCATAATGATATGAAAGATTGATCATAATTTCTCCACATGAAATCAGTATGAAAGATCAGAAAATAAATTTACCTTGCATGTATTTTGATTGGTCCTAAACGGTCCACTAAGTTTCCCAGGTGATGTTCAACCTAGTCAAACGTCTAAAACCAACTAACCAAGGAGTACAGGGTATTCCCGGGTCGTTATGTCCCAGCGAGGTAAGCAATTGTATTCAAAAACGTTTTAAGTGATCGGGTGATTTAACAGGAGTATCAGGAATTTGATTTGAGTGGTTAAACTACGGGATTATGATGGAAAATGACTTAGAAACACTTTATTAACAATTACTGATGATCAGATTATCTAGAAACGTAAGTTAACCTAAAAATGCGCGTTTTAATTAAAAATAACGCGAACGCGCAAAAATAAAAGTGAAACGTGAGCAAATAAAGTCCTACGAACGTGAAAATTATATTTTTACAATTCTAATGACTTAAGAAAATTTTTAGAAAAAGAAAAATAATTTTTACTCTATTTAATTAATTACTATTAATTAATTACTAATTTCTAATTACTTTTTAATTAACTAAAATATCCTAAATTACAAATAATTATGAAAATTAACTAGAAAAATGAAAATAAAATTTAGAAAAATCTAAAATAATATAAAACTAATTTTGAAACAGAAAAACTATTTTTCCTAACTTTTAATTAATTATTACTAATTAAAAACTATTTAATTAATTAATTTAAATTAAACTAAATTATAAAAAATACTAAATGATTACAGAAAAATCTGAAAAAATTCCTAAATAACTCTTATGATATCAGAAGCCTAAGAAAAATTTAACAAAAGCTTTTGCTTATAAATAAGCAGAAAATAAGCCAAGATAGCTTAAATAGAAGCTATCACTTCTAATTTTTTTGTCTTTTTCTATTTTTTTCTTTTACACAACTGATTAACAACTGATTTTAAGCACTTTTTACAAAGCAAGTTTGATTGAAGCTTATTAATAAGCTGTATGCAAGACCAAGTTCTCAACTGTGGGTATATGAGCTTATTAGGAGTTTGGTGATTTTGAAAAAGCTAGAATTAAGTTTCCAAATGAACAAACAAGCCAAGGCAACTGAATAATAACTTGAAATGAGAAATATAATTCCAAATAAGCACAAGGTATAAGCTTTACACACCAAATAAGCACTTAAAAATCACACAGAACTCAAACAGGTCCAAGGGCTCACTTGGAGCCTAAGGTGGGGTCCACAAGTCTGGTCAAAGGTCTTAGGAGGGGGTTGATCCAAATACCCACTCTGGGAGGCTACTCAGAAAGCCAAGGCATGAGCCTTGAAGCTCAAAGATGAGCTTGTGAAAAGCTTGGAAAGGTTGGGTCACAGACTGGGTCCTCAGTTTTGGTTCTGGTGCTCAGGTGACAAAAGTGAGTAATTAAGCAATGAGCAAAAGGAGCTACAGGCTAATTCCAAATGCTAAACTAAGTTACACAATCCTAAATTGACAGAAAAAGGCTAAAAACAACAAGCTTTAAGTATAAAACAACCATACAACAACTTATTCATTCTCTGATGTGCTTTTGTGGGAGCAGTTGCCAAAGGCAACAAGAGATGATGAAAACAAGCTATGAGGGAAGCAGAAACTAGCAAAACAGATATGGATCCAACAAGTCAATCTAACCAACTACCCAAATCACAAGAATCAAAATCAAAGCTTGAATTGTGAGCAAATTATGGCCAGTTGGAAAATGGGTTAAGCTGGGAGCAGGGTATGGTTCATGCCCTGCAGGTTGATTCAAGACCAAACTTAAGTGACTTAATGAGTTTGAAACCTGAATCTTTTAATTGAACTTGATAAACTAACTGGTGAGGTTTGTAAATCAGCAAAAACTTTATGTTTTCAACAAAAGATAAGCCCTAGATACTCATTTGAAATCTGCTCAAAAAAACTGGTATGCAACTTTGACTTTTGAAAAATCTTTGAACTTTTGACTTGGGTGAAATTTGATTGATCACAGCTCCTTCAATGTTGTTTATTATAACCTAATGAAACTAATTCAAGTAACCTAAACAACTTTTGAAGTGATTAGAAGGGATTTGGCAAAGCAAATCACAACAGTTAAGCTGTTGTGATTATGGGTTCAAAATTTTGACTTCTGGCTTACTTCTATCAATCTGAGATTAGTAATGAACTTCACTAAACCTAAGTAACTGGTCTGAGGTAGTTTTAGCAAACAACAACCACTAAAACTGAGTTAACCACACCAATCCAAACACACCCTTAATCACAGATTCAAGAGGATAATCAAGCAAATGAACTACTTAAGCCATGAAACTACTTAATTAATCTATACTACCCTCAAATAAGTATAAATTAACAAATACTAACAATTAAAAACAACTACAACTAAGATCAATGGATTATGCAAATAAGGAAAAAAAAATATGGAAACACAGTTCTTACAAGAGGTCCCAAGCACAAGTAAGTCTGAACTAGAACCCAAGTACAAACCTATTGCTCCCATGAGCACTAAACCAACTCCAAACCATGCTCTGCATCATTTCCTTCCTCTTTCCTTTTTGAATTTTTCTTGCAATTTTCTTAGTCTATTTTTTTCTTTTTCTTTTCTGATTTTTGTTTTCTTTTCTTGTTAACTACTGAGAACAGATATAAGATTGTGAAACCTTCAATCAATATTAACTTTGAGCAATACTTAAGAAATTTCAAAGAAAAATAAATTAACTAAAAGTGAACTTGAAAATTAATGAAAATTGAAAACTTGCATTGATCACTGAAAAGATTACAAGATACACTAGTGGTTGAAGGTTACATAAAAATAAAACTACTACACTACACACCTCTTCAGGCTTACAATCTGGAATACTTATACTAATAAAAATAAATAAAACAAAAGCTTGAACCAGGCTGTCTTTTCTTCCTTTTTCCACTTTGTCTCTGCTTTTTGCTTACCCTTGGGAACATCCCATCCATAGATTATCTGCTTCATTCATCTCAGCCATTGGATTAGTTTTGCTTTTCATCTTGACCCTTTGTTCCTTGTCGGTATCATATGGGAGTGGGGGACAATTGGGTGTAACTTAGGGTTTACTTAGGTTGAGGAGGGAAAGCAGTGGATTAGGGTGGCTGGTAGGAGAGGGGAGGGGACAATAATGTTGGGGTTTGCAGAGGGTGGGGGCTGTGTGTTGGTGATTAGGCGGGGAAGAAAGGTCAGGGGTGAGGGGTTGACTCACTTTGACCCGAGCGTTTTTATTAATAAAACATGGGTAAGGGTTTTGGGCTAAGGGTCATTGGGCTGGGGTAAATAGATTTTTGTGTGGATTGGGATAAAAGTGGGCTTGGTGGATTGTTGTGTTTGGTTTACAAATACAAAGGGTCCGTATGTTTTTAGTTCAAAAATCACAAGGACCAAAATTGTAATTATGTGATTTTATGAGGACCAAAGGTACCAACAATCCAAAGTACTCCAAGGATCACATTTGTTACATTCCCGAAAGATGAGGGTCACAAAATGTATTTTCCATTTAAAAATTCCTCAGGGACTGATTTCGCCCATTTCCCAAACTGCAGGGACCAAAAGTGTAATTTTCCAAAGTTTTTACCTAAGGATCGATTTTGATAATATTTGACTTATAAATGCCTTAGGTTGACTTTTCTTTCAAAACAAATGCGTGGGGACTAGTTTTGTAAATTTTTGAAAGTCGGGGGACTAAAACTGCCAATTGTGTAAACTTTGTTCGTTTTTTATTGTTTTTGCTCATTTTGCATTAGAAACATATAAAATACAATCCCTGGGACATTTTAAGTATTTTGATGCATTTCTGAGCGTTTTCGGATGTTTTGGCAGTTTAAATACGATGAAAATGATGAGTGTTTGAGCACTCATCAATCCCCCACACTAAACTATTGCTAGTCCTTAGCAATATTTTTGGAAAACTTGATGGATTTTAAACTCTTTACCAAAAGCCATCACTTCTGGAGTAGCCAGGTGTAAGAACTGTGGCACACCTGATAACCGTGTGATTTTGAGCAAACCACCAGCTTTCAACGGATTTGATTTGTCTTTACCAGGAGCCGTTTGCTCCTGGACTAGCCAGCTCTTGATGGAATAGTCAACATCTTGGTGAGCTGATTACCAATTATGGATTTTCCACGGCCTTTACCACAAGCCATAATCTTGCGGGCTAGCCAACTCATTTGTTTTCGGGGAGTTGAGGAACCATACAATTTTGGGCAAATTGCAAGCCGTCAACGGATTTGAGATGTCTTTACCAAGAGCCGTTTGCTCCTGGACTAGCCAATCCCTTTTGTCGTTTAGACACGGCGGACTGATTACCACAAAAATTTTGAAATAAAGTGAAAAATTTTTGAAAATTTTGGGCCAAAATGGGGGTACTTGAAAGTATTTTGCGATAAAATTCGCTAGAATTTCCCCCCCACACTTAGAAATGAATATTGTCCTCAATATTCAAAGTCGCGGCTATTATGCCGATCCTAAGAACGTAAAAAGATAATATTCGAAGCTAACTGTGGAAATATTGTTTTGTATTTTTCACTTTATTTATCTGTACATACAATCACTTTTTTTTTTTTTTTTTTTTTTTTTCTTTTTAACTTATATACATATATACATTTTCAAATTAGCGGGGGGTTGGCCATTCCCCCACACTAGGGTGGTAGAAAGTAGAAAGAAGTCAGAAATACGGGTGAAAACCCATATATGTTGCTAATTTTTGTTCACCGAGTCGCTAGCTTGACTCGATCCCCGAATTTAATTGTCCTTGGGGAACGTTTGGAGATCCGGGACAACCATGGATGGTATGTCCTCTCCAAAGTAGTGTTTCAACCGATGTCCATTCACTTTGAAATTAGGACCGTCATTTTGAGATAATTCGACGGTGCCATAAGGGTAAACTTTTGTGATAGTGAATGGACCAGTCCATCGGGTTTTGAGCTTTCCCGAGAAGATCTTGAGTCTAGAATTGAAAAGAAGGACTCGATCACCAACGTTGAAAACGCGGTTTTTGATTTTGGAGTCATGAATCTTCTTTGTCTTTTCCTTATAGATCAAAGAGTTCTCGTAAGCTTGATCACGAAGTTCATTTAATTCATTCAGTTGAACTTTCCTGTGATCACCCGCCGTTTTTAGGTCAAAATTGGCATGCTTGAGGGCCCAATAGGCTTTATGCTCAAGCTCGATCGGAAGATGGCACGCTTTCCCGTACACAAGCTTATATGGCGTACACCCGATGGGTGTTTTATATGCCGTACGGAAAGCCCAGAGTGCATCATCTAATTTGTCTGACCAAGATGCACGATTTTCACCAACAGTTCTTTCCAATATTCTCTTAATGCCTCGATTGGAAACTTCTACTTGTCCACTTGTTTGAGGGTGGTACGCAGTGGAAAGACGGTGAGTTACACCATACTTTTGCATGACTTTATCAAATTTGTCATTGCAAAAATGCGTACCACGATCACTAATTATAGCACGTGGAGTTCCAAATTGAGCAAAAAGAGCTTTCAAAAACTTCACAACAACTCGGGCATCATTAGTGGGTAAAGCTTTCGCTTCAACCCATTTTGACAAATAGTCAACAGCCACGAGTATGTACTTATTTCCATGAGATGACGGAAATGGCCCCATAAAGTCGATGCCCCACACGTCAAATATTTCACAAACTTGGATTGCATTTTGTGGCATTTCATTCTTTTGTGAAATATTCCCGTGACGTTGACAAGCGTCACAGGATTTGACTAATTCCTGGGCATCCTTGTAAATTGTGGGCCAAAAGAAACCTGAATCAAACACCTTTTTGGCGGTGTAGTTTGGATTATGGTGGCCCCCCGTGGGACCAGCATGGCAAGCCTTTAGAATTTCAGAGGCTTCTTGGCCATAAACACACCGCCGGATGACTTGATCCGCACAGATTTTAAACAAGTAGGGGTCGTCCCAGAAATAATGTTTAACATCCTTGAAGAATTTATTCTTCTGTTGGGACGACATCCCTTTCACAATAAAGTTACCCACAAGGTAGTTTGCAAAATCGGCAAACCATGGGGTAACAGAATCTCCCCGAAAGGCAACCGCATTGAGTGTCTCGAGAGGGAAGGTTTCAATAATTTCCCTTTTTTCGGAGACATCTTGATGGGGGTTCTCCAATCGGGAGAGATGATCAGCAGCTAGGTTCTCAGCTCCTTTTTTATCACGAATAATGATATCAAATTCCTGTAGGAGGAGAACCCAACGAAGAATTCTCGGCTTTGCATCTTGTTTTGCAAAAAGGTACTTCAAAGCCGAGTGATCCGTATACACTATGCTTTTGGTCAAGATCAAATATGACCGGAATTTTTCAAAGGCATACACCACAGCTAGTAATTCTTTTTCAGTGGTGGTGTAATGACTTTGAGCCTCGGTCATCATTTTGCTTGCATAGTGTATAGGCTGAAAGTGTTTAGACTTGCGTTGCCCCAAGACTGCCCCTATAGCATAATCGCTAGCATCACACATAAGTTCAAAGGGCAAGTACCAATCGGGGGCAACAAGAATAGGTGCCTCAGTAAGCTTTTTCTTAAGAGTTTCAAAAGCTTCTACGCACTCAGGTGAGAAGATAAAAGGAGCATCCTTTTCGAGGAGATGGGTCATAGGCCGGGCGATTTTAGAAAAATCTTGAATAAACCTACGGTAAAAACCGGCATGACCCAAAAAGCTCCTAATACCTTTGATGGTAGTGGGATGAGGTAATTTTGCAATGACATCAATTTTGGCTTTGTCAACCTCAATCCCATTCTTTGAAATTTTATGGCCGAGGACAATGCCCTCTTTGACCATAAAGTGACTCTTCTCCCAATTTAGACATAACTTTGTGTCTTCACAACGTTTGAGCATGTCGTCTAAATGGGAGAGGCATGATTGAAACGAATCCCCAATGACCGAAAAATCGTCCATGAAGACCTCCATAGTTTTCCCGATCATGTCAGAAAATATGGACATCATACATCTTTGAAACGTGCCCAGAGCATTACATAAACCAAATGGCATACGTTTATAAGCAAAAGTTCCATAGGGGCACGTGAAAGTGGTCTTCTCTTGATCTTGCGGATCAATGGGAATCTGAAAGTAACCCGAGAAACCATCGAGGAAGCAATAGTACTCATTCCCCGCTAATCTCTCGAGCATCTGATCCATAAAGGGCAGAGGAAAATGATCCTTACGGGTGGCGTCATTTAACTTGCGATAATCAATACAGACACGCCACCCCGTAACCAAACGAGTTGGAATCAACTCATTTTCCTCATTTGTAAAAACAGTAATGCCACCCTTTTTGGAACACAGTGAATTGGGCTAACCCAAGGACTATCCGAGATAGGGTAAATCAATCCGGCATCAAGAAGTTTTAAAACTTCTTGTTTGATCACCTCATGAATTTTTGGATTCACCCTTCTTTGTTGTTGGACTGCCGGTTTGAAGTCATCCTCCATTAAAATCTTGTGTGTACAAAATTCAGGGTCAATGCCCTTGATGTCGGAGAGACGCCAAGCAATTGCTTGTTTATGAGACTTCAAAACCTTTATGAGAGCAGCCTTTTCCTCAACACTTAAATTTTTAGCAATTATGACGGGTAATTTATCATCACCTTCCAGAAATGCATACTCAAGGTGAGGCGGTAAGTCCTTAAGTTCAACCACAGGAAAGTCATCAGTTATTTCAACATTTTTGACTTCCTCTTTATGAAGTACTTTTGGAGGAAGAGAGGGAGATGGATCTTCGTTTAACAATTTTTCTAGCAAAAGAATATCCCCCTCAGGATCAAGATAGTCCTCATCAAATTTACCCGAAATTGAACTATCTTGGGCAAGAAAAGCCTCGACCTCTTCCAAAAGGAAGTCACTTCCCTCAAAAGGAGTGAGGGAAGGGGAAGAGTCGGATATGATAGGCTCAGTAGATGGAGTGGGACTGCCACTCGGTAAGTAACCAAGAAGTTCTTGAGAGTACTCCTCAGACGCAACATCAATGACATCAATTCGGTTAACCGATTCAGCGTCATAATTAGAGGAGTACCTCGAAGTTTGATCGAGGTTAAACGTTACAGCTTCATTACCAACACGAAGAGTTATTTCCTCTTCGTGCACATCGATTAACGCACGACCCGTCCTTAAGAATCATCTCCCAAGAATGAGAGGAACTCGCGGGTCAGCATCGAAATCGACAATCACAAAATCTGCCGGAAAGTGGAAGTTCCCCACCTTAACAAATACATCCTCGGCAATGCCGAGGGGACGAGATGTTGAGCGGTCTGCAAGCTCGAGAGTCATGCAGGTGGTGGTTAGTTCCGGAAGAGAGAGCTTTTTCCATATTGAATAAGGCATCAAGTTGATGCTTGCACCTAGATTGGCCAAGGCGAAGCACTCAACCATTCCGGGGAAAACACATGGAATGAGAAATTTCCCCGGATCTCCTAGCTTCTCGGGAAGCTGTTTCAAAAGAACTGCAGAGCAGTTCTCATTGAGTGGAGTCCGTGCCACTTCGAATAGCTTCTCTTTATTGTTCAACAGATTTTTGATTGTCGATGCAAATTTAGGCATCAAAAGGAGAGCATCCGCGAAGCTGATATCAAAATGAATATCTCGGAAAATCTGAAAAAACTTTTCCATTTGATGATTTGCTTTTTCGCGGAGCTTTTGGTCTTGTAACCGAGATGGATATGGTAGTGAAGGTTTGGATTTAGGGTTCTCTTCAGGAGTTGTTGGTGGTTCAAAGACAACTCCTGGTTTTGGTGCGGTTTCTGGTACAACCTGAGGGTGGACGTGTGCGGTACTTCGTGGGCTAGTAAATTGCACCTTGTCCTTTGTCGCCTCAGGCTCACTTTCTACTACCTTAGGAAGAGAAGAAGAGGTAGTAGGAGCTTTGGGTCCATCATAGGAAACACCACTTCTCGTTGTGATCGCTTTAACATCGCCCCTCGGATTAGCGATCGTGTTGCTAGGTAAAGTAATACCTGAGCCCGAGGGTCGATCATTTAAAGACTTCTTAAGGTCTGCTATTTGAGTCATCATTACCCTATTCATTTCCTCCTGAGATTTCATGAATTGTCTCAACAACTCATCAGATGATGGGCCAGTTGGAACAATTGCTTGATTATGGTTAGGAGGAGCTTGGTTAGGGTAATTCTGAGTAGCTGGAGTGATGGCTTGATTTTGATTGGGAAAATTTTGAGCACGGTTATTTTGATGAGAACCGTGGTTTTGAAAATTTCCCTGATGTTGGTTGCCATGTCCATGAGAATTGTTTCCATGATGATAGTTGTTTTGACCTTGGTTTCGATTGTAGTTTCCATGATTTTGGAAACCTTGGTTTTGGTTATGATGGAAACCTTGGTTTTGGGTTTGATTGACATTTCCTTGGTTTTGGTAACCTTGGTTTGTTCGATTCTGATTTTGGTTCTGGTTACGGTTTGGGACATTAGGGTTTTGATTGAATCCGGGAGGTCCAAGGAAATTGTTAGAACGAT
The DNA here is from genome assembly GCA_030686995.1 of Artemisia argyi. Classification (NCBI taxonomy): domain Eukaryota; kingdom Viridiplantae; phylum Streptophyta; class Magnoliopsida; order Asterales; family Asteraceae; genus Artemisia; species Artemisia argyi. Next base: position 84,752,645 of record CM060694.1, on the reverse strand, counting down.
AGCTAAGAAGATTGCGGTCCCCTTGCGGTTGGTAGTTATTACCTCCCGAATTATAGGAACCTTGAGCAGCATATACGTCCTCATGAGGGTAGCCACTAGTGGCTGGACACTTGGAATATGAATGTGGACCTCCACAAGTTTCACAACTTTGACTAACGGCTTTGGCTTGTTGATTTTGGACTTGTTGATTTTGGATACTTTGGTTCATCCTTAACATAGCCGTAGCGAAATCATCCATCTTTTTAGTAAGGATCGCTATTTCAGAAGATGCTGGAGTGACAGACTTACATGACTCTTCCCTCTCAGCTGAGGAATCCCAAAAATTATGGTGGGCAGTCATGTTCTCAATGAGATCATAGCACTCTTCGGGGCGCCTTTTCATAAAGGTCCCACCAGCAGCAGCATTGAGAATATCACGGTGTCTCAAGGTCAACCCATTATAGAAAGTATCTATTTGAGTAACGAGTAACATGTTATGGTTAGGACACCGATCAATTGAGAGCTTATAGCGTTCCCAAGCCTCAAATAGAGACTCATCGGGATGCTGACGAAAGTAACTAATGTCATTTCGTAACTTGGTAACCATGGATGGTGGAAAGTATTTGGCCAAAAATTTTGTCACCATTTCTTTGAAAGTGTGAATCGAATTCTTAGGAAGTCGATCAAACCATGCAGTGGCATGATGTGTTAGAGAATAGGGGAAAAGAGATAGACGAAGGGCATCATCGGAGACACCATTCTGCTTCATGGTTTGGGTGATGGTAAGAAATTTATCAAGATGCTTATATGCATCGTCACCAGGTAAGCCATGAAATTGGCACGAATTCTGGACTTGTTGTATCATATGATGCTTAAGTCCAAAATCAGTGGCAGCAATGTTGAGAGGGGCAATGGGCCCGCCTCTTCCGAGCATTGTGGGTTGACACAACTCCTCCATCGTTCGGAGATCAGGAGCTGCATCATCTATGATGGGTGGGTCAAGTGGATTACCGTCCATTTTCGGAACTGGATCCTCAACAATAGGACGTAACTCAGTTACGTTTTTCAGTTGACGATTTTGTTTCGATTGTGAATGAGTGCGCATGCACTAGGGACAAAAAATTTTTTGGACAATATTTTTTTTATCGTTTCGTTTACCAATATCGTATCTCTTTAAGAATCACCTTAAAAGAAACGCGATATAGAAAACGTAACGATATGTTTTGTGTGTTTTTTTGATTTTTTTGGCGCTGTTAACACTTTAGGAAAAGTGTTAATGACGTTTTTGTTTTTATGATTTAAATTTACAAAAAGTGGTGGGTTTATACAGTGACGAATGAAAAATCACTAATCTCAAAGAAACGTTTTAAACACGCAGCTACCTCCCCGGCAGCGGCGCCAAATTTTGATTGGTCCTAAACGGTCCACTAAGTTTCCCAGGTGATGGTCAACCTAGTCAAACGTCTAAAACCAACTAACCAAGGAGTACAGGGTATTCCCGGGTCGTTATGTCCCAGCGAGGTAAGCAATTGTATTCAAAAACGTTTTAAGTGATCGGGTGATTTAACAGGAGTATCAGGAATTTGATTTGAGTGGTTAAACTACGGGATTATGATGGAAAATGACTTACAAACACTTTATTAACAATTACTGATGATCAGATTATCTAGAAACGTAAGTTAACCTAAAAACGCGCGTTTTAATTAAAAATAACGCGAACGCGCAAAAATAAAAGTGAAACGTGAGCAAATAAAGTCCTACGAACGTGAAAATTATATTTTTACAATTCTAATGACTTAAGAAAATTTTTAGAAAAAGAAAAATAATTTTTACTCTATTTAATTAATTACTAATTTCTAATTACTTTTTAATTAACTAAAATATCCTAAATTACAAATAATTATGAAAATTAACTAGAAAAATGAAAATAAAATTTAGAAAAATCTAAAATAATATAAAACTAATTTTGAAACAGAAAAACTATTTTTCCTAACTTTTAATTAATTATTACTAATTAAAAACTATTTAATTAATTAATTTAAATTAAACTAAATTATAAAAAATACTAAATGATTACAGAAAAATCTGAAAAAATTCCTAAAAATCTCTTATGATATCAGAAGCCTAAGAAAAATTTAACAAAAGCTTTTGCTTATAAATAAGCAGAAAATAAGCCAAGATAGCTTAAATAGAAGCTATCACTTCTAATTTTTTGTCTTTTTCTATTTTTTTTCTTTTACACAACTGATTAACAACTGATTTTAAGCACTTTTTACAAAGCAAGTTTGATTGAAGCTTATTAATAAGTTGTATGCAAGACCAAGTTCTCAACAGTGGGTATATGAGCTTATTAGGAGTTTGGTGATTTTGAAAAATCTAGATTTAAGTTTCCAAATGAACAAACAAGCCAAGGCAACTGAATAATAACTTGAAATGAGAAATATAATTCCAAATAAGCACAAGGTATAAGCTTTACACACCAAATAAGCACTTAAAAATCACACAGAACTCAAACAGGTCCAAGGGCTCACTTGGAGCCTAAGGTGGGGTCCACAAGTCTGGTCAAAGGTCTTAGGAGGGGGTTGATCCAAATACCCACTCTGGGAGGCTACTCAGAAAGCCAAGGCATGAGCCTTGAAGCTCAAAGATGAGCTTGTGAAAAGCTTGGAAAGGTTGGGTCACAGACTGGGTCCTCAGTTTTGGTTCTGGTGCTCAGGTGACAAAAGTGAGTAATTAAGCAATGAGCAAAAGGAGCTACAGGCTAATTCCAAATGCTAAACAAAGTTACACAATCCTAAATTGACAGAAAAAGGCTAAAAACAACAAGCTTTAAGTAGAAAACAACCATACAACAACTTATTCATTCTCTGATGTGCTTTTGTGGGAGCAGTTGCCAAAGGCAACAAGAGATGATGAAAACAAGCTATGAGGGAAGCAGAAACTAGCAAAACAGATATGGATCCAACAAGTCAATCTAACCAACTACCCAAATCACAAGAATCAAAATCAAAGCTTGAATTGTGAGCAAATTATGGCCAGTTGGAAAATGGGTTAAGCTGGGAGCAGGGTATGGTTCATGCCCTGCAGGTTGATTCAAGACCAAACTTAAGTGACTTAATGAGTTTGAAACCTGAATCTTTTAATTGAACTTGATAAACTAACTGGTGAGGTTTGTAAATCAGCAAAAACTTTATGTTTTCAACAAAAGATAAGCCCTAGATACTCATTTGAAATCTGCTCAAAAAAACTGGTATGCAACTTTGACTTTTGAAAAATCTTTGAACTTTTGACTTGGGTGAAATTTGATTGATCACAGCTCCTTCAATGTTGTTTATTATAACCTAATGAAACTAATTCAAGTAACCTAAACAACTTTTGAAGTGATTAGAAGGGATTTGGCAAAGCAAATCACAACAGTTAAGCTGTTGTGATTATGGGTTCAAAATTTTGACTTCTGGCTTACTTCTATCAATCTGAGATTAGTAATGAACTTCACTAAACCTAAGTAACTGGTCTGAGGTAGTTTTAGCAAACAACAACCACTAAAACTGAGTTAACCACACCAATCCAAACACACCCTTAATCACAGATTCAAGAGGATAATCAAGCAAATGAACTACTTAAGCCATGAAACTACTTAATTAATCTATACTACCCTCAAATAAGTATAAATTAACAAATACTAACAGTTAAAAACAACTACAACTAAGATCAATGGATTATGCAAATAAGGAAAAAAATATGGAAACACAGTTCTTACAAGAGGTCCCAAGCACAAGTAAGTCTGAACTAGAACCCAAGTACAAACCTATTGCTCCCATGAGCACTAAACCAACTCCAAACCATGCTCTGCATCATTTCCTTCCTCTTTCCTTTTTGAATTTTTCTTGCAATTTTCTTAGTCTGTTTTTTTCTTTTTCTTTTCTGATTTTTGTTTTCTTTTCTTGTTAACTACTGAGAACAGATATAAGATTGTGAAACCTTCAATCACTATTAACTTTGAGCAATACTTAAGAAATTTCAAAGAAAAATAAATTAACTAAAAGTGAACTTGAAAATTAATGAAAATTGAAAACTTGCATTGATCACTGAAAAGATTACAAGATACACTAGTGGTTGAAGGTTACATAAAAATAAAACTACTACACTACACACCTCTTCAGGCTTACAATCTGGAATACTTATACTAATAATAAAAAATAAAACAAAAGCTTGAACCAGGCTGTCTTTTCTTCCTTTTTCCACTTTGTCTCTGCTTTTTGCTTACCCTTGGGAACATCCCATCCATAGATTATCGGCTTCATTCATCTCAGCCATTGGATTAGTTTTGCTTTTCATCTTGACCCTTTGTTCCTTGTCAGTATCATATGGGAGTGGGGGACAATTGGGTGTAACTTAGGGTTTACTTAGGTTGAGGAGGGAAAGTAGTGGATTAGGGTGGCTGGTAGGAGAGGGGAGGGGACAATAATGTTGGGGTTTGCAGAGGGTGGGGGCTGTGTGTTGGTGATTAGGCGGGGAAGAAAGGTCAGGGGTGAGGGGTTGACTCACTTTGACCCGAGCGTTTTTATTAATAAAACATGGGTAAGGGTTTTGGGCTAAGGGTCATTGGGCTGGGGTAAATAGATTTTTGTGTGGATTGGGATAAAAGTGGGCTTGGTGGATTGTTGTGTTTGGTTTACAAATACAAAGGGTCCGTATGTTTTTAGTTCAAAAATCACAAGGACCAAAATTGTAATTATGTGATTTTATGAGGACCAAAGGTACCAACAATCCAAAGTACTCCAAGGATCACATTTGTTACATTCCCGAAAGATGAGGGTCACAAAATGTATTTTCCATTTAAAAATTCCTCAGGGACTGATTTCGCCCATTTCCCAAACTGCAGGGACCAAAAATGTAATTTTCCAAAGTTTTTACCTAAGGATCGATTTTGATAATATTTGACTTATAAATGCCTTAGGTTGACTTTTCTTTCAAAACAAATGCGTGGGGACTAGTTTTGTAAATTTTTGAAAGTCGGGGGACTAAAACTGCCAATTGTGTAAACTTTGTTCGTTTTTTATTGTTTTTGCTCATTTTGCATTAGAAACATATAAAATACAATCCCTGGGACATTTTAAGTATTTTGATGCATTTCTGAGCGTTTTCGGATGTTTTGGCAGTTTAAATACGATGAAAATGATGAGTGTTTGAGCACTCATCAATCCCCCACACTAAACTATTGCTAGTCCCTAGCAATATTTTTGGAAAACTTGATGGATTTTAAACTCTTTACCAAAAGCCATCACTTCTGGAATAGCCAGGTGTAAGAACTGTGGCACACCTGATAACCGTGTGATTTTGAGCAAACCACCAGCTTTCAACGGATTTGATTTGTCTTTACCAGGAGCCGTTTGCTCCTGGACTAGCCAGCTCTTGATGGAATAGTCAACATCTTGGTGAGCTGATTACCAATTATGGTTTTTCCACGGCCTTTACCACAAGCCATAATCTTGCGGGCTAGCCAACTCATTTGTTTTCGGGGAGTTGAGGAACCATACAATTTTGGGCAAATTGCAAGCCGTCAACGGATTTGAGATGTCTTTACCAAGAGCCGTTTGCTCCTGGACTAGCCAATCCCTTTTGTCGTTTAGACACGGCGGACTGATTACCACAAAAATTTTGAAATAAAGTGAAAAATTTTTGAAAATTTTGGGCCAAAATGGGGGTACTTGAAAGTATTTTGCGATAAAATTCGCTAGAATTTCCCCCCCACACTTAGAAATGAATATTGTCCTCAATATTCAAAGTCGCGGCTATTATGCCGATCCTAAGAACGTAAAAAGATAATATTCGAAGCTAACTGTGGAAATATTGTTTTGTATTTTTCACTTTATTTATCTGTACATACAATCACTTTTTTTTTTTTTTTTTTTTTTTTTTTTTTTTTTTTTTTGAACTTATATACATATATACATTTTCAAATTAGCGGGGGGTTGGCCATTCCCCCACACTAGGGTGGTAGAAAGTAGAAAGAAGTCAGAAATACGGGTGAAAACCCATATATGTTGCTAATTTTTGTTCACCGAGTCGCTAGCTTGACTCGATCCCCGAATTTAATTGTCCTTGGGGAACGTTTGGAGATCCGGGACAACCATGGATGGTATGTCCTCTCCAAAGTAGTGTTTCAACCGATGTCCATTCACTTTGAAATTAGGACCGTCATTTTGAGATAATTCGACGGTGCCATAAGGGTAAACTTTTGTGATAGTGAATGGACCAGTCCATCGGGTTTTGAGCTTTCCCGAGAAGATCTTGAGTCTAGAATTGAAAAGAAGGACTCGATCACCAACGTTGAAAACGCGGTTTTTGATTTTGGAGTCATGAATCTTCTTTGTCTTTTCCTTATAGATCAAAGAGTTCTCGTAAGCTTGATCACGAAGTTCATTTAATTCATTCAGTTGAACTTTCCTGTGATCACCCGCCGTTTTTAGGTCAAAATTGGCATGCTTGAGGGCCCAATAGGCTTTATGCTCAAGCTCGATCGGAAGATGGCACGCTTTCCCGTACACAAGCTTATATGGCGTACACCCGATGGGTGTTTTATATGCCGTACGGAAAGCCCAGAGTGCATCATCTAATTTGTCTGACCAAGATGCACGATTTTCACCAACAGTTCTTTCCAATATTCTCTTAATGCCTCGATTGGAAACTTCTACTTGTCCACTTGTTTGAGGGTGGTACGCAGTGGAAAGACGGTGAGTTACACCATACTTTTGCATGACTTTATCAAATTTGTCATTGCAAAAATGCGTACCACGATCACTAATTATAGCACGTGGAGTTCCAAATCGAGCAAAAAGAGCTTTCAAAAACTTCACAACAACTCGGGCATCATTAGTGGGTAAAGCTTTCGCTTCAACCCATTTTGACAAATAGTCAACAGCCACGAGTATGTACTTATTTCCATGAGATGACGGAAATGGCCCCATAAAGTCGATGCCCCACACGTCAAATATTTCACAAACTTGGATTGCATTTTGTGGCATTTCATTCTTTTGTGAAATATTCCCGTGACGTTGACAAGCGTCACAGGATTTGACTAATTCCTGGGCATCCTTGTAAATTGTGGGCCAAAAGAAACCTGAATCAAACACCTTTTTGGCGGTGTAGTTTGGATTATGGTGGCCCCCCGTGGGACCAGCATGGCAAGCCTTTAGAATTTCAGAGGCTTCTTGGCCATAAACACACCGCCGGATGACTTGATCCGCACAGATTTTAAACAAGTAGGGGTCGTCCCAGAAATAATGTTTAACATCCTTGAAGAATTTATTCTTCTGTTGGGACGACATCCCTTTCACAATAAAGTTACCCACAAGGTAGTTTGCAAAATCGGCAAACCATGGGGTAACAGAATCTCCCCGAAAGGCAACCGCATTGAGTGTCTCGAGAGGGAAGGTTTCAATAATTTCCCTTTTTTCGGAGACATCTTGATGGGGGTTCTCCAATCAGGAGAGATGATCAGCAGCTAGGTTCTCAGCTCCTTTTTTATCACGAATAATGATATCAAATTCCTGTAGGAGGAGAACCCAACGAAGAATTCTCGGCTTTGCATCTTGTTTTGCAAAAAGGTACTTCAAAGCCGAGTGATCCGTATACACTATGCTTTTGGTCAAGATCAAATATGACCGGAATTTTTCAAAGGCATACACCACAGCTAGTAATTCTTTTTCAGTGGTGGTGTAATGACTTTGAGCCTCGGTCATCATTTTGCTTGCATAGTGTATAGGCTGAAAGTGTTTAGACTTGCGTTGCCCCAAGACTGCCCCTATAGCATAATCGCTAGCATCACACATAAGTTCAAAGGGCAAGTACCAATCGGGGGCAACAAGAATAGGTGCCTCAGTAAGCTTTTTCTTAAGAGTTTCAAAAGCTTCTACGCACTCAGGTGAGAAGATAAAAGGAGCATCCTTTTCGAGGAGATGGGTCATAGGCCGGGCGATTTTAGAAAAATCTTGAATAAACCTACGGTAAAAACCGGCATGACCCAAAAAGCTCCTAATACCTTTGACGGTAGTGGGATGAGGTAATTTTGCAATGACATCAATTTTGGCTTTGTCAACCTCAATCCCATTCTTTGAAATTTTATGGCCGAGGACAATGCCCTCTTTGACCATAAAGTGACTCTTCTCCCAATTTAGACATAACTTTGTGTCTTCACAACGTTTGAGCATGTCGTCTAAATGGGAGAGGCATGATTGAAACGAATCCCCAATGACCGAAAAATCGTCCATGAAGACCTCCATAGTTTTCCCGATCATGTCAGAAAATATGGACATCATACATCTTTGAAACGTGCCCGGAGCATTACATAAACCAAATGGCATACGTTTATAAGCAAAAGTTCCATAGGGGCACGTGAAAGTGGTCTTCTCTTGATCTTGCGGATCAATGGGAATCTGAAAGTAACCCGAGAAACCATCGAGGAAGCAATAGTACTCATTCCCCGCTAATCTCTCGAGCATCTGATCCATAAAGGGCAGAGGAAAATGATCCTTACGGGTGGCGTCATTTAACTTGCGATAATCAATACAGACACGCCACCCCGTAACCAAACGAGTTGGAATCAACTCATTTTCCTCATTTGTAAAAACAGTAATGCCACCCTTTTTGGAACACAGTGAATTGGGCTAACCTAAGGACTATCCGAGATAGGGTAAATCAATCCGGAATCAAGAAGTTTTAAAACTTCTTGTTTGATCACCTCATGAATTTTTGGATTCACCCTTCTTTGTTGTTGGACTGCCGGTTTGAAGTCATCCTCCATTAAAATCTTGTGTGTACAAAATTCAGGGTCAATGCCCTTGATGTCAGAGAGACGCCAAGCAATTGCTTGTTTATGAGACTTCAAAACCTTTATGAGAGCAGCCTTTTCCTCAACACTTAAATTTTTAGCAATTATGACGGGTAATTTATCATCACCTTCCAGAAATGCATACTCAAGGTGAGGCGGTAAGTCCTTAAGTTCAACCACAGGAAAGTCATCAGTTATTTCAACATTTTTGACTTCCTCTTTATGAAGTACTTTTGGAGGAAGAGAGGGAGATGGATCTTCGTTTAACAATTTTTCTAGCAAAAGAATATCCCCCTCAGGATCAAGATAGTCCTCATCAAATTTACCCGAAATTGAACTATCTTGGGCAAGAAAAGCCTCGACCTCTTCCAAAAGGAAGTCACTTCCCTCAAAAGGAGTGAGGGAAGGGGAAGAGTCGGATATGATAGGCTCAGTAGATGGAGTGGGACTGCCACTCGGTAAGTAACCAAGAAGTTCTTGAGAGTACTCCTCAGACGCAACATCAATGACATCAATTCGGTTAACCGATTCAGCGTCATAATTAGAGGAGTACCTCGAAGTTTGATCGAGGTTAAACGTTACAGCTTCATTACCAACACGAAGAGTTATTTCCTCTTCGTGCACATCGATTAACGCACGACCCGTCCTTAAGAATCCTCTCCCAAGAATGAGAGGAACTCGCGGGTCAGCATCGAAATCGACAATCACAAAATCTGCCGGAAAGTGGAAGTTCCCCACCTTAACAAATACATCCTCGGCAATGCCGAGGGGACGAGATGTTGAGCGAGCTGCAAGCTCGAGAGTCATGCAGGTGGTGGTGAGTTCCGGAAGAGAGAGCTTTTTCCATATTGAATAAGGCATCAAGTTGATGCTTGCACCTAGATCGGCCAAGGCGAAGCACTCAACCATTCCGGGGAAAACACATGGAATGAGAAATTTCCCCGGATCTCCTAGCTTCTCGGGAAGCTGTTTCAAAAGAACTGCAGAGCAGTTCTCATTGAGTGGAGTCCGTGCCACTTCGAATAGCTTCTCTTTATTGTTCAACAGATTTTTGATTGTCGATGCAAATTTAGGCATCAAAAGGAGAGCATCCGCGAAGCTGATATCAAAATGAATATCTCGGAAAATCTGAAAAAACTTTTCCATTTGATGATTTGCTTTTTCGCGGAGCTTTTGGTCTTGTAACCGAGATGGATATGGTAGTGAAGGTTTGGATTTAGGGTTCTCTTCAGGAGTTGTTGGTGGTTCAAAGACAACTCCTGGTTTTGGTGCGGTTTCTGGTACAACCTGAGGGTGGACGTGTGCGGTACTTCGTGGGCTAGTAAATTGCACCTTGTCCTTTGTCGCCTCAGGCTCACTTTCTACTACCTTAGGAAGAGAAGAAGAGGTAGTAGGAGCTTTGGGTCCATCATAGGAAACACCACTTCTCGTTGTGATCGCTTTAACATCGCCCCTCGGATTAGCGATCGTGTTGCTAGGTAAAGTAATACCTGAGCCCGAGGGTCGATCATTTAAAGACTTCTTAAGGTCTGCTATTTGAGTCATCATTACCCTATTCATTTCCTCCTGAGATTTCATGAATTGTCTCAACAACTCATCAGATGATGGGCCAGTTGGAACAATTGCTTGATTATGGTTAGGAGGAGCTTGGTTAGGGTAATTCTGAGTAGCTGGAGTGATGGCTTGATTTTGATTGGGAAAATTTTGAGCACGGTTATTTTGATGAGAACCGTGGTTTTGAAAATTTCCCTGATGTTGGTTGCCATGTCCATGAGAATTGTTTCCATGATGATAGTTGTTTTGACCTTGGTTTCGATTGTAGTTTCCATGATTTTGGAAACCTTGGTTTTGGTTATGATGGAAACCTTGGTTTTGGGTTTGATTGACATTTCCTTGGTTTTGGTAACCTTGGTTTGTTCGATTCTGATTTTGGTTCTGGTTACGGTTTGGGACATTAGGGTTTTGATTGAATCCGGGAGGTCCAAGGAAATTGTTAGAACGATAGCTAAGAAGATTGCGGTCCCCTTGCGGTTGGTAGTTATTACCTCCCGAATTATAGGAACCTTGAGCAGCATATACGTCCTCATGAGGGTAGCCACTAGTGGCTGGACACTTGGAATATGAATGTGGACCTCCACAAGTTTCACAACTTTGACTAACGGCTTTGGCTTGTTGATTTTGGACTTGTTGATTTTGGATACTTTGGTTCATCCTTAACATAGCCGTAGCGAAATCATCCATCTTTTTAGTAAGGATCGCTATTTCAGAAGATGCTGGAGTGACAGACTTACATGACTCTTCCCTCTCAGCTGAGGAATCCCAAAAATTATGGTGGGCAGTCATGTTCTCAATGAGATCATAGCACTCTTCGGGGCGCCTTTTCATAAAGGTCCCACCAGCAGCAGCATTGAGAATATCACGGTGTCTCAAGGTCAACCCATTATAGAAAGTATCTATTTGAGTAACGAGTAACATGTTATGGTTAGGACACCGATCAATTGAGAGCTTATAGCGTTCCCAAGCCTCAAATAGAGACTCATCGGGATGCTGACGAAAGTTACTAATGTCATTTCGTAACTTGGTAACCATGGATGGTGGAAAGTATTTGGCCAAAAATTTTGTCACCATTTCTTTGAAAGTGTGAATCGAATTCTTAGGAAGTCGATCAAACCATGCAGTGGCATGATGTGTTAGAGAATAGGGGAAAAGAGATAGACGAAGGGCATCATCGGAGACACCATTCTGCTTCATGGTTTGGGTGATGGTAAGAAATTTATCAAGATGCTTATTTGCATCGTCACCAGGTAAGCCATGAAATTGGCACGAATTCTGGACTTGTTGTATCATATGATGCTTAAGTCCAAAATCAGTGGCAGCAATGTTGAGAGGGGCAATGGGCCCGCCTCTTCCGAGCATTGTGGGTTGACACAACTCCTCCATCGTTCGGAGATCAGGAGCTGCATCATCTATGATGGGTGGGTCAAGTGGATTACCGTCCATTTTCGGAACTGGATCCTCAACAATAGGACGTAACTCAGTTACGTTTTTCAGTTGACGATTTTGTTTCGATTGTGAATGAGTGCGCATGCACTAGGGACAAAAAATTTTTTGGACAATATTTTTGTTTTCGTTTCGTTTACCAATATCGTATCTCTTTAAGAATCACCTTAAAAGAAACGCGATATAGAAAACGTAACGATATGTTTTGTGTGTTTTTTTGATTTTTTTGGCGCTGTTAACACTTTAGGAAAAGTGTTAATGACGTTTTTGTTTTTATGATTTAAATTTACAAAAAGTGGTGGGTTTATACAGTGACGAATGAAAAATCACTAATCTCAAAGAAACGTTTTAAACACGCAGCTACCTCCCCGGCAGCGGCGCCAAATTTTGATTGGTCCTAAACGGTCCACTAAGTTTCCCAGGTGATGGTCAACCTAGTCAAACGTCTAAAACCAACTAACCAAGGAGTACAGGGTATTCCCGGGTCGTTATGTCCCAGCGAGGTAAGCAATTGTATTCAAAAACGTTTTAAGTGATCGGGTGATTTAACAGGAGTATCAGGAATTTGATTTGAGTGGTTAAACTACGGGATTATGATGGAAAATGACTTACAAACACTTTATTAACAATTACTGATGATCAGATTATCTAGAAACGTAAGTTAACCTAAAAACGCGCGTTTTAATTAAAAATAACGCGAACGCGCAAAAATAAAAGTGAAACGTGAGCAAATAAAGTCCTACGAACGTGAAAATTATATTTTTACAATTCTAATGACTTAAGAAAATTTTTAGAAAAAGAAAAATAATTTTTACTCTATTTACTTAAATAGAAGCTATCACTTCTAATTTCTAATTTCTAATTACTTTTTAATTAACTAAAATATCCTAAATTACAAATAATTATGAAAATTAACTAGAAAAATGAAAATAAAATTTAGAAAAATTTAAAATAATATAAAACTAATTTTGAAACAGAAAAACTATTTTTCCTAACTTTTAATTAATTATTACTAATTAAAAACTATTTAATTAATTAATTTAAATTAAACTAAATTATAAAAAATACTAAATGATTACAGAAAAATCTGAAAAAATTCCTAAAAATCTCTTATGATATCAGAAGCCTAAGAAAAATTTAACAAAAGCTTTTGCTTATAAATAAGCAGAAAATAAGCCAAGATAGCTTAAATAGAAGCTATCACTTCTAATTTTTTGTCTTTTTCTATTTTTTTTCTTTTACACAACTGATTTTAAGCACTTTTTACAAAGCAAGTTTGATTGAAGCTTATTAATAAGTTGTATGCAAGACCAAGTTCTCAACAGTGGGTATATGAGCTTATTAGGAGTTTGGTGATTTTGAAAAATCTAGAATTAAGTTTCCAAATGAACAAACAAGCCAAGGCAACTGAATAATAACTTGAAATGAGAAATATAATTCCAAATAAGCACAAGGTATAAGCTTTACACACCAAATAAGCACTTAAAAATCACACAGAACTCAAACAGGTCCAAGGGCTCACTTGGAGCCTAAGGTGGGGTCCACAAGTCTGGTCAAAGGTCTTAGGAGGGGGTTGATCCAAATACCCACTCTGGGAGGCTACTCAGAAAGCCAAGGCATGAGCCTTGAAGCTCAAAGATGAGCTTGTGAAAAGCTTGGAAAGGTTGGGTCACAGACTGGGTCCTCAGTTTTGGTTCTGGTGCTCAGGTGACAAAAGTGAGTAATTAAGCAATGAGCAAAAGGAGCTACAGGCTAATTCCAAATGCTAAACTAAGTTACACAATCCTAAATTGACAGAAAAAGGCTAAAAACAACAAGCTTTAAGTATAAAACAACCATACAACAACTTATTCATTCTCTGATGTGCTTTTGTGGGAGCAGTTGCCAAAGGCAACAAGAGATGATGAAAACAAGCTATGAGGGAAGCAGAAACTAGCAAAACAGATATGGATCCAACAAGTCAATCTAACCAACTACCCAAATCACAAGAATCAAAATCAAAGCTTGAATTGTGAGCAAATTATGGCCAGTTGGAAAATGGGTTAAGCTGGGAGCAGGGTATGGTTCATGCCCTGCAGGTTGATTCAAGACCAAACTTAAGTGACTTAATGAGTTTGAAACCTGAATCTTTTAATTGAACTTGATAAACTAACTGGTGAGGTTTGTAAATCAGCAAAAACTTTATGTTTTCAACAAAAGATAAGCCCTAGATACTCATTTGAAATCTGCTCAAAAAAACTGGTATGCAACTTTGACTTTTGAAAAATCTTTGAACTTTTGACTTGGGTGAAATTTGATTGATCACAGCTCCTTCAATGTTGTTTATTATAACCTAATGAAACTAATTCAAGTAACCTAAACAACTTTTGAAGTGATTAGAAGGGATTTGGCAAAGCAAATCACAACAGTTAAGCTGTTGTGATTATGGGTTCAAAATTTTGACTTCTGGCTTACTTCTATCAATCTGAGATTAGTAATGAACTTCACTAAACCTAAGTAACTGGTCTGAGGTAGTTTTAGCAAACAACAACCACTAAAACTGAGTTAACCACACCAATCCAAACACACCCTTAATCACAGATTCAAGAGGATAATCAAGCAAATGAACTACTTAAGCCATGAAACTACTTAATTAATCTATACTACCCTCAAATAAGTATAAATTAACAAATACTAACAGTTAAAAACAACTACAACTAAGATCAATGGATTATGCAAATAAGGAAAAAAATATGGAAACACAGTTCTTACAAGAGGTCCCAAGCACAAGTAAGTCTGAACTAGAACCCAAGTACAAACCTATTGCTCCCATGAGCACTAAACCAACTCCAAACCATGCTCTGCATCATTTCCTTCCTCTTTCCTTTTTGAATTTTTCTTGCAATTTTCTTAGTCTATTTTTTTCTTTTTCTTTTCTGATTTTTGTTTTCTTTTCTTGTTAACTACTGAGAACAGATATAAGATTGTGAAACCTTCAATCACTATTAACTTTGAGCAATACTTAAGAAATTTCAAAGAAAAATAAATTAACTAAAAGTGAACTTGAAAATTAATGAAAATTGAAAACTTGCATTGATCACTGAAAAGATTACAAGATACACTAGTGGTTGAAGGTTACATAAAAATAAAACTACTACACTACACACCTCTTCAGGCTTACAATCTGGAATACTTATACTAATAATAAAAAATAAAACAAAAGCTTGAACCAGGCTGTCTTTTCTTCCTTTTTCCACTTTGTCTTTGCTTTTTGCTTACCCTTGGGAACATCCCATCCATAGATTATCGGCTTCATTCATCTCAGCCATTGGATTAGTTTTGCTTTTCATCTTGACCCTTTGTTCCTTGTCAGTATCATATGGGAGTGGGGGACAATTGGGTGTAACTTAGGGTTTACTTACGTTGAGGAGGGAAAGTAGTGGATTAGGGTGGCTGGTAGGAGAGGGGAGGGGACAATAATGTTGGGGTTTGCAGAGGGTGGGGGCTGTGTGTTGGTGATTAGGCGGGGAAGAAAGGTCAGGGGTGAGGGGTTGACTCACTTTGACCCGAGCGTTTTTATTAATAAAACATGGGTAAGGGTTTTGGGCTAAGGGTCATTGGGCTGGGGTAAATAGATTTTTGTGTGGATTGGGATAAAAGTGGGCTTGGTGGATTGTTGTGTTTGGTTTACAAATACAAAGGGTCCGTATGTTTTTAGTTCAAAAATCACAAGGACCAAAATTGTAATTATGTGATTTTATGAGGACCAAAGGTACCAACAATCCAAAGTACTCCAAGGATCACATTTGTTACATTCCCGAAAGATGAGGGTCACAAAATGTATTTTCCATTTAAAAATTCCCCAGGGACTGATTTCGCCCATTTCCCAAACTGCAGGGACCAAAAGTGTAATTTTCCAAAGTTTTTACCTAAGGATCGATTTTGATAATATTTGACTTATAAATGCCTTAGGTTGACTTTTCTTTCAAAACAAATGCGTGGGGACTAGTTTTGTAAATTTTTGAAAGTCGGGGGACTAAAACTGCCAATTGTGTAAACTTTGTTCGTTTTTTATTGTTTTTGCTCATTTTGCATTAGAAACATATAAAATACAATCCCTGGGACATTTTAAGTATTTTGATGCATTTCTGAGCGTTTTCGGATGTTTTGGCAGTTTAAATACGATGAAAATGATGAGTGTTTGAGCACTCATCATATTTATATCAGGAGCATTGAAATTATTTGTTTTCTCTATTGTATAATGCTTCAATAATGGATCTGCTTTACAGTGTGAAGGGATCGCGTCAAGGTTTATGTATGATCTTTGATCAAAAAATAAAACTTCATTGAATTTTATCATACCTGACATAGGATGACATAGGATTGGAATAATGGATTATTAGCAACAACTTAGGTTTAGATTTTTTCAATAATCGGCGGCCATCTAATGATGATGATGATGTCGACTTACTTTTATTAAATGATTTTAGGTTTTGGTTTTTTGAATGAATCGGTTACAACAGGTGATTGAGTTAGGGGATGCGTGATTTTTGGTTTGGATGGGAGAGATTGTCGAATGTTTAGGATCATTTTAATTTGGATATAATTAGGGATTAGGATATTAAAGCATGTCCACATTGTTTTCCAACATTTAACACAAAAACTAAGTTGCTCCATTGGTAGGAGTGTTGGTTGATGTTATTTATGACTAGGGTTCGAATCCCCTTGGTGTCAAGTTTTTTAAACCCATTTCGTGATAGCTATCAAAGTGCCAACGTGGCACATGCTGCCTACGTGGTATATGACTCATATTATCCGGTCAGCAGTGTAGTGCCAAGTGTCATGGTACAGCTTTCAAAGCATCATGTGCAAGTTGAAATTTGTCTCATATATATGTAAAGATGATTGATGGTAAAAAGTACCAACAAGCATATATAATGTTATAAGTGAATAAGTAAGCAACTCACAACAACTTTTACCAAGTATAAAAACAACCAACACAAATGAGAATGACAAACCAAACATAGAAGTAGAACTATTTGTATTTCAAGTAGAATTTTAGTTTGACTTAAAAAGTCAAACTTAAAGACTTGAAAAAAAATCTACTAGTCATACAAAAGAAAAATAACAAGAAATAATGAAAACTACAACTATAAAAAGAAATGATTCCCAGGTGAGATTCTACCATTATTTGGATTTCCTAATAATGCTCTAAGCTTGAGGCGAATGAGAGATGGCGTTTAGACGCTCCAAAATGTGGTTGAGGATAAACCTCATTTCATCTTGAAGCTCATGTACCAAGATGTTGCATCTCTCACTAATATGAGCGGTTCTTTCGCACATGGAGCAATCATGGAGAGGAGGTGGTAGTGGTGGAACTTGGTTTGTTGTTGGTGGATCATTGGTGGTTGATGGAGCAACGGTTGTAACGGGAGCAAAGTTGGATGGTTGAGAGGTGTTTTTATTTCCTACAATAGATGAGTACATTGCCATTTGGAAATCCATGGCTTGGTTAAGATGAGAATCAATCATATGTTTGAAAGCATAATGGCTTTCCAAACGGGTGTTTAGTTCTTCATGAGTGTTTGGAGATTTGGTCCATAAAG
The DNA here is from genome assembly GCA_030686995.1 of Artemisia argyi. Lineage (NCBI taxonomy): Eukaryota > Viridiplantae > Streptophyta > Magnoliopsida > Asterales > Asteraceae > Artemisia > Artemisia argyi. The sequence continues at coordinate 84,735,248 of CM060694.1, read as the reverse complement.
ATGCTTCTATTTCCTCATAAGAAGGAAATAAGGACTCAAAGTATTGGGAATCCTCTTGAGGTGGTTCTTGTTCTTGATCATGATGGTAGAAGCTTGGTTCTCTATAAGAGGACCATGGATGTCTTTGTAAATGGGGTGGAACAACAATGGTTGTGGTTGTGAATGAACTTGATCTTGAGGAAAAATAGAAGGTCTAGCATTTTTGTAAGCCAAACGCTCAATCAATGATGGTTGATGAGGTTTATATTCTAATGGTTCACTTGGTTGAAACCTTGGTTGTTGTTGAGTTTCCATTTGAGCAATGGTGTCAAAAAGTGGCAATGGTGGTGGATTCGATGATCTAGGTGGTAAGTCTTCTAAAGTTTCCAAAAACGGATGTGGTGATGTTGGTAGTGTTTTGAAAAGTTCCATAGGTGTCGATTGAGGTGATGGAGTTTTTGATGGTTGAGTTGGTGCCGAAGGTGGTGTTGGATCATTTGGTGTTTAGTTGGTGGAGGAGTGGTGATTATGTTAGCATTGCAAGGATTTGGAGATGGTGTTGGAGTAGCAAAGTTGAGGAAGTTTGTATCATTGATGGGTGAGGAAATGTTGAGTGATGAATCACTTGATGATGATGACCTTAGTTGGATGGTTTTGTTGAAGCAACATGGTTTTACGCTAATCCTAGCTGTTTTCCTAATAGGCCTAGATGATTCGGATGAGGTGTTGGATTTAGTCATTTCAAGACTCTGGTAAGCTAGAATTCTAAGGTTAAGAGAAGTGATGGTGATGGTGTGAATTGAAAGTATGAATGTTGGTCAATTGATAGGAAAGACATGTTATGGAAAGGAGTGTTTGGATTTGATGTTGTTCCATACACATTTGGAGGTTCCTAATCATTTGGAATAGTTCCAAGAATTTGTCAAATCATTGGAAGTCAATCCAATGGAGTTGGATGGAGTGAAAGACTAAGTTAAGTAGTAAATGCTATGTGATCATGGAAGATACAGTTTGTCAAGATGTTCCACGGATTTGTAGGAACCAAATGAAAGGTTCCTTCCTTGTAACAGAAAGGTTCCTTGGGTTAGTTTAGCCAAATTTGAAATTTTGGCGGGAATGATGGTCCTAGTGTTGAAAGTGTGCTAAGAGAGCTCTAGAATTAGTGATAAATACTAACAATCATGTAGGAAGCAAGTTTGGAACCTAAGGATTACTAGAAAAATTCAAAAAATTCAAAGATTAAGAGTTTGCTAAACTGAAGGAACCAAACGACAACAAGGGCGGAATCAAATTTTTGGTTCCGCCGTTTCCGTTGCATAATTTTGGCTGCACGAAAATTTTGAACGGGCGGAACCAAAAGAAGGGTTCCACCGTATCCGTGGAGCCTCAGATTTGAGACAGAACACTGTGCACGGCTACCTGCTTTTTCTGAATTCCAAAATTTTTCTTAAAACTTAAGAAATCAATTATTTTTAGATAGAAGATGCACAAAATGCAGGTAAAAACATGCTTACCGATAGAGTTCACGAGAGCAATCCTAACCTTCATTTTTTAGGCGAAAAATGGAAAATAACATAGTACTAAAGAGTTATCCCCTGCAAATTTTGTTAGTACACACATAATCCACAGACATAGTATCATCCTACAACATCTTAAAAACATAAAATAACATCGTTTCAACGACCAAATTGTTCAAATGCACCCTTGTGCCAAACACCCTCTTAACTCACTTCTTGTACATCTTCCCAAGATACCTTCCGAAGCATTTCCATATTCCCTTGGTTTGCTTGAACTCCTCCGACTCATTCGGTATTGATGGAAGTTGTAAGAGGTATTCAAGAGGTGGGAGCCTAGTGTAACAAACCGAAATTTTCCAAATTAATTTTAAATAATAAATGTCAATTTATTATTACCTAACTATTTATTTTAGCATTCACGAGCTTGCATAATTATTTCGGGAAGCAAACCCGCACACTGTAGCATACAGTAACTCACTACATTAATTACTTTATAAGAAAAATGTGAATATTTCATTTTCTGACCGTTACTGATAAATTACAGGAAATATCTCGCACACAACACCACACGCGTACCGACACAAACCTAATAACGGCATAAATCCAACAAATTTCTGATTGTTACTGATAAATTACAGGAAATATCTCCCACTCACACTAACCGCGAGAACTCAAAGTTCACCGGAGCTCAACAGGACATGGAGTGCACTTAATATCCACAAAATCAATAAAAAAATCAAATACATTTTTGTTTCTTATATATATTTTATGTTTTTAAACAACCCACCAACAAATCCCCTTTTTATAAATCGAATAAAAAAAAAATAAAAACAAAAGATAAGAAAAAGTTTTTTTTTCTTCCCTTCTCTCTTATCCCCACTTCGCAGCGCCCTTCTCTCCCTCACACTGATATTGCCGCCATCATCATCATCATCTCAGCTCCATATGCCTAGGTCTGAATCATAAGTGATGACAACAAGACTCCAAGATGAGGTCCCTAGCATCCACATGTCCTATCCTTTTGTCTCCACATTGAAGGTCAACATAAGAAGATGAAGCATGGGGGGACGACTACCCAAATCAACTACAAGTCGACTGTTATCAAGGGATGACGGGGCAAACCCAGTTTCTTTCATTCTTTTTATTTTTGATTCGAGTCACATGGAACCTCCCACTCTTCACACACACTCAAAACATTTCAAAAACTTTATCTCAAAGGCTTGGTTTTGAAGATTCGGTGGTGGGTTCCTGTTGGTTACGGATCAAGTCGATTTGTATTCAAGGATTTCTCGTTGTTATTCTTCCCGTCAATCGACTCATCACCCATAGTAACGCTGTGTTCTCGAGTTATTTCATTAAAGAAAAGGGAAGGAAATGGAAGTAAACACTTTCCTCCCATATTTGGGCGGAAATGGAAGTAAAAAAATTTCATACAAATATAACTAACTTTACTTCCAGTTTACTTCCATTTCCTTCCCTTTTTTTTAATGAAATAACTCGAGAACACGATGTGGGAGTAAACCTTTTCACTTTCCTTCCATTTTCTTTAATGAAATAACTCGAGAACACAGCGTAAGGGTCTTGATTCTTTACACTTTGTGTTTTCCTTTGATTTTGTTGTTAATAAATCTGTTAATGGTTGTTATTTTTGAAAGTTATGAATATGTTTGGATTTATTATGTGATCGACACATTGAAAATGAATAATGGAGTTGTTGTTGTCGTTCTTGTGTGGTATAGTGAAGCTTGTAAAACATTAATATACCGAAGAAAACTAAAATTTACTAAACTAAGTTTTGGCTCAATATTGGAAGTTATTATTATTTATGTGTGCTTAGTGCTAAACATGCTTGACATAGTTTCTTATGAACTTGGATTTTTGGTTTGTGCTATTGGGAATCAGTGGGTCGAACCCACTGTACGGTGCTTTTGGTTTTATTAATTTTCTTCATACTTGCACTCTCAAAAGAGAAAAGATTAAAGGGTTAACTGTGATTGTGATGTTGTGTGTGTCGAGCACCCCTTGTCCAACAGTGAAGGCTATTGATTTTACTTCATTGTCTAAATTTGGTATCCAAATTAGTAAGTTAAATGGCTAAGTGGTAATAACAGTAAGTGACATTTGGTGTTGCTTAAATTTTTCTCACTTCAAAATTTTCAAACTTATTAGACTAAAAATATTTTGGATTAACTTGGATATGAGTCATGGTTGGTTTGTGTTGGGTTGTGGCTTCGAGCCACTGTTGGAGTCGAGAGCCAAGTTTGGCCTTATTTAATTTGAGTCACTAGGTATAAAACTTCAAAACAAAAAAATATTTCATTAGTGTAAAATGTTGGATTCAAGTTAATTGCATTTGGGTTTGTTTTTGTTGTTTGCCGCGGGTCTGTTGGGTCGACGCCCACACCGAGTCCGACTAACGTTCGAAACTACTTATGTGATACCAGCTTATTTCATTTTATCCGATCTTGACTTAACCCCACGACATGATTAGCTACGCGACTCGTTTTAAAAACGGATTTCTAAAACGTACTTTATAATCCAAACTAAATATACTCATCGAGGGTAAAACAACAAGCTTTTATATATTGAAACAAAATTTAACTAAAAATATAAGCCTTAACTCATTTCTCCCTAATAGTGTTTATTTGGCTTATATAAGCTTAATGTGACCCATTTTAACTTATAAAAACTTACTTTAGTTTAATAAACAGTAAAAAGTTGTTCATTATCCTGATACGGAAATTGTAGCATTTAGTTATTCTCGGAAAAACCAAAACGGATACTCAGCCATGCCCGATTTTCATCAAAAATATACACTTAACTTATGTTTCTATTAATTCCGACTAAAAGACAAAGACAAAACATGACTTACATTTTTTTAATCATCTACTAACTATTTGATTCCTATTAACTTAAACTTATATTAGTCAATGACGTTTTTTATATCTTTCAACCACGTCTATTATTCACGATACTTTCTTGTGATTGTTTTTCCGTACAATGTATTTCGGATACTTTTGTAACGAGGACTCATTCGTCAGGTATATTTTTATTACTTTATACTTATGTATATACTTATACACTTCCAAGAGCCAATACTTAGAGACACTTAGAAAAACTGTTTTAAACTTAAATGCTGCCACACAAGCAACAATGACACAAACACTTTAAAACTTTTAAACCTATTCAGACTTCGCACATCGAGTCTTAAACTGGAACTGTGAACTAAACTTACCATACTAATCTAGGTTGCGTGTCTGTGCCGCTCACTATCACTACTTGACTTTTATTATTAGATTTCTGTTTGCTAAGGTGAGTTCATGACCCCTACTTTTACTTGTTTCATAACTGTTTTGGGGGAGAATACATGCTCGTTTTTAACTAAACTCAATGCTTGTTTATACTTAAACTCGTTACTTGCTCTTACTTGAAACATGACTTATTTACTTATTGCATATTGGATTACCTTATTATGGACACAAGTGTTTAAATAATATATGTTAGCTTATAGCCCCACTTTTTTACTCTACTTTGCTTTGCAAAACTTGGGGTGAGAAACATGCAAAACATTTTCCGGACCACAAACTATATTTTACTCTCTTAAAACTATTGCGCAGTTAGCCTAAGCCCCTGAACCCACTGTTATGCCCACCCTCATGAACCGTTAATTCCTGCTGGGAAGCGCGATTGATATAAATAGATCTATTGGGGGTGACTCCCCCCGTTCGGTTGGCCAGACGGGTCAATGCGGGCGTATACCAAGTCGAATTACGAGTGTATTGGGTTAAACACTCGCTATGGGCCCCAATTATTATTATATATGTGCTACATTGTAGCGCACAGAACTGTCAAGATTCGGTTGCATGAACTTAGTGCTAGCGTAATAGACTTTAACTTTTGTTTGACATTATATTCGTTGTAATGATCACATATATTTCCTATGGTCCAACTTTATGCCTAATACTTATGGTCTACTTTATTGATATTTTTCATGATGCTGTAAGTAAAGCAGTAGTAACTATAACTGAGCTTGATTTGTATGTGAATGGTTATTCACACTCGAAAATCTTGTGGTCCACATTACTACATTTACTTGAAAGTAAACTATATTTTCATGACATTGTGAGCGACACAATGGTCACAAAACTTTTATCGAACTCACATTTCTTTTATACTAAATTGTTACAAACTTATGAACTCACCAACCTCGTATTGACACTTGTTAGCATGTATTTTCAGGTTTAAGGCGATAGCTAACTATAGAAGGCTTTTGGCATGGCATGGCATGGTCATAGATGACTCTCATGTATTTGGGACCGCTTTATTTCTTTTATGGGCTTATATTTCCGCACTGTTTTTAGGATGCTGTAAACAAAATACTTTTGAATATGAAATTTCTTTTAAACGGTTAAGGTAAAACTGTTCTTTGTACTTTGTGTTGTGATACCAATTTAGTAGCACCCAAACATGTACGCTTCCGCTAATCCATTTTTTTGGGTGTTACACCTAGATTTGGGTAGATTATCGTCTTCACTCATGGATGATGATGATGAGGTAGGAGGGTGAGGACGTTTACCTTTGGCTTTATAAACTCTCTCGTCACCTAATGGCACAAAGGTGTGAGGAGTAAGAGGATAATCTAGGCGACGACCTCTAGGAGTTGGAGGAATGGGTTCACAAAACCTAAAGAGACGGGTGAGAAGCATCCCGTATGGAAGAGCGATGGTACCTTGAACCGAGATGTTTGCCATTCTTTTGGCAATGTAGTAAGCTAAGTTGAAAGTTTGGCAGGTGGATACACTATAGAGCATGTAGGAGAGACAAGTGTTGATATGGTCCCTATTTCCTAAGGTGCTAATGACATTTTCCCTAATGATCTCCTCCCATTTCAAAAATTATGGTCTCAACTCATTAAGCTCCATTCTAAAAGGGTCTTTTGCAACTTCCTCCCCCGATCGGGTTCTCCTAGTATGAGAGGTCCTAAAAAATAGGTGCTCACGAATAACTTCTTTGCTCACTAGAGGGGTGTCACAAGGATGAATACGGTCATGGATTAAGTCAAGAGTTGAAAGTGGCCATTTGTCGGTATAAAGACATATACACCTATTTGGAACACGGAGCACTTGAGCAAATTGATCTAAGGTGATTTCAAAGTCATTTTGGTTGATTGAAAAGTTTAATGACATGAGACCTTCATCATCCGTGCTAAGGGTCACGGAAGCATTGAACTCTAGGATGAAACGAGGACAAATTGGTTCATCTATATCTAAGAGACAATCAGAGTTGATAAGAGAGAGTTCTTCCCTAATGTTAGTTCCGGCAAGGAAAGTAGGGCCTATGGTTCTACCCTCATGGACATAACGCTTCTCAAGGTTCTTAAAGATTTCTACTTGTGCCGTGGTTAGCCCTTTGGTCTTATGGTGTTTGGGTAGGTATTTGGTGGTGTCTTTGTGGTCATAGAAGGTTGCGGGAGGCATGATGAACCTAGAAACATAGTTTTCACATTTTAGTTAATGTAGATAATGGTTTAAGTGACAAAATTCTAGTGTGTGCCTATATGAAAACAATATGGAGTTGTGGTTATCTCGACTCATTTTGATGCTTAAAATGGTTTTACTTATGCAAATTTTGTGTAAATTTTGAGATAACCCAAATGCTCATAGTTCAATGTAGCTACGGTTGAATGTACTCGGAAATACATATTAGTTATGTATTCCCTTTAGCATTCAAGAGACATAATGCAAGTGATGTTTTAAACATAACGTTTTGATTTTGTATTATCAATGAAAAAATAATTTTCCTAAATGTGAGAAGTTTTTTCAAAATTTTGACATGGGGTGTTTGGTATATTGTGATAATGTCTTACAAGATGCAATTCCTAACTAATGGAAAACATAATCAGTTTTGTTTATGACAAATGCACTTTATGATTTCCTAAGTTGATGCATAACCCCAAGTTTTTAGTTTTTGTGCATAAATAGAATATCCTAGACACAGATCAGGAGAGTAATTGAGTTTAGAATACTTACAATGATGATAGGAATGAAGAGTGGCTGTGTTAGAACCCTAATTTTCATGTGAGAATGGGTATGGAAGTGAATAGTAACTATTTTTTGTGAGTGGTGTAGAGTATGGGACTTTTTGGTTTAATATATAAAACGAGAACATGTGCAGGCTTCTGACAGACTGGACGGAACCAAACAGAGGGATCCGCCCTTTGTATGTTTTGGTTCCGCCAGTTCTGAAGGAGTAAAAACAAGGATTGTTTGTTTTGAATTTCTACGATTTTATCTAACGTTTAAATCTATGAAGTAGGTTCCATAAGTCCTAGTCCTAGTCTAAGGAGATTAAATGGTTCACGTTTAAGGGGTTTTGTAAGAATATCAGCAATGTTGTCTTCGGAGGATACTTTCTCGATGGAGATGTTTCCTTTTTCAACATTGTCACGAAGGAAATGATGACGGATTTCTATATGTTTGGTACGAGCATGTCGGACTTGATTTTTACTCAGGTCGATGGCTCCTTTGTTGTCGCAAAGGATAGATACGTCTTTAATTATAATTTCATAGTCCACGAGCGCTTGCTTCATTCAAAGAGCTTGTTGACATGCTTTTCCGGCCGATACGTATTCGGCTTCAGTTGTTGAGATTGCGAGGGCATTTGCTTCTTGGAGAACCATGAGGTGAGACAATGTCCAACAAAAGTACAAGTACCACTTATACTTTTTCTATCATCATAGTCACCGGCATGATCCGAGTCGGCATACACTATGGTTTCTACACCTGTTCCTTTGGGATACCATAATCCTAGATGTGTAGTGCCTTTGATGTACATAAAAATTTTTTTTACGGCTTCAAGATGGATTGTTTTGGGATCTTCTTGAAAACGAGCACATAGACAAACGCTAAACATAATGTCGGGTCTACGAGCCGTGAGATAGAGTAGACTACCAATCATACCCCTATATTTAGTGTTATCTACGGATTCACTTTCGTCATCCTTTGTGTGTTTGGTTTCCGAGGACATAGAGGCGTTTTGATAGGTTTTGAATCTTCTAGACCAAATTTCTTAAGCATGTCTTTTATGTATTTAGATTGGTTAAAGAATATCCCATCTTCTAATTGTTTAATTTGAAGTCCTAAGAAAAAGTTGAGTTCTCCCATCATACTCATCTCAAACTCGTCATGCATAATTTTAGAGAAATCTTCGCATAGTTCTTGACAAGTTGATCCGAATATAATGTCATCAACATATATTTGAACTATGAATATGTGTGATTCTTTCTTCTTAGTGAAGAGAGTGTTGTCAACTAGGCCTATGGTATACTTATGGTCAACTAGGAAGGTTTTAAGTCGATCATACCATGCTTTTGGAGCTTGCTTAAGTCCGTATAAAGCCTTTTTAAGTTTGTAAACGTGATTAGGTTTTCCAAAGTCGGTAAAGCCCAGTAGTTGAGCAATATAAACTTCTTCATTAATAAGACCATTTAAGAAAGCACTTTTGACGTCCATTTGAAAAAGTTTAAAGTCATGTGCGCATGCATATGCAAGTAAGATTCTAATTGACTCGAGCCTAGCAACCAGAGCAAAAGTTTCATCGTAGTCAATGCCTTCTTGTTGATTATAACCTTGTGCTACTAGCCTAGCTTTGTTTCTAGACACAACTCCGTTTTTATCCATTTTATTTTGAAAGACCCATTTTGTTCCAATTATAGTTTGATTCTTTGGTTGAGGAACTAGTGTCTAAACATCATTTCTAATAAATTGGTTCAATTCTTCTTGCATAGCTATTACCCAAGATTCATCTTTTATAGCTTCATTTATATTTTTAGGTTCAATGGTTGATATAAAACAAAAATAGTTACTTTCATTTTGAGCTCTTGATCTTAAGGTTCTTTCGTTAAGTTTACGTATGACACTATCTAATGGATGACTTTTAGACTCTTTAATATTAACTATTTCTTTATTTAATTGTTCATCTTCCTTGTCGTTTTCTAAATCATTTTGATTAATAACTTGACTTTCAACTAAGTCATCATCTACCAAAGGTGATGTCTTAGAGGGAGGTGGACTTTCGTCGAATGTTACGTTCAACGATTCCTCGACTCTTAATGTTTCTTTATTTAGAATAATATAAGTTTTGCTATTTTGTGAATATCCAAGGAACACACCTTCATAAGACTTTGGGTCAAATTTAGTGAGATAATCCTTGGTGTTTAGTATAAATCATTTACTCCCAAATACTTTAAAGTATCCTAATGTTGTCTTTTTACCTCTATATAATTCATATGGAGTTTTATCTAAAAATGATCTAATTAGGACTCGGTTTAAGATATAAGTTGATGTGTCGACGGCATTACATCAAAACTTTTGTGGAATATTTTCTTCGTTAAGCATTGTTCTACTCATCTCTTGAAGTGTCCAGTTTTTACGTTCTACTACACCATTAGATTGAGGAGTGCGAGGAGCCGAGAAATTATGTGTTATACCATTTTTATCACAAAATTCACCAAATTGTATTTCATTATCAAATTCCCGACCGTGATCCGTTCTAATTGACAAAATTCAATTTCCTAATTGATTTTGAATTTTCTTACTAAAAATTTCAAATTGTTCGAAAGCTTCATTTTTACTTTTCAAAAATCTTGTCCATGTATATCGTGAATAATCATCTACTATGACCAAAGTGTAGAAGTTGCCTCCAAAACTTTGTATAGCGGATGGACCGAACAAATCCATATGCAAAAGTTCTAGACACCTAGATGTAGACACCATATTTTTAGCCTTATGGCTACTATGAACTTGTTTACCAATTTTGCAAGCATCAAAAAAGTGTTGGTCGTATTTCAACTTGGGTAGGTTTCTAACTAATTCCTTAGAGGATAGGGATTGAATAAGTATCATATTAGCGTGACCTAAGCGTCTATGCCAAAGAGTTGAGGATTCATCTAATGAGGTAAGACAAAGTTTATCTCTAGATTTTTTATTAATTTTCATGACGTATACGTTGTTCTTAAGAACTCCTTTAGCTATTGTTATACCATCTTTTAGTATTTTACTTTCGTTTTCACTAAAAAGGACTATATACTTTTTACGACAAAGTTGACTAATACTAAGAAGATTAAATCCTAAGTTGTCAACGTGAGCAACATCATCAATAGATAGAGAGTCATGAGAGAAAGTACCTTTTCCGATGATTTTACTTTTAAGCTTGCTACCAAAAGTAACGTTACCTCTGTCATAAACTTGATATGTTGAGAAAAGACTTTTGTTTCCCGTCATGTGTCTTGAGCAACCGCTATCTTTGATCCATTCATCCGATTCCAAACACACTTTAAAGCAAACCTGTTTTATAACAAGTATTCAAACATTTGGTCCCCAATATCTCATGGGTCCATTTTGGTTAAACATGCCATTACCTTGATTCATATAAGGAAATGGTGGATATGGGTTCCAAGACACATAGTTTGGAACTTGATGTTGTCTAGGTATGTTTTGACCCCATCTATGTTGAAAGTAGGGTTGTGTGTTGTAGTTACTCTTTGGAAAGGGGCGTTTGGATATACGCGTTTTGGGTCTTGGTTGAGTAGTTCTAGTTCTAAATTTATTTTTAGCAAGTCCCACTCCTATTTTAATGGCTGCTTTAAGTTTAGTTTCAGTTGAACTAGTGTTAGACTTCTTTGTAATTTTAACAAATTCATTACGGTTAGTTACTGAAGTGTTCTGTTCTGCAGCAGTTGTCACACCCCCAATTTACCTGACTTGCAGCGGAATGGAATGCCTGAGGGTGTAACTGTCATAGCATCACAAACAAGGATATATTGAACGACCTAAAGTGTCGTTTGGAAAATACATCGTTTGATTTATTTAAAGGAAGTTCAGAGTTACAAAACATAGGTCCCAAAGTATTTAAAAGTTAAAGGAAACAAGTTTGGTACAATCAAACGATAATATATAAGTGCATGAAAATCCAAAATGAGACGCGTCATCCTTGCTACTCACTAAAATGACTCCATGCATGCCATGAGATATACCTTAGTTACCTGAAAATACATTGCTAAAACGGTCAACATAAAGTTGGTGAGAAATCATAGGTTTATGGATTAATGATGTGTACAATAGCCAAAAGTAAAAAGTAAGGTGTCTTGATGTCAAAATGAAGTTACATTGGCTCTTAAGCTCATGACCCCGAAGCTAGACATAATCAGAATTTCGCCCCAAAAGAGTGGTTACCAATCACTCTAATAATGTTAGACATGAAATGCATTCGTACCCGTTGGAGCAACCCAAACACGAATGGAGGAGTCACCCTCAATAGATCTATTCACTCACTCTCGCTTAAAGGCAAATTAACGGTCCATGATAATATAAAGGGGACTTAATGTGGTATGATAGCAACTTAAGCAATGTATGAAAATGTAGCTACTTTGGCATGTACAAAAATAAGTGGTGCAATGTATTCTCCCCCGTGGGATTTGAAATCAAATATTGAAGTAAAAACGGGGCTATGAAAACTCACCTTGAAGTGATGATACAATGCAATGGAATGATAAGGACAACAAGGAACGAAATCAACCGCAACCTATGATGAATGAATATGATCTAATTTAGATCATGAAATGATGTAGAGAATATGCATGCACATGATACCTATACCACTCATAACTTGAAAATACTTGTTATAGTCATAGTAAAATGTATTCCATACTTAAGAAAATAAGTCTTAACTAGACTTGTAAAACTTGTCGTAGTATATCGTATATAGAAAGTTAGGGTTAAAAACTTCGCCTTGAAAACCTTGAAGTAATGTCTAATAGTCGTAAAAATATACTTGTAATCATAAGTACTTCATTAGTTATAAGTTTGGCACTTTGGTAGTATTTATAGAAAATCTAGGATTTAGTATGTAGAAGTAGTATTATTATTATTATTTCTAGTAAAAGCTGTCAATTATATAGAGTTTTTGCCGATATTGAAATGTGAATAACTTGGTCGTTTTAAGTTCATTTTCTTCGTTCTTTACATCCACGGATTCGTCTTAGTATGCACTAATATATTTTTGATAATTATGCTTCTCTACGTTACATCTAACGCCTCGGTTTGTCCACCCAAAATCGTCCAACAGCAAACAATTTTCAGAAAAATAGTTTTCGTCAATAAACTTGCAAAAATCATATCTCCTTCGTTATAAACTCGTTTTAATCCGTTCTTTCGCCTACGGCTTTGTTTTTGAAAGTATTTTCTAAATCTTTGGTTGAAAAGTTCCCCTGAGTTACTGAGTTTTCCAGGATTTCAAATTTGGGACAGTAGGTTTCCAAATAGGTTCCAAATCCATTTCTAGTGTTCTAAACCACCCAAATCGCTTCCAATCACCACAAATCTAGTCTAATCCTACCATACACCTTCTTAAGGTGTCATGGGTTCTTAAACATCATCAATCTAGTGGATCTAACAAGGGTTTCCATTTCTAGGGTTTCAAAGACATAAGTGTATATTATGAGTGGTACAAGCTAACATATGCATGAAATATTGTATGAAAATCATATGATTATAGTAAATACTTGAAGAAATGAAGAAAATAATTTTTTGTAAACTTACTTTGGATGATTATGAGCTTGGAAGATAAAACCCTAAGAATCCTTGAGTTTATATTTCAAAACCCTAACAAGGATAACAATATAGACTTGATTTAAGCTTGATCTTGTAAAAATTGATGGATCTTGGTGGATTTTGGGTTTGGCCGTGGGTTTTGGAGAGAAAAAGAGAGAAAAAGTGAAGTTTTTGATCTAAATATTATAAGTGTGAAATGTGATTTGAGTTTGTAGATATTATTTGAGGATTTTTAGAGAAGTTAAAAAAATTTAATGCATGAGGTTAAAATGGGGGGGGGGGGGGGGGCTTGGCCGGTTTTTCAAAGGAAGAAAAAGAGAAGAAAAAGTTTTGATTTAATTAGAAGTGTTAGTGGAGGATTTGTAGTATAAGTATAGGTTTTAGTTATAGTTTTTAGTTGTAGTTTAGTTATAATCGGGTATCGGGTTTGCGAGAAATAAATTTTAACAAGTTAGCCGGGACTTAATAAAGTCATAAAAATGTTAAAAATATGTTGGGTACAAAAATTGAGCGTTTGGATAATTATTATTTATTTTTCACGAAAACCGTCGTAATTATATTAAACTTACGTTATAAATTTAATAAATTCCCAAAATACCGGGTAAATGAATTTTATAATTTTTATGACGTTGTAAGGAGTTTAAAAATATATCGGAACCATCGTGGGGATTTTTAGATATGTTGGTTATATTTATTGATCGCGGGTTAACGTTTAATTAAAATACATATACGTAAAACGTTAAACATACCAAAAATAATAATATGAATATTCTACGAGTGGTATAGTATGCATATGTTATTATGATGATATGTAGACTATTTCTAGTCCGTATGAAGTGTCCCTAATGATAGTGCATGAATTCGCACCTAAACCAATATGGTTACGCGAATTTAAGTACTCGTAAACTAAATTTACGATGAAATGAGCAATGCACGTGAATAGTGTTTTCTTTCCGGAAATGAATAGTGATTGGTGAATAATAAAATTTTTGAATGCTTCTCAGAATATCAAACTGACCTCAAAAATGATGAATAGTAAAATGATGAATAGTGTTTTGATGAATAGTGATTTATGAATAGTAAATTGTCGAAGTTTGGGAAATGACCTGAAATGGTGAGTTGTGACAGTCGCCCACCCAAAAAGGAATTCAGTCCCTGAATTCAGCTTGTGTTGGTCTCGGTAATAGGTTTGGTGAAAAGATGTGGATACTTGCGTCGCATTTGGTCTTCTCGTTCCCAAGTAAACTCGGGTCCTCTTCGAGAATTCCAGCGAACCTTCACGATCGGAATTCGACTCTGCTTCAACTGTTTGACCTCTCGGTCCATGATTTCAACTGGTTCTTCCACAAAGTTAAGCTTGTCATCTAGTTGAATTTCTTCTAATGGTATAACGGAAGACTCGTCCGAAAGGCATTTCTTGAGATTTGAGACATGAAACGTGTCATGTACGTTGCTGAGTTCTGATGGAAGTTCAAGCTTGTAAGCTACTGGACCAATCCTTTCCAGTATCTTAAATGGACCAATGTATCTCGGTTTCAACTTCCCGCGTTTCCCAAATCGTATCACGCCCTTCCAAGGCGAGACTTTCAACATGACTTTGTCTCCAACCTGGAATTCCAATGGTTTGCGTCAAACATCTGCGTAGCTTTTCTGTCTACTTCTAGCTGTTTCAAGTCTTTCTCGAATCTGGATTATCTTTTCTATTGTTTCTCGAACCATCTCCGGGCCAGTACATTGTACATCACCGACTTCGGCCCAACAAACTGGAGATCGACACTTACGACCATAAAGTGCCTCGAATGGTGCTGCTTTTATGCTTGAATGGTAGATGTTGTTATAAGAAAACTCGATCAACGGCAAATGGTTAGCCCAACCATTTCCAAAGTCAATCACACATGCTCGCAGCATGTCTTCAAGTGTCTGAATAGTTCTCTCACTCTGACCATCGGTCTGAGGATGGTAAGCAGTGCTCATGTCTAACTTGGATCCAAAAGAATCTTGTAATGACTTTCAAAAGTTTGAAGTAAAGCTACTATCTCTGTCAGAAATAATGGAGATTGGTGCTCCATGTCTTGAGACTATTTCCTTGACATAAAGTCTGGCAAGTTGTTCCATGGAATAAGTCTCTCTAATGGGTATGAAATGGGCTGATTTGGTAAGACGATCAAAAATTACCCAAATAGCATCGTAACCTCCTGACGTCTTGGGAAGTTTAGTGACAAAGTCCATTGTAATACGCTCCTACTTCCATTGTGGAATTTCTGGTTATTGAAGTAGTCCTGACGGTTTCTGGTACTCAGCCTTCACTTTAGCACAAGTAAGGCATTTGCTGACATACGTAGCTATTTCTGCTTTCATGTTCGGCCACCAATAAAGCTTTTTGAGATCCTGATACATCTTGTCAGAACCTGGGTGAATAGAGTACTTCGACTTGTGTGATTCATGCATAATCAATTCTCGTACTCCACCATAGAGTGGTATCCAACTTCTGTCCTTGAAGCATAACACTCCATCTGCTCTCTTCACAAAGCCATTTTTGTTCTCTGGCATACAATAAAGTTTCTCCTGTGGTCGATTTTCTTCCTTGAGAGCCTCAATCTGAGCTTCTAGAATTTTTGATGGTAATGGTGAAATGATAGTCATTCCCAATGACCTAACCCTCAAAGGTTTGAGTCGTTCCTTTCGGCTAAGTGCATCTGCTACAACATTCGCTTTTCCTGGGTGATATCGAATTTCACAATCGTAATCACTCAACAATTCTAGCCAACGACGTTGTCTCATATTAAGTTCCTTCTGATCGAGTATATGCTGTAAGCTCTTGTGGTCGTTAAAAACTACACATTTGGTACCATAAAGATAGTGTCTCCAAATCTTGAGTGCAAAAACTACAGCACCCAACTCCAAGTCGTGTGTAGTGTAATTCTTCTTGTGTGTCTTAAGCTGTCTAGATGCATAAGCTATCACCTTCTCGTTTTGCATTAGCACAGCTCCAAGTCCTTTATGCGAAGCATCGCAATATACCACAAAGTTCTCAATACCTTCTGGTAGTGACAAAATCGGTGCACTACAAAGCTTCTGCTTCAATAACTGAAATGTAGATTCTTGCTTCTCTCCCCACTCATACTTTTGATTCTTTTGTATCAGCTTAGTCAGCGACTTCGCTATCTTGGAAAACCCTTCAATAAACCCTCTGTAATATCCTGCAGGTCCTAGGAATTGACGAATTTCCGTAGGAGACTTGGGCGTAGCCCAATCCTTTACTGCCTCGATCTTTGCTGGGTCGACTTGTAATCCTTGGCTATCAATGACATGGCCAAGAAATTGAACTCTTTGTATCCAAAAATCACACTTTGAAAATTTGGCATACAATTGCTCCTTCTTGAGTAGTTCCAAAATTGTTCTGAGGTGCTCTTCGTGCTCTTCCTTACTCTTGGAATAAATCAAGATATCGTCAATGAATACGATCACAAGCTTATCAAGATACGGTTTGCACACTCCATTCATGAGGTCCATGAATACCGCAGGTGCGTTGGTTAATCCGAAAAGGCATTACTTGAAACTCATAATGACCATAACGTGTTCTAAATGCCGTCTTCGGGATATCCTCTTCCCGAACTCTAAGTTGATGGTAACCGGATCTTAAATCAATCTTGGAATAAAAACAGGAACCTTGTAACTGATCGAACAAGTCGTCGATCCTAGGTAGTGGATAACGATTCTTCACCGCTAACTAGTTTAGCTCACGATAGTCGATGCACATTCTGAAAGATCCGTCCTTCTTCTTCACAAACAAAACCGGTGCTCCCCAAGGCGAGGAACTCGGTCTAATGAATCCTTTGTCCAAAAGTTCTTGTAATTGGTTCGACAATTCTTGCATCTCCAAAGGTGCAAGTCGATACGGTGCTCGCGCAATTGGTGCAGCTCCTGGCACTAATTCAATTTGAAACTCAACTTGGCGTGTAGGCGGAAGTCCTGGCAATTCTTCCGGAAAAACTTCTGGGAATTCCTTAACAATTGGCACATCTTCAAGTCGTTTCTCATCCGACTTCTTCTCCGTGATGTGAGCCAAGAATGCATAACAACCCTTCTTTATGTACTTCTAGGTTTTAATGCACGATATAATACTGAGTCTAGTTCCACTTCGCTCTCCGCGAACAACTAAAGTTTCATTACTATAAGGAAGGTGAACCACTTTCTCATCACAAATAATTCTTGCACGGTGTCGAGACAACCAATCCATACCGATAACAACGTCGAAACTTCCAAGTTCTACGGGCATAAGGTCTATATTGAATGGATGGTTTAGGAAATTGATTGTGCAACCACGGACAACGGTGTTGGTTTTAACTAAAGACCCATCGGCTAATTCAACAATATAGGTAATGTCTAAGGTGGTTGGTTCTATGTTAAGTAAAGGTGCAAATGCAATAGAAACAAAACTTCTATCTGCTCCTGAATCAAATAAAATGGATGCATAACGATTATTAACGAGGAACGTACCCGTAACAACATTCGGGTCCTCTCGGGCATCTTCTCCTCCTATAACATAAGCTCTTCCCCGAGCCACTCCACCTTGGTTCCCAGTTCCTTGATTCTTTTTCTTTGGGCACTCACTCCTATAGTGTCCAATTTCTCCGCAGCCAAAACATGTTACTGGCGGTTTCTGATTGTTACCCAAGTTTGGAAGCCTGCAATCTTTGATATTGTGACCAATCTTCTTGCAGTTACCACATGGGTTTGGGCAACGGCCTGGGTTATGATGTGTTTGGCACTTATCACACTTGGGTAGATTACCAGCATATCCTTTCCCTTCAATCGGCCCTGCAGCATAGGCCCTTGCCACTTCCTGTCTCTTAGGTGCTGGTTGGATAGCATTTCCACCTTGGTTGTAGTCAAACCTCCTCTTGTTGTTGTTGTTGTTGTTGTTGTTATTGTTTGGGTTGTTGTTTCGGTTATTGGGATAGTTGTGGTTTCGATTGTTGTTATAGTTGTTGTTTCGAGTGTTGTTGTAGTTGGTGTTGTTTGAACGGTTATTGTTGTTGTTGACAGCAGATTTTCCTTTTACCACCTGGACCATAAGTTTCTGAGTTATACGAATAGCCTCTTCCATTGATTGTGGGTCGAAAGACATCACATCCCCTCGGATGCTTTCGGGTAGTCCACCAGTGAAGTTCTCCATCTTTTTCTCATCGTCAGGAACCATAGTTGGACATAGTGCAGCCAACTCCTGAAACTTCCTAATATAGGTCTCGATGTCATCACCTTTTGATACCAGCTCATAGAATTCTGTTTCCAACTTTTGCACCTCAGTACGAGGGCAAAACTTCTTTGTCATCAATTTCTTGAATTGATCCCAAGTGAGCTTGTAGGCATTTTCCATACCAATCGGCTGAGCATAAGAATTCCACCAAGACATAGCTTCATCAAGAAGCATACCAGTAGCAAATTTTACCTTGTTGACATCCGGGCAACCGCACATGAGGAATACATTCTCAGTCTTTTCAAACCAGCGGATCAAAGCAATCGCTCCCTCAGTGCCCTTAAACTTGACGGGATCACTAATCTTGAAATCCTTCCAAGTGCATTCACGCCTAGTAGTGGGTGGTTCAACCGCCCCAGTATTAGGTGCAACCTCAGCAGCCCTAGCAGCAACCTCAGCTCTCTCAGTCTCCAGAGCTTCTGCTATACTATCCCTGACCAACTTACGGATAGCGGCTTGAGTCATAGCGGGTGTTTCTGGTGCATCCTTTCCTTTCCTTGGCGCCATACTTCTGATAAATAATATTCGACAACAACCATGAGAAAGTCATAATAGAAATAGTCATCGTACCAAAAGTATACACCCACAACATGTATATATACAACCACAACAAGTATAAATACAACCACGACATGTACGATTACAACCACAACCTGTATGAATACCACCACGACATGTATAGATACAACCACAACAAGTATAAATACGATAACAATAAAGAGCAACCACGAAACATCATAAATATAATCACAACACATGAATATAATACATGAAAATTTCGGCCTACATGGACCGATATATATATATAGCATAACCATTCCAACATAGTAGAGTCACACTTGATATATTTGTTTGTACAACAACCAAAAGACTATAAGTTCTTGAACTATGTCCCACACCTCGGTACTAGGAAAATAGTAAAAGCTAATACAATACAAGTCTATGTCTAGGCTCCTCCGGGTGCTCTAGAACCTCCAGGTGCTCCAGATCCTCCAGGTCCTCCCCTAAGGCGGCGAATCTCACGATCCATCGCAACAACGATCTCCTCCAAGTGGTCAACTCGAAGCTGGAGGGCAGCCTCCCTGGTCTCTGCAGCTTTCATCCTCTCCTGAGCTACTGCCAACTGGTGTGCCTGCTCTCCATGAGCCTCCTGTGTCATCTGAGCTCTATCACGTATCTCTGGTAGCTCATCCCTAAGCTGATCAATCAGCTCCTGGTGTCCCTCCTGCCGTGCCTCAAGTTCATGATAAGACACGTCAATGCTAACCCTGCCTAAGATCAATCCCTCAACCTGCTCCTCGACCTCCTCGAGTCGAGTAGTGATAATCTCATCTACCCTATAACCAAAACTATCAACCTGCTCCTGTTGAGCCCCTAACTGATCATCTACAGTAAAAGTTGTAGGCCCTCTAGCAGCAGCTGCTCTTGAACTCTCACCTACATGGTATACTGGTGGTGGTGGAAGGTCAGAAGTCTCTGTAGTAGATGAAGCTGGGGTAGTAAACCTTGCACGCTTCCTAAGCGGCAAAAGTGAAGTAGATATAGAAGTAGTAGCGGGCATGGCTGGTGGTGTAGGTAATGTAGGAACCGCAGGGATCCTAAAGGTAGAGGTAGTAGTGCGTACGCTCTTCCTAGCACCTATGGTTGTTTTACTACGAGGGAACATAAGTTTTGGTTCTGAGGACATAGAAGTAGTGGGAGATGATATGTCAGTAGGTACACGGGTAACATCAAGGGGTGCAATGGGAGAGACATGAGGAGTAGGAGCAGTCTCTTCCTCCTCAAAAGGCTCGGTATCCTCACCAGATGCCAAAAGTGGCAACACAGGTACAGGAGGAATGGGTGGTGAAAAAGCGGTGGAAGACATAGAGCCCTCAATATCAGAGACTGAGACAGAGTAAAGTATGACAATGTTCGGGTCTGAAGACATAACTCTGTGATAATCAAGGTGAAATGACAATAAATAACTCGTATAATGGAATCACCTAAAACAATGAATATGCACCTATAATGTAATGATGAGATGCTATGATAATGTGGTTATAGTCTAGGGTCTATGATGCATCCTAGTTCGCTATAACCTTAGCTCTGATGCCAATCTGTCACACCCCCAATTTACCTGACTTGCAGCGGAATGGAATGCCTGAGGGTGTAACTGTCATAGCATCACAAACAAGGATATATTGAACGACCTAAAGTGTCGTTTGGAAAATACATCGTTTGATTTATTTAAAGGAAGTTCAGAGTTACAAAACATAGGTCCCAAAGTATTTAAATGTTAAAGGAAACAAGTTTGGTACAATCAAACGATAATATATAAGTGCATGAAAATCCAAAATGAGACGCGTCATCCTTGCTACTCACTAAAATGACTCCATGCATGCCATGAGATATACCTTAGTTACCTGAAAATACATTGCTAAAACGGTCAACATAAAGTTGGTGAGAAATCATAGGTTTATGGATTAATGATGTGTACAGTAGCCAAAAGTAAAAAGTAAGGTGACTTGATGTCAAAATGAAGTTACATTGGCTCTTAAGCTCATGACCCCGAAGCTAGATATAATCAGAATTTCGCCCCAAAAGAGTGGTTACCAATCACTCTAATAATGTTAGACATGAAATGCATTCGTACCCGTTGGAGCAACCCAAACACGAATGGAGGAGTCACCCTCAATAGATCTATTCACTCACTCTCGCTTAAAGGCAAATTAACGGTCCATGATAATATAAAGGGGACTTAATGTGGTATGATAGCAACTTAAGCAATATATGAAAATGTAGCTACTTTGGCATGTACAAAAATAAGTGGTGCAATGTATTCTCCCCCGTGGGATTTGAAATCAAATATTGAAGTAAAAATGGGGCTATGAAAACTCACCTTGAAGTGATGATACAATGCAATGGAATGATAAGGACAACAAGGAACGAAATCAACCGCAACCTATGATGAATAAATATGATCTAATTTAGATCATGAAATGATGTAGAGAATATGCATGCACATGATACCTATACCACTCATAACTTGAAAATACTTGTTATAGTCATAGTAAAATGTATTCCATACTTAAGAAAATAAGTCTTAACTAGACTTGTAAAACTTGTCGTAGTATATCGTATATAGAAAGTTAGGGTTATAAACTTCGCCTTGAAAACCTTGAAGTAATGTCTAATAGTCGTAAAAATATACTTGTAATCATAAGTACTTCATTAGTTATAAGTTTGGCACTTTGGTAGTATTTATAGAAAATCTAGGATTTAGTACGTAGAAGTAGTATTATTATTATTATTTCTAGTAAAAGCTGTCAATTATATAGAGTTTTTGCCGATATTGAAACGTGAATAACTTGGTTGTTTTAGGTTCATTTTCTTCGTTCTTTATATCCACGGATTCGTCTTAGTATGTACTAATATATTTTTGATAACTCGGCTTCTCTAGGTTACGTCTAACGCCTCGGTTTGTCCACCAAAAATCGTCCAACAGCAAACAATTTTCAGAAAAATAGTTTTCGTCAATAAACTTGCAAAAATCATATCTCCTTCGTTATAAACTCGTTTTGATCCGTTCTTTCGCCTACGGCTTCGTTTTTGAAATTATTTTCTAAATCTTTGGTTGAAAAGTTCCCCTGAGTTACTGAGTTTTCCAGGATTTCAAATTTGGGACAGTAGGTTTGCAAATAGGTTCCAAATCCATTTCAAGTGTTCTAAACTAGTTTCTAATCCACCCAAATCACTTCCAATCACCACAAATCTAGTCTAATCCTACCATACACCTTCTTAAGGTGTCATGGGTTCTTAAACATCATCAATCTAGTGGATCTAACAAGGGTTTCCATTTCTAGGGTTTCAAATACATAAGTGTATATTATGAGTGGTACAAGCTAACATATGCATGAAATATTGTATGAAAATCATATGATTATAGTAAATACTTGAAGAAATGAAGAAAATAAATTTTTGTAAACTTACTTTGAATGATTATGAGCTTGGATGATAAAACCCTAAGAATCCTTGAGTTTATATTTCAAAACCCTAACAAGGATAACAATATAGACTTGATTTAAGCTTGATCTTGTAAACATTGATGGATCTTGGTGGATTTTGGGTTTGGCCGTGGGTTTTGGAGAGAAAAAGAGAGAAAAAGTGAAGTTTTTGATCTAAATATTATAAGTGTGAAATGTGATTTGAGTTTGTAGATATTATTTGAGGATTTTTAGAGAAGTTAAAAAGGTTTAATGCATGAGGTTAAAATGGGGAGGGGGGGGGGGGGGGGGGGGGCTTGGCCGGTTTTTCAAAGGAAGAAAAAGAGAAGAAAAAATTTTGATTTAATTAGAAGTGTTAGTGGAGGATTTGTAGTATAAGTATAGGTTTTAGTTATAGTTTTTAGTTGTAGTTTAGTTATAATCGGGTACCGGGTTTGCGAGAAATAAATTTTAACAAGTTAGCCGGGACTTAATAAAGTCATAAAAATGTTAAAAATATGTTGGGTACAAAAATTGAGCGTTTGGATAATTATTATTTAGTTTTCACGAAAACTGTCGTAATTATATTAAACTTACGTTATAAATTTAATAAATTCCCAAAATACCGGGTAAATGAATTTTATAATTTTTATGATGTTGTAAGGAGTTTAAAAATATATCGGAACCATCGTGGGGATTTTTAGATATGTTGGTTATATTTATTGATCGCGGGTTAACGTTTAATTAAAATACATATACGTAAAACGTTAAACATACCAAAAATAATAATATGAATATTCTATGTGTGGTATAGTATGCATATGTTATTATGATGATATGTAGACTATTTCTAGTCCGTATGAAGTGTCCCTAATGATAATGCATGAATTCGCACCTGAACCAATATGGTTACGCGAATTTAAGTACACGTAAAGTAAATTTACGATGAAATGAGCAATGCACGTGAATAGTATTTTCTTTCCTGGAATGAATAGTGTTTGGTGAATAGTAAAATTTTTGAATGCTTCTCAGAATATTAAACTGACCTCAAAAATGATGAATAGTAAAATGATGAATAGTGTTTTGATGAATAGTGATTTATGAATAGTAAATTGTCGAAGTTTGGGAAATGACCTGAAATGGTGAGTTGTGACAGCAGTCTCCACGGAACCAATGGGTTCAACTGGCGGAACCAAATTTTTGGTTCCGTCATTTCCATGGGTCACTACTGCAGTTTTGTCATTTTCTTGTCCTTTTTCGCCTTGTTTCTTTAAACTACTTATTGACCGTGATTTCATGAATCCTAACCCTGTTCTATCAAAATGTGATTTTTGGAGTTTCATGATTTCATCCGCACAACAAATACTTTTATCAAACTTCTTAAACTTTGAGTTTTGTTTAATAAGATTATCTTGTGTGATTTTAAGCTTCTCAATCTCAAGTTTGAACTCTTGACATGATTTGCAAGTCGTGTCAACATTTTTACTCTTTTCTAAATGTTTAGCTTTTCCTTTTAATTCGTAAACTTCGTTTTCTAAAAATTCCTTGTATTGTTGTTGCAAAGTGTCATTATCAATAGAAGAGTAAGATGAATCGGAATGTACCTCATTTGAGTCTTGAGCCATAAGAGCTACCTCGTCATTTATCGGCTCTTCATCATCATACTCACTATCCCTCCAAGCACCACTTACAAAAGCACTTTGAGTTTTGCTTTTGGGTGATTTTGGACATTCTCCTATTAGGTGACTTGTATCTAAAACACTTTCTTTCATTCTTGACTTTCTTTACATCACGGTCTTTTCATGAAGATTTCTTTTCATCTTTAGGTTGCCTTACAAACTTTCCTCATCTTCGAAAGAACTTCTTGAAGTCTCTAACCGCCATGGCATATTCTTCATCTTCACTATCCGAACTTGATTCCTCATCGTCACTTGATTCTACTCTAGCTTTTAAGGCAATGGATTTCACCTTTTCTTTCTTGCCTTTAACTATCTCCGAATCTTTTTCCATTACCATTTCATGAACTTTGAGGTTTCCAATAAGCTCGTCAAATGCCATGCTTGAAAGATCCTTAGATTCTTCAATAGCCGTTACTTTTGCTCTCCACTTTGGATGGAGTGCTCTAAGGAATTTCCTGACAAAGCTACAAAAAGATTCATCAAGTGCTTTAAGTGAAGTAATAATAGTGTTAAATCTAGCAAATGCACTATCAATAGTCTCATCTTCGGGAATAGAAAATTGTTCATATTGTTAGACAAGAAGATCAATTTTATTATCCTTAACTTGTGAGTTTCCTTGATGAGTAATCAGCGTTGCAAAAATCGGCCGAATCGGCCGATTAATCGGCGAGTAATCGCTAATCGGTCTGCGACCTTGGAGAAAATTACACGGAAATCGGCCGATTAATCGGCCGAGTCACAAAAATCGGCCGATTAATCGGTAAAAAATCGCTAATCGCCCCCCGACCGCCTCAGTACCGATTCACGATTTTTGCAACATTGTGAGTAATTATTAAATATTGCCAAATTTCTTTAGTGGTTTTGCGCATAAAAACTCTTTCATACTCTTTCTTTGGTAAAGCATTATAAAGCATCATTTTAGCTTCATTATTTTTGGCAATTAGTTTCTTTTGATCATAACTATGTTTAGTGAATGAACTATCCTCATCCCGACCACTTCCAATATCCCTAAAAGTAGCCTTATGATCACCTTCAATAATAATATACCATAGATCTATGTCATTTGATTTTACATAAGTTTCAAAACGGTTTTTCCAATATATAAAACAATTTGGTTCAAATAGTGGTGGTCTTTGCATAGATTGCCCTTCTTTGAAGTTTTCAAAATCCATGGATCGTTCCAAGTTTTAAGATACAATATATTTTAAAATCTTGAGTAACGTAGCTCTTGATGCCAATTGTGGAAAACTAGAAGGGGGGTTGAATAGTTTACCGGTTTTTAACTTGATTTTCTTTGAAAACTTTTACGTGTAATCGACAACTAAAAATTACCAAACAATAAATAATATGCAAGAATAAAAGTAAGAAATGATCAAACCATAACACGGATGTTTATCGTGGTTCGGCTACAAGGACTCTTTTTCCTTGCCCTACTCCACGCCCCGAGTATCCAACTCGAGAGTTTCTTGCACTAATCAACAAGCTCCTTTAACCGGCGGAGAAAACCTTACACGTCGCTTACACACTATTTCTGACACTAAGCTAGATGTCGAGTTCTTTCACAAGGGTTCAACCACTCCCGATAGTTCTTTTACAAGGGTACAACAACTCCCGATACACTAAGTATTTTGAGGACTAAAATACTAACCGATCACTACAAGTGGATACAATAAAATGATGTATAAACTTTACAAGTTTACACTATGCTATGCTTAACAAGTCTTGCAATGTTGTGTTGAAGCTTGTGAAGTCGTGATCTTCTTGCTACAAAGAAAGACTCACAAATATGAAAAGGAACTGAGTTAGAAGGGAGAAATGAGAGTATATGCAGTATGTTATGATTGTAAGTGATAGAAAAACACAAAGAGTGGGTTGCTATTTATAGGGAAAATTCCAGACCAACCCACGGATACGGCGGAACCAATCCTTTGGTTCCGTCCGTTATAGATGAGGCGAAAAATGAACCACTTTTAGGGGGTCATTTAAGCCCGGAATTGAATTTATTTGATCAAATATTGCCCTAAATCGTTCCTTTTGTGATTTTAGGTACTTTGGGAGTGAAATCTGGAAAAGGAAGCAATTCGGACGTTTTTGGAGCATAAAAGTGAAGAAAACGCCAAAGTCTTAATTTTCCTTGCTGGGAACAGTAGGTGACGGCGTCAAGAGCAATATCGTGACGGCGTCATCAGGAGCAAATTTCCATGACGATCCAGAGCAGATTTGACGGCGTCACGAAGAAGGGCGTCAAGAGTAAAAGTCATGACGGCCTGGAAATGAATAACACATGACGGCGTCAGAAGTAGATCAAGGCAGTCCGAGAATTATTTTGGCGGCGAGGTGACGGCGTCACAAGCTTTGTCTTGACGCCGTCAGAACCCTTTTTCTATATATAGTTTTCTAATTTTCACACATTAAAAAGAGAAGTTTTGGAGAAACCCTAGTACGATTTTGGTGCGAATTTTACAAGTTTTTCAAGGGTTCCAACCCCTTGATACCTTGCATATGTAATTGAGATAAGTGTTCTTTTAATTCAATCAATATGTCTATGTGTTGGTTGTCTATATCTTGTTCTTGTCTTAATTCCATCATGCTAGGCTAGATCTATCTTGTGTTTGCTTGGATCTAATGAAACCTAGATGTTAATTATATGTTGATTACTTGTTTATAGTTTGTTTTGGATGAATGAATTTATATGTTAGGCTTAAGAAAACTGGCAGATCTCCAATTGGTAACATGCTTGAATGTCTTAGGAAACATGAACCTATTGCACTAAGGTCTTTATTGGTTGTATTTAATGCATGAGCCACTGTTTACAATCCCTATGGTTGTGCTGGGCATGGTATAGGAGGAGATAAGAGCTCATAGAATTGGGGAGTTATGTGCGATACCCCATGAATGGTATTAAGGAATACAATCCGTCATCCATACAACTATAACAAGTAATTAACGTGTAAAAGATGTCTAGGGAGTAGTGAAATCTAAGTAAACACATTTTCTCCACATATTGCTCACAACTTTAGTATAATTTAGTTTATTTTCATTTTTAGTATTTTATTTTGATTGCATCTTAGTATTGGGTTAGTTGATTAGCAACTAATTCCGCCCAAATCCTTCAAACCCGAGATTTTAACTTGCTTTCTAAAAAATATAAAAATACAAAAATAATCTTCCATCATCTTTAGCACTAGTAATTAGGTTTTCTAATCCTAGCGACACTATTCCTAGCTGAACGATCAATCCCCCGGTACTTGTCACTATACTATAGTACAACGATCAGGTACACTGCCTGGTGGGGGTTGTAAGCTTCTCAAGATCCCTTGAGAGGTAAAGCCTGGTGCGATTCCCACGTATCAAGTTTTTGGCGCCGCAGCCCGGGGAATAGTTATTGTCTAGGTTAGAATTTCTTTTTATTAGGTCTACTTGCTAGATTCCTTTCTAGTAAGATTTTATTTTTATTTTTAGGTTTTCTTTAGTCTATCTTAATTCTTTGTGTCTTTGTTCATAACCACCCAACATCATGGACAACGGGAACATCTTTGAACCCGTCATCCCACCACTAGAACCCCTTAGGCCCCGAACCTTAGGAGAGTATTCCCGACCTAGCTACAAAGGCTACCGAAACACCATTGAGCTCACCAGAGCCAATGTGACCCCCTTGCGATCCGACACCATCCGGTTGGTGCAAAGCGGATGTGCATTCCATGGACATTGTTCCGAAGATCCAAACCAACATCTTAAGGACTTTCTCAAAATCGTAGATTCCATAGACCTAGGTGTTGAAACTAGAGAGACTACCCGATTACGCCTATTCCAATTCTCTCTACGGGATCAAGCTAGTCAATGGCTTGAGCGTTTACCCGCGGGATCCATCACCACATGGGATGATCTCACCACTCGTTTCCTTGCTCAATTTTTCCCACCGGGGAGAACTACTAAGCTTAGAAATGACATCTTGATGTTCCAACAACGTCATGGTGAAACTCTTTATGAAGCATGGACTCGTTTCAAGGACTTACTCCAAAAAGTCCCTCATCATGGCATAGATCTTTGGCTCCAAGTCCAAATCTTTTATGACCATATCGACATCTCCACGAGGCGAGTCATTGACCAATCGGCCGGTGGTAAGCTACGCGATCTTAGTGCGGAACAATCATGGGAACTCATAGAAGATCTTGCTCTCTATGACAACGAAAGTTGGAATGATCCCCGTGACTTGAACAAAACGGTCAAGGCAATATCTTTGCCTTCGAACAACTCTAGCACTTCCGACCGTAGGATCATGGAACTTGAAGGTCGAGTCAAGTCTCTCATGAAATCTTACGAAGTTCAAAAACCTCCAAGCCAAGTAAGCAGAATTGCTTCAACATGTAAATTATGTAATGGCCCTCACGAGACTCATAACTGCATGGAGCTTCCAAAACGTGCTTATAACGAATTCACATCGTCACACATGGGACGAGGCCCTCGAACTTCTGGCGAGGCCTATGAGGCATGGAAGGATAAACCTAATTTTAGAGGATACCAAACGCGGAGCGTATCATTCAATGACTCCTCACCACTCACTTGGTCCGAGCATTTTCCCTCACAAAGCACTCCTAGGCAGAGCTGTGAAGACGCCTTGCGAAAGTTCATTCTATCTCAAGAATTACAGCTCTCCACACTCGAGGCTAAATTTAGACAACAGCAGGCCGATGTGAATAACAAGATTTGTAATCTGTTAACTGCTGATGCATGGGAATCGCACCTTGCTTTACCTCTCGAGGGATCTCGAGAAGCTTACTGATGAGGCGAAAAATGATCCGTTTTTAGGGGGTCATTTAAGCCCGAATCCGACTTTATTTGATCAAATATTGCCCTAAATCGTTCCTTTTGTGATTTAGGTGTTTGGAGAGTGAATTCTGGAAAAGAAGCTATTTTGGACGTTTTTGGAGCATAAAAGTGAAGAAAACGGCTAAGTACCTAATTTGCATGCTGAAAATACAAGGTGACGGCGTCAAGACCAACATCTTGACAACGTCAGACATGAAGAATTAAACTCCGAAGGTGGTGACGGCGTCAGAAGGACTCGTGACGGCGTCAAAGTGGCAAAATTAATATACCGTGGGTGGTGACGGGGTCACATAGGCCGTCATAAGTGGATCAAGGCCGTCCGAGGAAGTATATGGCGGCGAGGGTGACGGCGTCAGAAGTTACTCTTGATGTCGTCAGACTGTTTTTCCTATATATAGTTTTCTAGTTTTTTCATTAAAAAAGGAGAAGTTTTGGGTGAAACCCTAAAGACGATTTTGGTGCCTCTTTTACAGGTTTTTCAAGGGTTCCAAACCCTTGAGACCTTGCATTGTAATTGAGATAAGTGTACTTTCAATTCAATCAATATGTCTATGTGTTGGTTGTTTATCTCTTGTTCTTGTCTCAATTCTACTATGCTAGGCTAGATCTCTTTTGTGTTTGCTTAGATCTAATGAAACCTAGATGTTGATTATGTGTTGATTACTTGTTTATTCTTGTTTTGAATGAATGATTTATATGTTAGGCTTAAGAAAACTGGCAGATCTCCAAATGGTAACATGCTTGAACATCTTAAGAAACATGAACCGAGGCGTACTAGGTCTTTATTGGTTGTATTTAATGCATGAGCCACTGTTTACAATCCCTATAGTTGTGCTGGGTCATGGTGTAGGAGGAGATAAGAGCTCATAGAGTTGGGGAGTTATGTATGCCACCCCACGAATGGTATTAAGGAATACAATCCGTCATTCATACAAGTGTAACAAGTAATTAACATGTAAAAGATATCTAGGGAGTAGTGAAGTCTAAGTAAACACAATTTCTCCAACCACTGCTCACAACTTTAGTATAATTTAGTTTAATTTTATTTTCATTATTTTAATAGCTTTGGGTTAGTTGAATAGCAACTAATTCCGCCCACTCCTTCAAAACCCGAGATTTTACTTGCTTTCATAAAAATATAAAAATACAAAAATAATCATCTCTCACCTCTAGAACTATTAATTAGGTTTTCTAACCCTAGCGACACTATTCCTAAGCTGAACGATCAATCCCTCGGTACTTGTCACTATACTATACTACAACGATCAGGTACACTGCCTGGTGGGGGTTGTAAGCTTCTCGAGATCCCTCGAGAGGTAAAGCAAGGTGCGATTCCCACGCATCAAGTTTTTGGCGCCGCAGCCCGGGGAATAGTTATTGTCTAGGTTAGGATTTCTTTTTATTAGGTCTACTTGCTAGATTCCTTTCTAGTAAGATTTTTATTTTTATTTTTAGGTCTTCTTTAGTCTATCTTATTTCTTCGTGCCTTTGTTCGTAACTCTTTACCATCCGACATCATGGAAGGTGGTAACATCTTTGAACCCATCATCCCACCACAACAAAACCCACCACTAGAACCCCTTAGGCCCCGAACCTTAGGAGAGTATTCCCGACCTAGCCACCAAGGCTACCGAAACACCATTGAGCTCACCGGAGCCAATGTGACCCCCTTGCGATCCGACATCATCCGGTTGGTGCAAAGCGGATGTGCATTCCATGGACTTCGTTCCGAAGATCCAAACCAACACCTTAAGGACTTCCTCAAAATCGTAGATTCCATAGACCTAGGTGTTGAAACTAGAGAGACTACCCGTTTACGCCTATTCCAATTCTCTCTACGGGATCAAGCTAGTCAATGGCTTGAGCGTTTACCCGCGGGATCCATCACCACATGGGATGATCTCACCACTCGTTTCCTTGCTCAATTTTTCCCACCGGGGAGAACTACTAAGCTTAGGAATGACATCCTGATGTTCCAACAACGTCAAAATGAATCTTTTTATGAAGCATGGAGTCGATATAAAGACCTACTCCGAAAAGTTCCTCATCATGGGATCGAACCATGGCTACAGATCCAAATCTTTTATGGTAAGGTTGACTATCAAACAAGGAAAGCCATTGATTACGCAGCCAAGGGTAGGCTAGATAGACTTAGCATTGACGAATGCTGGAAAGTTCTTGAGGAGTTGGCACAATACGAAGAGGAAGGATGGGAGGACCCGATGCTCCAAAGCAAAGCAAAGCTTGATTACGCACGTGCCACCCAAGAACAATTGTTGGGAAGCATCGAGAAACAGGTAAAAGAACTTATGAGTATTGAGAAACTGGCCGCTGAACCCGTGTGGAACCCTAATCCACATAGGAATACGGTTATCAGCCAAAATTTTCCTGAACGCTCACGGCAAGAGGAATTCGAAGGAATAATGGTAACCTTCATAGATAATCAGGAAAAGCAAATCCAGCACCTAGAGGCACACATGGAAAGCACTCATAAAGCCTTTATGAATTCCGCTGACCAATTCATATCAAGGGTCAAGGAAAAGATCAAAGAAAATTCTACACCTAAAAAAATTGAAAAAGTCTTCGAGGTGTCAACCTCTTTGGTATTTGACCAAGAGGACAGCGGGAGATTCTCCTCAAAAGCTTTACCATTAACTACCCCCCATTCTCATAAACACCCCCATACGGAGAAAAGCTCGCAAATAAATAGCATTTTCGTTGGATGCTTGCGAACTACATTCCCGATCTCATCCGAAAAACGTTCCTTTGGTTTTAAACCCGGTGTAAAGAGTTCACACCTCATAAATACCATTGATTTGAAACCTCCTAGTGAACAACATCTTTCTTCTCACACCAATGACCCGTGCATAAGGATCAACTTGGCCAAAACATTACCCGACCCCCGATGCTACCTCACCTCTTTCCGCGACAGTAACGAGACATTCGACCCTGGTGGACCTCGTTAACAAAATAGCTACTCATGGGTTTTACTTGTGTTTAGTTATTCACACAAAGAGCAGGGACTAAACTTGAAACTACTCCAAACCTCACTCCACACGGGCATCTGACGGCGTCATATTTAACCCTTGACGCCGTCAGCTCGACGGATCAGCAGTATTAACCCAAAACCAATCACTTTCAACCCATACCCCACAAATCTCACCCAAGTGTTGCTGCTACTCCGATTCTCAAACCCCCAATTCGACATCTTCCGCCTCCGATCTCTACTTTGTAAGTAAGTTTTCTTCATCTTTTCTCGGTTAATTATCCTTAGGACCCGTCAATTTGAAAAACCCCTTTCGCCCGAAACCCCATTCTTGACCCACCATTAGCAAATCGTAATGCCATCCAATTGGTGATTTGTAATCGTGGGGTTACCATTTGATGATGTTGTCTCACCCAAATCATGCATTAATTTAGGGAAAACCCATCATGCCTCGGATTCTTTGACCCCCCCCACCCCTGTTTCCTGATTTAAGGAGCGTTTGGGCAATGGGTTAAGAATTTGAAAATTGATTTTTCCCTCGCATTTGCATGGCTATAATTCTGATCCATCTGACGGCGTCAAAAATTACTTTTGACGGCGTCAGATGTGTCTGACTGCATAAAGTTCGTATAAATTTCGCGTTCTAATCGTTCCCATTCACTCCACCTTTTTTTTTTTTTTTTTTTCCAGGAAAATGAGCAAAAGGTCTCGCCAACAAAAGGGTAGTTCTTCTAGATCTCAAGGGGTCAACTATGGGGAATTAGTGCACAGTTGGGGGGAATTCAATGATGTGGATACTAGTACCAAGTATGAGGAGTTGTGCAACCACCATATTGACACTGGGGCGGTGGTTGACTGGGATTTTCTGAGAGCCTATGGGTTGGAGGCTGCATTTGTAGGGAGGTTCCGCACAGATGGGTTTGCGGGACCGCAGTGGGAGAGATTGTTTAGGATGAGAGAGACGGTATACAGTGAGTTAGTACGGGAGTTCTTTGCGACCTTCCGTTTTGATCAAGCTGAGGCTAGGGGAGATATGGGGGGCACCACGATATATTTTAGGCTAGGGGAGAGTTGAGGTCTTGTTCTGTGGCTGAGTTTGGTTGGAGGCTTGGGCTATATACTAGTGAGGAGGTTGATGGGGCTTTTCTGCTGAATTTGCTACATGGAGAGACTCAGCGGAATGAGATGAGATGTGTTACCTTTTGGCCAAACATAGGAATGGGGCTTATACCTCGACTACTGGGGCTGCATCGATCAGGGACCCCATTGTTAGGCTAGTTCACAGGTGCATCACATACAGCTTGTCTGCACGTCATGGCACCACTCACCGTATCACTGCTTCGGACTTATTCTACTTGTACACCATCTTTTCTGAGGATGTCTACTGCAACATCCCGTTTTGGGTGGCCAGTTACTTGAGGACCAGTGTGGGTGAGAGGGATATCGACAAGGTTTATGGGGGGATGTTCGTCACACGGTTGGCTCGTTCCTATGGTCTTCTTACTCCTCAGATCATAGGGTACTTGAGCGACTGTGGGAACTGCAGGGTAGTGAGGGCGAAATCCCTTAGGCAGATGAGCATTGTGATGCAGATGGGGGATGGTACCTACATATGGTACGTTGGGGCTGATAATGAGGATGATGACGGTGATGATGAGGAAGTGCCCCAGCAGCATCAGTTTGCCGGGTATGAGGAGGGGACGGCTGATTACTACCGACACATGAGTCGGGGAGACTGGCAGGCACACCAGGGTGCCTGGATGGGTCAGATGGACACGTGGCGAGCTGCTACTGACCAGCGCTTTGACTGGATGTATGATCATACCGTCCGCCAGATGCAGCACCTCTCCACCCGAGATCAGCTTGAGCCTCACCTGCAGATTGACCCCTTCCCAGGCCGAGAGACTGACTACCCTCCCTATGGGTACACTGGACACCTCCCACCAGGCTATGATTATCGTTTTGGTCCTCCCCCTCAGTGATCCATCTTGATATCCATGATTCTTGAACAATTTATTTTTGGTTGTACGATTTGAAACATTTGGTTTGTAATAGTTTAGGATTCGGCCTTTGTTGGCTTTGAACAATTTTCATTTCTGTTCTTTTAACTAGTATTATGCACGATTAGCTTTTAATTTTTATTGATGATTTATCTTTGCAACCCATGTTTTGTGTGATTTTTATTTGTTTGATTGTTATTTGCTTCCGTATGCATGCTTTGTTTTTATTGTTGGTTGATCATGTTTCTCTACTAAAATGTGGAAATACTTTATTATGTTGTTTAGCCTAGTCTTAACTTCAACCTAAAGGTATTTTTGCAAAAGATAAGTGTAAGGGGAAACCCCAAATATGTTTTTAAGAAACAAACCGATCATGATTCTCCACAATATTTAATGAACATGTATATTCGTATTTGTTAGAGTCAAATGCTTGTATTGAGTCATAATGAAGTTTTGCAGGATTTTCCAGGAAGTAGGACAAAGTTTTTCCAGAAATTTTCCGGAAACTTAACATAAGAATTTCTGCAGGTCCATTCTGACGGCGTCAGGGTATTGCTCTTGACGGCGTCAGGAGTTAAAATCTGGAAATTTTACCGGTTTTGTTTTTCTAACGGAGTCTTATGGTTTTTGTGAATTATTAAGTTTTATAATCTCCAGGAAATCTGCAAACTTCATTCCACAAGCATTATATCTTACTTTGTTTTCTAGGATTTAGTAACTTATATAGGATGCCGCCGATTTTACGTGAGGTTGCCTTGTCTACTTTTGTCAGGATTTACAGGTTATTTGTGACAAGAAGATGATTTATATTCTGGAAGGGAAGCTTTGATTGTTCGTTTTCTTGGAGGAAGATTTAACCTGGCCAACCTAAAATCCATACCGAGCGAATCAGGGGAGTGTTTGATTTCATTCTCTTTACTTTTTCACTTTTACATTCTTTACTTGAACATTGGGGACAATGTTCATCTTAAGTGTAAGGGGAGGGTAAAAAGATGATACCTTACATATGCACTTTCGCTTGAGTTTGTTTTGTTTGATAGTAGATGAGTAATAAAACTACGAGAAATACTTGTTAGTGTAATTTTAGCGCCAAATTTAAAATTTTTTACAACATTTAGGAGTGAAACTTTAGCCATAGCAAGCGTCTCATGGATAGGAGGTTGTATGACTAGCACATAACCGTATATTCAGAAAAATTTTCCACCCAAAAATGTGAGGTTCGCCTTTAGATTTGATAGGAAAAGCATTTATTATTGGTGCTTATGAGTGTACCGGTAGCATTTAGATTCTAGAACTTGCGTTAGTGATGCATCCCGAGACCGCTAGTGAGACTACATTCGTGTGGTAGGATTTACTACATGATAAGAGGCATTAGGATCACCCTTGTGTTAAACCCGTATCATAATTACTTGACCATTTAAGTCATATTACTTGGCTAGTTAAGTCAACTAATTTTTCCCACACCCTTTGCGTTGTACTCATTTTTAGTACACGATACCCCTAGTACACCCCTCCGAGCCTATCTTTTCGTTTCTAACTTTAAGCATCTTACTTAAAGGAAGAATTTGTTACACCCCACTTAAATGTACACCCAAATCGCCTTAGCCTTCCATGTATGCGCTCATTTTTAGTGCATTATTGTTATTTGTTAAACCCTAAGTTAACTTTCTAATTGATTACATGGTTGCTAAGTCGAGTCATATCCTTGTACATATTGTTTTGGGACGATTGGGACTCATGGGTAAGTACTTATTTTATAGAGTAATGGGGAAGAACATCACTTATTACCCCCATATGTACGTTAATCTTAAAAGTGCTCCAAGTGTTTTGATTTTCTTAATTCGAGTCATTAGAATAGTTAAATGTAAAGTATGTAAAGATTCAAGTGTAAGGGGAATTCTCATCCCCTATGATGTATTATTTTGGATGGTAGGGTAAGAGTGTATGCAAAAAAAAAAAAAAAAAAAAAAAAAAAAAAAAAAAAAAAAAAAAAAAAATCGAAAAATTAAGAAAAAGAAAAAAAAAATAGAAAAGAAAAAGAGAAAAAACATACGGACTACCATCCCGTTTTTCATTCTATGTTTATTTTATATTTTTGTTATTTTTCATTTATTAGCTTAAGTCGAGTCTAGTCTTGGCTTAGCAACGCCATATTGTACATGTAATTAACTAAGATTGTTAACTCGCCACCAGTAAAACTTCCTTTATCCAACAAAACCGTGTAATTCATATCCCTACACCTAACGTTATAACCCTTTAAAAGACCTCTTTGATAGTTTATCCTAGGTGCTTACGCCATGTGGTGGAGGTTTGATCCTTTCCCAAGCCTATGGTAATCTATTTTGCTATGACAGGTAGTGAGAGATATCTTCCATTTCCATAATGTTATATTACTTTATTACACCCGAGAGATGTGAGTATCTAAACACTATTTGTGAGGTGCTTGTGTATGACCTCCGTGCTTGTCTATTGGTCTTTAGTGGAACGATTATTTGTTGTAATTACGTTTATATTAGTGTTAAATGACCCCTAACTTGTCTTTTGAGTAGAATAAAAGCTCATTTGCTTGAGGACAAGCAAATCTCAAGTGTAAGGGTATATGATGAGGCGAAAAATGATCCGTTTTTAGGGGGTCATTTAAGCCCGAATCCGACTTTATTTGATCAAATATTGCCCTAAATCGTTCCTTTTGTGATTTTAGGTGTTTGGAGAGTGAATTCTGGAAAAGAAGCTATTTTGGACGTTTTTTGAGCATAAAAGTGAAGAAAACGGCTAAGTACCTAATTTGCATGCTGAAAATACAAGGTGACGGCGTCAAGACCAACATCTTGACGGCGTCAGACATGAAGAATTAAACTCCGAAGGTGGTGACGGCGTATGAAGGACTCGTGACGGCGTCAAAGTGGCAAAATTAATATACCGTGGGTGGTGACGGCGTCACATAGGCCGTCATAAGTGGATCAAGGCCGTCCGAGGAAGTATATGGCGGCGAGGTGACGGCGTCAGAAGTTACTCTTGACGCCGTCAGACTGTTTTTCCTATATATAGTTTTCTAGTTTTTTCATTAAAAAAGGAGAAGTTTTGGGTGAAACCCTAAAGACGATTTTGGTGCCTCTTTTACAGGTTTTTCAAGGGTTCCAAACCCTTGAGACCTTGCATTGTAATTGAGATAAGTGTACTTTCAATTCAATCAATATGTCTATGTGTTGGTTGTTTATCTCTTGTTCTTGTCTCAATTCTACTATGCTAGGATAGATCTCTTTTGTGTTTGCTTAGATCTAATGAAACCTAGATGTTGATTATGTGTTGATTACTTGTCTATTCTTGTTTTGAATGAATGATTTATATGTTAGGCTTAAGAAAACTGGCAGATCTCCAAATGGTAACATGCTTGAACGTCTTAAGAAACATGAACCGAGGCGTACTAGGTCTTTATTGGTTGTATTTAATGCATGAGCCACTGTTTACAATCCCTATAGTTGTGCTGGGTCATGGTGTAGGAGGAGATAAGAGCTCATAGAGTTGGGGAGTTATGTATGCCACCCCACGAATGGTATTAAGGAATACAATCCGTCATTCATACAAGTGTAACAAGTAATTAACATGTAAAAGATATCTAGGGAGTAGTGAAGTCTAAGTAAACACAATTTCTCCAACCACTGCTCACAACTTTAGTATAATTTAGTTTAATTTTATTTTCATTATTTTAATAGCTTTGGGTTAGTTGAATAGCAACTAATTCCGCCCACTCCTTCAAAACCCGAGATTTTACTTGCTTTCATAAAAATATAAAAATACAAAAATAATCATCTCTCACCTCTAGAACTATTAATTAGGTTTTCTAACCCTAGCGACACTATTCCTAAGCTGAACGATCAATCCCTCGGTACTTGTCACTATACTATACTACAACGATCAGGTACACTGCCTGGTGGGGGTTGTAAGCTTCTCGAGATCCCTCGAGAGGTAAAGCAAGGTGCGATTCCCACGCATCACTTACAACCCCCACCAGGAAGTGTACCTGATCGTTGTTGTATAGTATAGTGATAAGTACCGGGGGATTGATCGTTCAGCTTAGGAATAGTGTCGCTAGGATTAGAAAACCTAATTACTAGTTCTAAAGATGAGAGATGATTATTTTTGTGTTTTTATATTTTTTAGAAAGCAATTAAAATCTCGGGTTTTGAAAGAGTGGGCGGAATTAGTTGCTATTCAACTAACCCAAAACTAATATATAATCGAAATAAAATAATAAAAATGAAATTAAACTAATTATTACAAAGTTGTGAGCAGTGTTTGGAGAAATTGTGTTTACTTAGACTTCATTACTCCCTAGATATCTTTTACATGTTAATTACTTGTTATACTTGTATGGATGACGGATTGTATTCCTTAATACCATTCGTGGGGTGGCATACATAACTCCCCAACTCTATGAGCTCTTATCTCCTCCTACACCATGACCCAGCACAACTATAGGGATTGTAAACAGTGGCTCATGCATTAAATACAACCAATAAAGACCTAGTACGCCTCGGTTCATGTTTCTTAAGACGTTCAAGCATGTTACCATTTGGAGATCTGCCAGTTTTCTTAAGCCTAACATATAAAATCATTCATCCAAGACAAGAATAGACAAGTAATCAACACATAATCAACATCTAGGTTTCATTAGATCTAAGCAAACACAAAAGAGATCTAGCCTAGCATAATGGAATTGAGACAAGAACAAGAGATAAACAACCAACACATAGACATATTGATTGAATTAGAAGAACACTTATCTCAATTACAATGCAAGGTATTAAGGGTTTGGAACCCTTGAAAAACCTGTAAAAGATACACCAAATTCGTCTTTAGGGTTTCACCAAAACTCCTCTCTTTTTAATGAAAAAACTAGAAAACTATATATAGGAAAACTAGGCTGACGGCGTCAAGACAACCATGTGACGCCGTCACCTCGCCGCCAAATACTTCCTCGGACGGCCTTGATCTACTTATGACGGCCTATGTGACGCCGTCATCAACCACGGTATTTTATTCTTGGCACTTTGACGCCGTCATGATGACTTTTGACGCCGTCACCACCTACGGTATTTTATTCTTCATGTCTGACGCCGTCAGGGTGTAACTCTTGACGCCGTCACCTAGTGTCTTCAGCATGGGAAATTGGTACTTTGCCGTTTTCTTCACTTTTATGCTCCAAAAACGTCCAAAATGGCTTCTTTTCCAGAATTCACTCTCCAAACACCTAAAATCACAAAAGGAACGATTTAGGGCAATATTTGATCAAATAAATTCGGATTCGGGCTTAAATGACCCCCTAAAAACGGATCATTTTTCGCCTCATCATATATCCTTACACTTGAGATTTGCTTGTCCTCAAGCAAATGAGCTTTTATTCTACTCAAAAGACAAGTTAGGGGTCATTTAACACTAATAGAAAAGTAATTACAACAAATAATCGTTCCACTAAAGACCAATAGACAAGCACGGAGGTCATACACAAGCACCTCACAAATAGTGTTTAGATACTCACATCTCTCGGGTGTAATAAAGTAATATAACATTATGGAAATGGAAGATATCTCTTACTACCTGTCATAGCAAAATAGATTACCATAGGCTTGGGAAAGGATCAAACCTCCACCACATGGCGTAAGCACCTAGGATAAACTATCAAAGAGGTCTTTTAAAGGGTTGTAACGTTAGGTATAGGGATATGAATTACACGGTTTTGTTGGATAAAGGAAATTTTACTGGTGGCGAGTTAACAATCTTGGTTAATTACATGTACAAGATGGCGTTGCTAAGCCAAGACTAGACTCGACTTAAGCTAATAAATGAAAAATAACAAAAACATAAAATGAACATAGAATAAAAACGGGATGGTAGTCCGTATGTTTTTTCTCTTTTTCTTTTCTCTTTTTTTTTATTTTATTTTATTTTTTTATTATTTTTTTTTTTTTTGCATACACTCTTACCCTACCATCCAAAATAATACATCATAGGGGTATGAGCATTCCCCTTACACTTGAATCTTTACATACTTTACATTTAACTAATCTAATGACTCGAATTAAGAAAATCAAAACACTTGGAGCACTTTTAAGATTAACGTACATATGGGGGTAATAAATGATGTTCTTCCCCATTACTCCATAAAATAAGTACTTACCCATGAGTCCCAATCGTCCCAAAACAATATGTACAAGGATATGACTCGACTTAGCAACCATGTAATCAATTAGAAAGTTAACTTAGGGTTTAACAAATAACAATAATGCACTAAAAATGAGCGCATACACGGAAGGCTAAGGCGATTTGGTTGTACATTTAAGTGGGGTGTAACAAATTCTTCCTTTAAGTAAGATGCTTAATGTTAGAAACGAAAAGATAGGCTCGGAGGGGTGTACTAGGGGTTTCGTGTACTAAAAATGAGTACAACGCTTAGGGTGTGGGAAAAATTAGTTGACTTACCTAGTCAAGTAGTATGACTTAAATGGTCAAGTAATTATGATACGGGTTTAACACAAGGGTGATCCTAATGCCTCTTATCATGTAGTAAATCCTACTACACGAATGTAGTCTCACTAGCGGTCTCGGGATGCATCACTAACGCAAGTTCTAGAATCTAAATGCTACTGGTACACTCATAAGCACTAATAGTAAATGCTTTTCCTATCAAATCTAAAGGTGAACCTCACATTTTTGGGTGGAAAATTTTTCTGAATATACGGTTATGTGCTAGTCATACAACCTCCTATCCATGAGACGCTTGCTATGGCTAAAGTTTCACTCCTATATGTTGTAAAAAATTTTAAATTTGGCGCTAAAATTACACTAACAAGTATTTCTCATAGTTTTATTACACATCTACTATCAAACAAAACAAACTCAAGCGAAAGTGCATATGTAAGGTATCATCTTTTTACCCTCCCCTTACACTTAAGATGAACATTGTCCCCAATGTTCAAGTAAAGAATGTAAAAGTGAAAAAGTAAAGAGAATGAAATCAAATACTCCCCTGATTCGCTCGGTATGGATTATAGGTTGGCCAGGTTAAATCTTCCTCCAAGAAAATGAACAATCAAAGCTTCCCTTCCAGAATATAAATCATCTTCTTGTCATGCATAACCTGTAAATCCTGACAACAATAGACAAGACAACCTCGCGTAAAATCGGCGGCATCCTATATAAGTTACTAAATCCTAGAAAACAAAGTAAGATATAATGCTTGTGGAATGAAGTTTGCAGATCTCCTGGAGATTATAAAACTTAATAATTCACAAAAACCATAAGACTCCGTTAGAAAAACAAAACCGGTAAAATTTCCAGATTTTAACTCCTGACGCCGTCAAGAGTAATACTCTGACGCCGTCAGAATGGACCTGCAGAAATTCTTATGTTAAGTTTCCGGAAAATTTCTGGAAAAACTTTGTCCTACTTCCTGGAAAATCCTGCAAAACTTCATTATGACTCAATACAAGCATTTGACTCTAACAAATACGAATATACATGTTCATTTAATATTGTGGAGAATCATGATTGGTTTGTTTCTTAAAAACATATTTGGGGTTTCCCCTTACACTTATCTTTTGCAAAAATACCTTTAGGTTGAAGTTAAGACTAGGCCAAACAACATAATAAAGTATTTCCACATTTTAATTGAGAAACATGATCAACCAACAATAAAAATAAAACATGCATACGGAAGCAAATAACAAACAAACAAATAAAATCACACAAAACATGGGTTGCCTCCCAAGAAGCGCTTGTTTTTGTTCGAGTCACGAGCCTGACTCTACCCTTATTTAACGGAAAGAATGGATGTTTTCCCTACACTTAGGATTAAGTGCGGGTGGAAGTAGCGATACACACCCTTAGGGTGGAAGTATGCCACGTGAGAAAATAGTGGTGGATGAATTATATGCTCAAAGGGGTGTGCTCCTATCATCATAACCTTACCTAATTCAATCGGGTTAATGGGTGGATTAAGATTTTCTCCTAGAAAGGGATCATTTTCTATCAACTTCAAGAGACTACTAGTTGGGGATCCATCTTGACCTAATAAACCCGGTTTAAACCCATAATGTTTCTTATGATCAATCATAAATGGGTGATGTAAGCATGTAAGGTCATTTTCCACTCCTATATTGGTTTCCTCTCTACAAGGCTTAGAGTCCACTACCTTTATCCTAAGACTACCCGGACTGTATGGTTTGATGGGTGGATCAGAACCTACTTTAATTCCTAAATTTTCATCCAAGGATGGAAGATTAGGTAACGGTTTTGGTTGAGGCTCTGGTTCATCAAAACTAGGAACTTCCCTAGAACTAGGAGTAAGGTTATCACTACAAGTATTCAAACCTATATCCTCAAGTGGTGCTTGGTCCAAAGGTTCTACCTCCGTTGGGATTCCTATAGTCTCCTCTACTTCTTCCGGGTAAGTCACGGGCGGTGTGTGTGCCTCAAATGATGGTAGGATTTGTGGGGTACTTGGTGGGCTTACGTTACTTACCTCATCCTCCATTTTATCTAGATTACCTATGTGTTTGCTTTGTACTATGGCTTTAGGTGACATCCACACAGGTATCCCTAAGTAATCATCCCCAGATAAACTTACTGTTTGCTCCATCAAACTTGTTTTTGATTGATTTGTGATGTTGTTTATTGGGTTGTCTACTCTATAATAATATTGGGCACAGTTTTCTATGGTATCCCATGCTTCTTCATCAGTTAATTCCCTAGGGCCCCCATTGGCAAAATCATCGATGCACAATTGGTCACATCGGCTGACACGATAGTAAAAGGTTTCGGTTAGGGATGCTAAAGAGAAACTATGATGAGGGAATTTTCGAAGTAAAATTTTAAAACGAGTCCATGCATCGTATATGGGTTCATCTCGATATTGTTTGAAATTCGAGATGTCAATAGGGTAGAATGGTCTTTGTCGTTGGTGGTATGGTGGATTCGCGTACTCCATAATGGTGAACGGAAGAATCAATAGAAATTACGAACAAACACACAAAGGAAAAGATAGACTAAAGAAAACCTAAAAATAAAAATAAAATCTTACTAGAAAGGAATCTAGCAAGTAGGCCTAATAAAAAGAAATCCTAACCTAGACAATAACTATTCCCCGGCAGCGGTGCCAAAAACTTGATGCGTGGGAATCACACCTTGCTTTACCTCTCGAGGGATCTCGAGAAGCTTACAACCCCCACCAGGCAGTGTACCTGATCGTTGTAGTATAGTATAGTGACAAGTACCGGGGGATTGATCGTTCAGCTTAGGAATAGTGTCGCTAGGATTAGAAAACCTAATTACTAGTTCTAAAGATGAGAGATGATTATTTTTGTGTTTTTATATTTTTTAGAAAGCAATTAAAATCTCGGGTTTTGAAAGAGTGGGCGGAATTAGTTGCTATTCAACTAACCCAAAACTAATATATAATCGAAATAAAATAATAAAAATGAAATTAAACTAATTATTACAAAGTTGTGAGCAGTGTTTGGAGAAATTGTGTTTACTTAGACTTCATTACTCCCTAGATATCTTTTACATGTTAATTACTTGTTATACTTGTATGGATGACGGATTGTATTCCTTAATACCATTCGTAGGGTGGCATACATAACTCCCCAACTCTATGAGCTCTTATCTCCTCCTACACCATGACCCAGCACAACTATAGGGATTGTAAACAGTGGCTCATGCATTAAATACAACCAATAAAGACCTAGTACGCCTCGGTTCATGTTTCTTAAGACGTTCAAGCATGTTACCATTTGGAGATCTGCCAGTTTTCTTAAGCCTAACATATAAAATCATTCATCCAAGACAAGAATAGACAAGTAATCAACACATAATCAACATCTAGGTTTCATTAGATCTAAGCAAACACAAAAGAGATCTAGCCTAGCATAATGGAATTGAGACAAGAACAAGAGATAAACAACCAACACATAGACATATTGATTGAATTAGAAGAACACTTATCTCAATTACAATGCAAGGTATCAAGGGTTTGGAACCCTTGAAAAACCTGTAAAAGATACACCAAATTCGTCTTTAGGGTTTCACCAAAACTCCTCTCTTTTTAATGAAAAAACTAGAAAACTATATATAGGAAAACTAGGCTGACGGCGTCAAGACAACCATGTGACGCCGTCACCTCGCCGCCAAATACTTCCTCGGACGGCCTTGATCTACTTATGACGGCCTATGTGACGCCGTCATCAACCACGGTATTTTATTCTTGGCACTTTGACGCCGTCATGATGACTTTTGACGCCGTCACCACCTACGGTATTTTATTCTTTATGTCTGACGCCGTCAGGGTGTAACTCTTGACGCCGTCACCTAGTGTC
Source organism: Artemisia argyi (assembly GCA_030686995.1). NCBI lineage: Eukaryota > Viridiplantae > Streptophyta > Magnoliopsida > Asterales > Asteraceae > Artemisia > Artemisia argyi. The sequence goes on along the minus strand of CM060694.1, from coordinate 84,691,050 downwards.
TTCAGTATGGAAAATTGGTACTTTGCCGTTTTCTTCACTTTTATGCTCCAAAAACGTCCAAAATGGCTTCTTTTCCAGAATTCACTCTCCAAACACCTAAAATCACAAAAGGAACGATTTAGGGCAATATTTGATCAAATAAGTTCGGATTCGGGCTTAAATGACCCCCTAAAAACGGATCATTTTTCGCCTCATCAACTGCTATCAAAGAGCATGTTGTTAATAAACCTATTCGCGTTGATGAGGTCAAGTCTGCTACCATCATGAGTCCGCCAACCTCTCCTGTGAAAATAAAAAGCCCTAGTAAGCTATTCAAACATCTATCACCAAAAGAAAAAGAACCCGTCAACCCCCTAGGACCAATCCATTTTGTAAACACCATCACCACGATATCTGCCTCCATACCTAACCTAAACCAACAACAAACTGAAAAGACTGGTCATACAGCTGAAAATGAGACCTCAAAGGTAAACCACGACCTGACCAGAAACCCTGTCAACTCATCCGTGCGGCACACCACGCAAGAACCTAGCAAATCGGATGAAGGGAAAGAAAGATCGGATGAGCATACGAGAAGTCCAGCCATTTAAGGTAAATCTATTTTGGGGGAACCCGAGAGAAAAGTGGAGGATGCGACCAATGGGAGTAGTGATAGGACTAATGAAAGCAACTCTAAGGTTTTTAAGATCTCCTGCACCATTAAAGAAAAGTTCTTAGCTGATAGTCATATAGATCCTAGTTTCCCAGACAATGTAATACCCTTTTCCCTATACCACGAAGCCTTCCCTGAACGCATAGTGTGCGAGAAAGTCGATAATGCAAGGGTAATAGGAAATCTGTCGATCATAATTGGAGAACTTGTTTACAATACTTCCATCACTGTGGTCGACGATGTGAACCCTCTCACCAATCGAACATTAACTAATCTTGTTCTAGGAAAACCATTTATCAATGAATCGGGAGTAATCCTTGATGAGATGGATGGAAGTGTAATGTTCACCAATGGTGTTAAGAAGGTGATTTTTCGTGGGGGTAATGAAGAGGTATACGAATATCGTCCTTCCCTTGAGGGGAATCTATTCGGATCCAGGAACGGAGAGTCGGGGAAGATAAGGAGGCGTGATCCGAATAATCTCAAAATTCCATGCATAATCGGTCACAAGCATTTCGATAACGTCTACATCAACATATTCATGCCTAAGAATGTTATGTCCTTGTTCCATTACAACAATATCTGCAGATGGGGAATGATTTACAAAGGAGAGAAAGTGGTTGGTAAAGATCGTGAAATCCAGGTGTTCGTAGGGAATATGGCATTTACTATGGAATTCACGATTGTGGACAACATTGAAGACTATGTCGACCCTAGGTTGTCACAAGTCGTTTTTGGGGCACCCTTTTGTGAAATCACTAATTTGATAATTGATGACCGGAATGGAATCATGACCTTTGCTGATGGAATTAGGAGGGTTTCGTACCAAACGCCATACAAAAGAAAAGACCTTAGGGAAATAGATTGTGATGGGCATGATAGGATAAGTTCACAACTTATTTTGTGTGATGAAGACGTTAGAAGAGGATGTAAGAACATTACTGATTTATCTTGTGGATTCTTTAAGGATGTTAGTAAGCTTGATTCTAAGTATCGAAAAGATATCTTCGAGTTCGAAGACCCGAAGTACTTAAACTATGAAAGCGAAACTGGTTTAGAAGACGACCTAGAGGATGTAACGTTTGACGATGAGGTCACGTAGTAACCCATGACCTTGAGTCTAGCTACAAGACTCGTAAATAAAGAAAAGCGCTTCTTGGGAGGCAACCCATGTTTTGTGTGATTTTAATTTTTGTTTGTATGTTATTTGCTTCCGTATGCATGCTTAGTTTTTATTGTTGGTTGATCATGTTTCTCAATTAAAATGTGGAAATACTTTACTTTGTTGTTTTGGCCTAATCTTAACTCCACCTAAAAGTATTTTTGCAAAAGATAAGTGTAAGGGGAAACCCCAAATATGTTTTTAAGAAACAAACCGATCATGATTCTCCACAATATTAAATGAACATGTATATTCGTATTTGTTAGAGTCAAATGCTTGTATTGAGTCATAATGAAGTTTTGCAGGATTTTCCAGGAAGTAGGACCAAGTTTTTCCAGAAATTTTCCGGAAACTTAACATAAGAATTTCTGCAGGTCAATCCTGACGGCGTCACGAGATAACTCTTGACGGCGTCAAGTGTAAAAATCTGGAAATTTTACCGGTTTTGTTTTTCTAACGGAGTCTCGTGGTTTTTGTGAATTATTAAGTTTTATAATCTCCAGGAAATCTGCAAACTTCATTCCACAAGCATTATATCTTATTTTCTTTTCTAGGATTTAGTAACTTATATAGGATGCCGCCGATTTTACGCGAGGTTGTCTTGTCTATTTTCTCAGGTTTTACAGGTTATGTATGACAAGAAGATGATTTATATTCTGGAAGGGAAGCTTTGATTGTTCATTTTCTTGGAGGAAGATTTAACCTGGCCACCTATAATCCATACCGAGCGAATCAGGGGAGTATTTGATTTCATTCTTTTTACTTATTTAACTTTTACATTCTTTACTTGAACATTGGGGACAATGTTCATCTTAAGTGTAAGGGGAGGGTAAAAAGATGATACCTTACATATGCACTTTCGCTTGAGTTTGTTTTGTTTGATGGTAGATGTGTAATAAAACTATGAGAAATACTTGTTATTGCAATTTTAGCGCCAAATTTAAAAGTTTTTACAACATTTAGGAGTGAAACATTAGCCATAGCAAGCGTCTCATGGATAGGAGATTGTATGACTAGCACATAACCGTATATTCAGAAAAAATTTTCACCCAAATATGTGAGGTTCGCCTTTAGATTTGATAGGAAAAGCATTTACTATTAGTGCTTATGAGTGTACCGGTAGCATTTAGATTCTAGAACTTGCGTTAGTGATGCATCCCGAGACCGCTAGTGAGACTACATTCGTGTAGTAGGATTTACTACATGATAAGAGGCATTAGGATCACCCTTGTGTTAAACCCGTTTTATAATTGCTTGACCATTTAAGTCATATTACTTGGCTAGTTAAGTCAACTAATTTTTCCCACACCTTTAGCGTTGTACTCATTTTTAGTACACGAAACCCCTAGTACACCCCTCCGAGCCTATCTTTTCGTTTCTAACTTTAAGCATTTTACTTAAAGGAAGAATTTGTTACACCCCACTTAAATGTACACCCAAATCGCCTTAGCCTTCCGTATATGCGCTCATTTTTAGTGCATTATTGTTATTTGTTAAACCCTAAGTTAACTATCTAATTGATTACATGGTTGCTAAGTCGAGTCATATCCTTGTACATATTGTTTTGGGACGATTGGGACTCATGGGTAAAGTACTTATTTTATGGAGTAATGGGGAAGGACATAATATTATTACCCCCATATGTACGTTAATCTTAAAAGTGCTCCAAGTGTTTTGATTTTCTTAATTCGAGTCATTAGTTTAGTTGATTGTAAAGTATGTAAAGATTCAAGTGTAAGGGGAATTCCCATTCCCTATGATGTATTATTTTGGATGGTAGGGTAAGAGTGTATGCAAAAAAAAAAAAAAAAAAAAAAAAAAAAAAAAAAAAAAAAAAAAAAATCGAAAAAACAAGAAAAAGAAAAGAAAAAAAATAGAAAAAGAGAAAAACATACGGACTATCATCCCTTTTCATTCTATGTTTATTTTATGTTTTTGTTATTTTTTATTTATTAGCTTAAGTCGAGTCTAGTCTTGGCTTAGCAACGCCATATTGTACATGTAATTAACCAAGATTGTTAACTCGCCACCAGTAAAACTTCCTTTATCCAACAAAACCGTGTATTTCATATCCCTACACCTAACATTACAACCCTTTAAAAGACGTCTTTGATAGTTTATCCTAGGTGCTTACGCCATGTGGTGGAGGTTTGATCCTTTCCCAAGCCTATGGTAATCTATTTTGCTATGACAGGTAGTGAGAGATATCTTCCGTTTCCATATTGTAATTTATACTTTATTACACCCGAGAGATGTGAGTATCTAAACACTATTTGTGAGGTGCTAGTGTATGACCTCCGTGCTTGTCTATTGGTCTTTAGTGGAACGATTATTTGTTGTAATTACTTTTATATTAGTGTTAAATGACCCCTAACTTGTATTTTGAGTAGAATAAAAGCGCATTTACTTGAGGACAAGCAAATCTTAAGTGTAAGGGTATATGAGGAGGCGAAAAATGAACCACTTTTAGGGGGTCATTTAAGCCCGGAATTGAATTTATTTGATCAAATATTGCCATAAATCGTTCCTTTTGTGATTTTAGGTACTTTGGGAGTGAAATCTGGAAAAGGAAGCAATTCGGACGTTTTTGGAGCATAAAAGTGAAGAAAACGCCAAAGTCTTAATTTTCCTTGCTGGGAACAGTAGGTGATGGCGTCAAGAGCAATATCTTGACGGCGTCAAGAGCAAATTTCCATGACGATCCAGAGCAGATTTGACGGCGTCACGAAGAAGGGCGTCAAGAGTAAAAGTCATGACGGCCTGGAAATGAATAACACATGACGGCGTCAGAAGTAGATCAAGGCAGTCCGAGAATTATTTTGGCGGCGAGGTGACGGCGTCACAAGCTTTGTCTTGACGCCGTCAGAACCCTTTTTTTATATATAGTTTTCTAATTTTCACACATTAAAAAGAGAAGTTTTGGAGAAACCCTAGTACGATTTTGGTGCGAATTTTACAGGTTTTTCAAGGGTTCCAACCCCTTGATACCTTGCATATGTAATTGAGATAAGTGTTCTTTTAATTCAATCAATATGTCTATGTGTTGGTTGTCTATATCTTGTTCTTGTCTTAATTCCATCATGCTAGGCTAGATCTATCTTGTGTTTGCTTGGATCTAATGAAACCTAGATGTTAATTATATGTTGATTACTTGTTTATAGTTTGTTTTGGATGAATTAATTTATATGTTAGGCTTAAGAAAACTGGCAGATCTCCAATTGGTAACATGCTTGAACGTCTTAGGAAACATGAACCTATTGCACTAAGGTCTTTATTGGTTGTATTTAATGCATGAGCCACTGTTTACAATCCCTATGGTTGTGCTGGGCATGGTATAGGAGGAGATAAGAGCTCATAGAATTGGGGAGTTATGTGCGATACCCCATGAATGGTATTAAGGAATACAATCCGTCATCCATACAACTATAACAAGTAATTAACGTGTAAAAGATGTCTAGGGAGTAGTGAAATCTAAGTAAACACATTTTCTCCACATATTGCTCACAACTTTAGTATAATTTAGTTTATTTTCATTTTTAGTATTTTATTTTGATTGCATCTTAGTATTGGGTTAGTTGATTAGCAACTAATTCCGTCCAAATCCTTCAAACCCGAGATTTTAACTTGCTTTCTAAAAAATATAAAAATACAAAAATAATCTTCCATCATCTTTAGCACTAGTACTTAGGTTTTCTAATCCTAGCGACACTATTCCTAGCTGAACGATCAATCCCCCGGTACTTGTCACTATACTATACTACAACGATCAGGTACACTACCTGGTGGGGGTTGTAAGCTTCTCAAGATCCCTTGAGAGGTAAAGCCTGGTGCGATTCCCACGTATCAGTTATACCCATGGGTTCCGCCAGCAAGTCTGACAGAATCCTTCACAAATTATTTCACAACCTAACTCAATATTATCAAGATCTCACAAAGTCAACTTTGAGATCTTTGAGTATGAATCTACACAAAATAAAACATGTCTCTTACACATATGTTTCCTTGAAAGGACATGTGTGATACAAGTGATGATGTAAGTATATATATTATTTCTAATTTTAGATATACTTAAAAAAGAAAGTGTTCTTGTAAAAGAGTTTATGTAGAGACTTAAAAATGTTTGTTTGAGATGTTTGGCAAGTGAATGATTTACTAAAAAGTGTTTGATTACTTATATCCTAATAAGACACGCTCTTTTAGAAAACTTACTAAATATACTTATATGACATTTTTAACATATGAAATTATACTAAAGTATACTTAACCATTTTACAATTTGAAATCACTTTATGAAAACATGTAAATGTAGTTTGAGTGATGTTAAGTAAAAGACTTCTAAACTATACTTATGATTTGCTAAAAATAAACTTTACCTTTTGTCGTTAACAAAACTAAGAAAGATCGTAAAATATAAATAACGTTTTTAGGCGATATTTGTATTAACAGATTATTAATATGGTTTTAGGGTTTAATTATGACATTTAATAATAGTTTAAGGTTTAAAGTGTAATTATATCAAAGTATAGGGTTTTAAATATAATTATCATAAGTTTTACATATTATCTAAGCTAGTCCCTTAACTTTCATATTTAACAAATTAACCCACATATTTTAGTAATTCACAAATTAAGCCCTTTAAGTTATATAATTTACAATTCGAACCCTTAATTATATATTTGTAATCAAATAAACCTTTTTAATATCAAATATTACACAACACACCCTTATACTTAATGTTATACGCATGATCCTTAATTATTTAAGTTTACAAAATAAAACCTCAAGTTTATAAATTTACAAAACAAACCTTAAACTTTCTACAAACCATTCGAACCCTTTTTACTTCACTATACCCTAACCCTAGTCATTAATTACACCTAATCATTAATTACAAATCATTATTATTAATATCTAAACCTAATCCAATCCAAACCCTAACCCTAATTCGACCAAACCCCAACCCTTATCTTCTCTTTTTGGTTACCTCGACACACAAACACAACAACACAATCACACCATTGCCTTATTTTTTCATGCGACAAAAATCAAAATCAAAACCCTTTATACGTTTTCTTTTTAGCTCGACATGTAGAAAAGCAAACACAACCTTTACACATTATAAACTAGGCTTGTTAGGATTTAAGTTCATGCATGATTTCATGTGTTAATACCTTTAAACCTCATACGTATATACATACATATATGATCGGTCCGTGTATAATTTAAATAGGTTCATGCACACGGAAATAAATCAAAAAACAAGAACAAGATGATACCGAGACTTTTGTGAATCGAATGGAAGCAAGAACAAAGAACCACACTCCTTGAAACCTTGTGCCGATCAGATTTTTGCACCAAGAAAAGATGTCGCAAGTTTTTGTGGTGTTAGGGTTTTAATATTTTGTGAAAAGTAAATTATGGGATATAGGAACCGAATATAAGGAGACAGGAGATGGGGAGGGGTCAGTCGAACCATCTTGGGCCAAAGGGAGTCCAAGTCCAACTCTATTTTATCCAAATTATACTTATGGTTATCTAAAATTATGTTGTGTACAAGTTATTTAATAATTTCGGACCTTTAAATATTATTTAACGTGTGATATAAAGCTTAGGATCATAAAAATGTTATTTGTAAATTTACTTAAGTCATTTAGATCATATTAGGTAATTTACAAAGTTCCTATAGCTTATTTGGTATTATATAACTAATTATTTAGATTTCTAGTTCTAGGGGTATTTTGGTCATTTTACATGTTTTTATAATTTTAGGTTTTACATGGGAGCTGTTAGTTTTGTGGATAAAAATTAATATATTATGACCGGACTCGAACACGAGACTTCAAGATTGCACACATTACGTATGAGTTTCAATGTTTTAATAATTAATATATTAAGTTATGATTAATTATTAAATTCACAATAAACGACTAAAGAGCGTTAGGTAATTAATGGAATTGACTAACGCTTGGTGAATGTCAACGGGATACGAAGAAAATGAAACAAGACAAGAGAAGGTTCTAGAAATCCTCTCTTAGGCTTGTTTATGGCAAAACAATGGAATCCCACATCGGAAACCATTGTAAACTTGATCTCAACCATAAGGGTATAAATACATCCATATGTATTCATCCCTTATTACACTTGATTTCAATAGAATACCAAACATCTTCTTTTCTCCTCTCTTGTTCATACGTCTACGAGTGAAGCCCCAAGAAAAGGGATGTACGAGTAACCTTGAACATTACAAAGTGTTTGGTAAATCTATTGTGATTCAAGAACCTAACTTTTCTCATTAAAAAGTTAGTAATACGTGTGTACAAGGACGAAGGACTAACATACTTTTGTTAGTGATTTTTCCCCATTTGACTAAGGTGATAGTCGAATTCCATAAACCCTAAATTAGGGTTTTACTTGTTCTTGATTAATTGATTTCTTGTTTCGCTAGAAATCACTAAGGTACGCATATCATTTTAATTCGGTTAATTTATTACAAGTATTTGATCTTTACTTTCGATGCATGCTTTGATGATGTTATGTGTTTATATATATATTTGTTATGATTCATAAATTCCAACAGGGTGAGCTGTTTATTTATGCCATTTACTCGTGAGTTAGATTACTAACAAAAGTGAATTATGGCCGTGTAATTAGATCTAGATTCTATATCAGTTAAGTTATTAAGGTATAGTAGTACATTTTCAACTACTATTAGGAACCAATAACAAGTGACTGCCGTGAAAATTACACAACATTGGTTATGTTAAACAACTTTCAGCACCTAATATGTTTCAGCATGATCGAAAAGATGATATTCTAGCTAATTTGTATATGCCGCAGAATATATAATCTCAAGGATAGCTATATTTAGCTTAGCCCCACAAAATATATGTATTTTGATATGTATTCACAACTTTAATTAGCGCAAGCATTATGTATTGGTTATGCTCAAGTCTAATCGATAACTATACAACCAAAAATACGTGAGCCTATTAAGGCTATACACATATACACCAAAGGAATATATTTATAATATAATGAATATATATTATCATAGTTATATTAATTATATATACTTCACGAAATATTTACATGGTCATTATTATCGTTAAACGCATTAAATAATTAACGGACTTAACTAATTAATGTATAATGTATAAGTTAGTTATGTTAAAGCCCAAAACAAATACGGAACCATTGGGGGTCCATATTTCGACCGGCCGCAAAGAATTGGAGGGGATACAGAGCCCGACTTGTCCTTCAAGTTTTGTTAAGTATTTATAATGAGATGTGAGATCTTTGCAAAACATGTATCCTTTAAAAAATAAATAAGCCAATTTCAACTATCCATCCATCTTTCATCTAATGGCTAAGATCAAACCAAAAAATAACAAAGGGAGGGCAAAATTGGCATTTTAGCTCATTTAACATAAAAACCCACTTTCCATCTTTTTTTTTTTTTCTTTTTTTATAAACAACATATCTTGCAAACGGTAAATCTTCAAGCTACAAAAAATACACCATCGCCACGAGAATCAAATCATCTTTCTATAGATATGCATTACTATATACTTTTTTCAAAATTTCGGTCCAGAAAAATCCCATGGGATTCGTAAAAAATCCCATGGGATTCGTAAAAAGACAATCTTTTTTTTTCAAAATTTCCGTCCAGAAAAATCTTACGGGATTCGTAAAGAAATCCCACAGGATTCGTAAAAAGACGATTTTTTTTTCAAAACTTCCGTCCAGAAAAATCCCACGGGATTAATAAAAAAAATCCCTTGGGATTCGGCAAAAGACGAACTTTTTTTTTTCAAAATTTCCGTCCAGAAAAATCCCACGGGATCGTAAAAAGACGAACTTTTTTTTCAAAATTTCCGTCCAGAAAAATCCCACAGGATTCGTAAAAAAATCCCACAGGATTCATACAAAAATCCTAGGGGATTCGTAAAAAGATGATTTTTTTTTTTCAAAATTTCCGTCCAGAAAAATCCTAAGGGATTCGTAAAAAAATCCCACGGGATTCGTAAAAATTACCTCACGAGAATTGTAAAAAATCATTTGTGATTTGTTATTTTTAAAAAATCACAAGTGATTTGTAAAATTGTACGTACAAAATCACATGAGATTCTGTATAAATCTCAAGGGATTCTATATGAAAGCACATGAGATTCTGTATGATTTATTGTTGATGCATAATCTGGCACGGACTTATTCAACGACTCTCCTTGGGCCGTTAGTCGTCTTCATAAGCCCTAAGTAGACCTGTACAACAAAGAGAACCCGTTAGGAGTGGACCCGAGGCCGTAGCCCCGGGATCCACCTCCGACGGTCAAGTTAGTATTGATGCGCGGAGCATATAATAGTTATTAGGTTTAGAATAACCTGTATGTTCTGATCATGAATGGAACCCCAGCCATGTATTTATAGGATACGGATTAGGGTTAACACGTAGAGTGGGCTGCTGGCTACCCGGGCCTGACCCATTCCTGGCCCAGTCCGGACCATACATCCACAAAGCGCGTAAAGTGGGCCGCTGGCTACCCGGGCCTGGCCCATTCCTGGCCCAGTCCGGACCATACGTCCACAAGCCCCCGAGTTTAGTATGACATAGCGCACGGCTATGTTATGCTAAACTTAAGTTCTGTTCATGGCTGCGTAGGCTCAATCAACCAAATGCGACGGTGCGCATTGGGTTTATATGCGCGTAAGGGACGGATCATACTGTGCAGTCCATATGCGACAGTACGCACTGGGATTGCGATTGTGATTGTCTCACAATGGTAAAGGTGTCCGTGGCGAAGGTGGATTCCTATGTTGTATCCTGGATAAGGACGTACCTTTTATACCAGTAGCGATGCAACATTGTTGCGACAGAAGACATGCTTTTGTGGCAGAAGTGCGCGTTGTCCGCGACAGAGGTGCGCGTTGTTCGCGTCTTTACAACCGACATAGGACGTCTCCCATGTGGCAAGATGGTGCGAATATTAAAATTCGTCTTTGTACTGGGCCTGCAGTACCTCTTACGTACGATCTGCTTCCAAATATACCTGCGTAACACTGTCGCGCGCAGTGGTATTATATACCCTGGTAGCCCCCCAAGTTTGATGGTGCTACTCGTGTAGGAGCATTAAACTTATTTATCCTGAAAACACTTAATGCAAATATTAAAAGTATATGTCGCGAATCGCAACATATAAAATCTAATGAAGTAAAAGATTAGCGCGTAGCAAAAATATAGCACGTAGCATATATAATGAATATATAAAAGAAGTGGTAGTATGAATTACACCTATCGTGAGGTTTTACAAACTACATAAAATAAATAGCACGTAGCTAAAAAATAGTGCGCGCGTAGCGATTGATTAATTTTTCTTTATTATTATGATAATAAAAATAATGGCGCGGATGGATGTACCATGACCGCGAGTAATAGATTTATCGTGCACGCACAGACGCAGATAGATTTATCGTGACCGCATGGACTCTTACATTTTGTGGATATTCGCAGTTGACCACGGCTTACGTCCAGTGCATGTATGTAACAGTGACAAAGCGCTCATGGCGAATGACTAGCATCGTGGTGCCTGTACGTGACAGTGCGATCGTGTCGCCAATCTGCGAAGATTTCCGAACGCATGGTCTAACGCGGGTAGATTTATCACCACTGCGCTGTTTCGCGGCTAAAAGATAAAATAGATCCGATCGTGCGGATTTAATGCGCTCGTAGCGATAGATAAAATCGTGTTTATCAAGGTAAAAGATTTATGTAAAATCTTTTAAAAGATAGCATATCTTAAAAGATATGTACCAAAAAATATGAAGATATCTTCTAAATTATAGAAAATATTGGTCCATGATTACGTAAGTACATCTAAGATACTGTACTCATATTGCGGGAAAGTAATAAAATCACATGGGATTAAACCTAACACGTTCCATACTTCCAGATGTGCGGTGCTATTAAATTGTGTGAAAATCACATGGCAGAATGCAAAAAACAAAAACGTTTACCGATTTGGTAAATCACATGGTAGAATGCGCACTAATCATTTAATATCACTTTTAAAGTGATATTTTAATAACCGTGTTTTGGTTTTAAAGTTACCGCATACGTGTAGTTGTATATCGGTGCAACGATGGTTGCGTTCTAGCGATGTGAGAGCACGACACTTGTCGTAGCCATGTCCCACGGATGGCGCCAACTTGTTGATGCATAATCTGGCACGGACTTATTCAACGACTCTCCTTGGGCCGTTAGTCGTCTTCATAAGCCCTAAGTAGACCTGTACAACAAAGAGAACCCGTTAGGAGTGGACCCGAGGCCGTAGCCCCGGGATCCACCTCCGACGGTCAAGTTAGTATTGATGCGCGGAGCATATAATAGTTATTAGGTTTAGAATAACCTGTATGTTCTGATCATGAATGGAACCCCAGCCATGTATTTATAGGATACGGATTAGGGTTAACACGTAGAGTGGGCTGCTGGCTACCCGGGCCTGACCCATTCCTGGCCCAGTCCGGACCATACATCCACAAAGCGCGTAAAGTGGGCCGCTGGCTACCCGGGCCTGGCCCATTCCTGGCCCAGTCCGGACCATACGTCCACATTTATCTTGTCGATAAATCACAAATTATTTTGTGTGAAATCACATGGGATTCAGTATGAATCTCTAGGATTTATTGTGAATCCCATGGGATTCTTTAGTGCATCACATAGGATTTTTTTAGCATTTTTGTATATGACAAATTGTTTTCAAAAAATATACAGAACATTAAGAAACTAAACAAAATATTACTATCTAATAAAAAAGAAAAAAAAAAGTTATTATATTCAAAACAAAGATAGAAATGACAAGCTGACTTTTTTTACACAGAATGCACAACAATAAATGTAGGAAAGGACAATAGTATATATGCATCCATCATGTCTACATTTCCATTCAAAGTTACTAATAGACCATTAAGGCAGGAATATAATCAAGTTCATTTTCACTTTGCCATGTAACAACTTTATGAGAAGAAAAGAAGTGTAAAGTAACAAAATTCAACCATCACAACTATACAACTATTTATGGAGAATCAAGAGCTACAACTCAACAAAATAGCCACCAACAATTCAAAGACCAACAACCCAATCACCTACAATAAACCCACCAACAACCAAACCGGAAAAATTTCGAAGACAGGCGATGCTCAAGACAACGAGGATGGCATGTACCAAACATATTCAGTCAAACATAACCAAATAGTTGTACAGTACAAATAGCTAATGCTTAAACAATTTGTACAACTCAGTAATTAAAAAAAACCTAATTATTTGTACAGTACAAGTAGGTGAAGATATCTACCTCAGTCACCGACCACCGTTCTTCATCCGTCGGTCGTTACTCTTTCACGCCGACAGTAGCTCTTTCACGCCACCGTCCTTCATCGGAAAAAAGAACTCGCCGAAAAAGTAGATCGGTGGCACGATCAACGTCAGATCGACGACGGTTTAGGATGATATGATAGATCGATGAAGGTTTATGGTGGTTTGTGTGTGTGTTTGGCGAGAAGTGAGTGTGTAAAGTGTAAACTGGCGAGTGTGTGTGAGTATGCGAGTGAGTGATGGAATATAAGATTGGTGGAGTGAGGAATTACAAAAACACCCTTCTGTGTTTTATTAATTTAAATTAGTGATTAAATTTAGCCATTGGATCTAAGTTAAATCAATGGTTATAATTGGTTGATTTGTTTTTTAGATAAATGTTGTTTCGTATTGACCTTTCCTATGCTTGATTCATTATATAAAGTGCTTAAAAAAATAACTTTCCATGCGACTATAAAAGAAAACAAAACTAAAAAGAATCTTCCTTTATCCTTGTTATATAAAGAATTGAAATCTTTTAGATGCATGTTTACGTAATATCTTAATATATATATATATATATATATATATATATATATATATATATATATATATATATATATATATATATATAGGGGGTCATTCATGCGAGAAATCTAATTTTTGTGAGAACGCGAGAAGAGATCCTAGCCATCCATCTAATCCCTTCTTTTTTTAAAATCTAATGGCTAAGATTAATTCAATCAAAACAAGGGTATTTTTGTAATTACAATCAAAACAACTACTCAATGAATGAAAAAAACACACAGATCACAAATTTTGAGCGTGAAAAAAACACGATTCATCCTCTCCACCATCTACCTTCTACCACCGTTCAAACCACCGCTACACCGCCCTATAGAACCACCACTACACAACCGTTCAAACCACCACTACACCGCCCGATAGAACCACCATTACACCGCCGCAATTATAGCTTCTACCACCGTCTTCCACCATCTACTACTGGAATCGCCACCGGAATCACTATAGGAATCATAATCGATCATAAGAAGAAGATGTTAATGAAATTAGGTCAACTGAAGATGAGATTGATGAAGAAGATGAACTTTTTGAATCAGATTACACATAAATTTCAAGTAATTGTTATTTTTTTCTATTTTTGGGTAAATTTAATTGTATAATTGTGAATTATTTTGCATTTGAAATTATTTTCTATTGTTTTAATTGTAAATATTTAACATGTGACATACAGTAGGTATTGATGTTAAAAGCAACTTAATTAGTTTTTCTTCACATGTGCAAATTTTTTAATGCCAATTAGGTATTTGATGAATGTGTAGTTTTTTTTTCACATGTGCAAAATTTTTAATTCCCATTAGCTATTTGATGAAATGTGTAGTTTTTCTTCACAGGTGCAAATTTTTCAATGCCTAGTAGGTGTTTGATGAAATGTGTAGTTTTTCTTCACTTATGCAAAATTTTTAATGCCTATTAATGAAATGTGTAGTTTTTCTTCACATGTGCAAATTTTTTAATGCCCATTAGGTATTTGATGAAATGTGTAGTTTTTCTTCACATGTGCAAATTTTTTAATGCCTAGTAGGTGTTTGATGAAATGTGTAGTTTTCTAAAAATTTAGGATCAAAGTTAATAAGTTATCTTTGCATATCACCTTACTAGGTATCTGCTATACATCTAAAGTAAAACTGCAGATATTAAGTATGTTTTTCAAATGTGAAAAAGGGTGTGAAAAACATTTTCCTGTACCTATTTAATATTATGTCGTAAAACTTATAACAGTACTTCCGTAGCTGCTCTGATTAATTTAGATTATTCACATATTATTGGATACTACGAGAAATGATCTAAAATGAACAATATTTAATGTGAGATAAAGATATGTCCGATGGAGGTTGCTTTTATGTTTATTGATAACGCAAATAAGTAGGCTACAGCCATCATCAGTTTTCTTACGCGTGGTCTGGCTTATGCAGCTCTGTATGTTAAACTATAATTACATTATATAACCATTAACAAGTGAAAATTTATGTTTTGACGTTTTATAGATGATTGTTTAAGTTTTGTAAGAAATTCTTCGCACGTGAAGATTTTCAGCAAGGATTGATGCTTTGGTCTTACTCGCGTTCTAGTTATAATAGAGTTGCAAAAATAGGAGATATTGATGTTTTATAGATGATTATTTAAGTTTTGTAAGAAATTCTTCGCACGTGAAGATTTTCAGCAAGGATTGATGCTTTGATCTTACTCGCGTTCTAGTTATAATATTGTTGCAAAATTAGGAGATATTGATGTTTTATAGATGATTATTTAAGTTTTGTAAGAAATTCTTTGCACGTGAAGATTTTCAGCAAGGATTGATGCTTTGGTCTTACTCAGTTACTTTTTTTAATCTTCAGATATTTTTCCTTAGGGGAAGATTTGTATTTGAACCAGATGTGAGTACTTTGAATTGCATGCCACTGCAATGCTTTGTCTACCTTCTGGTGAATACATGTTTCCGGATGCCACCTTGTGCACATCACTGACTAGTGCCCTTTATTCTTCAGTAAGTGACAAAGTTGTATCAAGTCACCAGTTACAGGTATATTTACTTTTGCGCATAATAGAGATTGCAGATAATAATTTACCATGATAAATTTCATTTTTTATTGTTCATCTTATGTTTAGGTTAATGTGTCTATTTCTGGAAAGGACAGTAGCTCAGTTGAAGTTGCACTTAGGTGCTTGGCAACAGAGAATGATGGGTTTGGCCCAAATAAACTTGCAGATGGTGGTATACTTGCCGCAGTAATTGCAGCTAGTCTTAAAGGTAAGTTTTTGGGACATTGAAGTCAGTTTGATTTTGCTTGATCACCAATGATGACAGATATTTATCATGTTTTAGGCGACAAGCTGGTGTAGCAATGGAAATCATGAGAGTAGATGCCTGGTATTCTGGAACTGATGGTTCTCTGGGGAACCCAGTGACTTATATTCTACGGGGTCTTTCTCACAGATGTATTCCAGAACTCATTCTTCGGTGTATGCAGGTACACACACCTTTGGGCATAACTAGATGTTCCAAGTGATACGTTTCTGAATGATTGTGATACTTGCTATTAATGTTGTCTTCTTTTAAGTTTATAATTGTAGGTTTCTGTTTCTCTTATGGAGTCTGGTAATGCACATGAAAGCCATGATGAGTTAATTGAATTAGTTGCGAGTTCCGAAACTGGGATCCTTAACTTGTTCAGTCAAAAGAAAAACTATACTTTGCAGGTAACCTTCTGTTGCTTCTTTTCGGGTACATTCGATGTTTTAATATTGTTTTAAGAGTTGCTATTGTAGCTACAGTACTGGAGGAGGTATTGGCAATTTTTTTTCTTGCTTGTGAAAATAGTCTCTCCAACCTTTTAGTAGTGAATCCTAATGTAATATTTTAATGCAAATTTTCAGGACCTTCATAATGCAAGGGCTACATTTGAGCAAGCTCGATTCAATCTGGTTAGAATGTTTACAATAACAGAATTATGCATCTTCTGCTAGCTATACAATATATTGATATACTTGAGACTTGTCCACACAGGTTACTGCACTTTCCAATGTTGAAGCAAAAAAGAGATTTAAATTTTTGGAGGCAGTTAGTGGTACAATGGATGCTCATCTTCGTTTCTTTAAACAGGTAAAATCTTATTGTTTGTGTCATGCTTCATTGTGTATTTGTGTCTGACCTTTGTTTGCCTGTACCCTGTAGGGATACGAGCTTCTGCATCAGATGGAGCCATATATAAATCAGGTTTGTTTTTGTACGTGTCTTCAGTTACACAAGAACTAGGAAACAGTTCCTTTCATATAGTAATTGAAACCAGTTAGTTCATCTTTTTGGTTGTAGATAGAATTATTACATCAGGTTATGTGATATTCCACTCAAATTCAGTGGGAACTCAAATATAGTTTGTTTATCTTGTCCTACTCAGGTGTTAACGTATGCTCAGCAGTCCCGAGAAAGATCAAATTATGAGCAAGCAACCCTTAATGAAAGAATGCAAGACTATAAAAGACATATTGATCGGGAAAGCAGATGGTCGTCTTCAAATGGTTCCAATGGATCTCCAAATGGAGATGGCATGAGATGGCATTCAAGTAATTGGTAGAAGTTCCCATAAAATGATCGAGGCAGTTATGCAATCTGCTTCAAAAGGGAAGGTAGCAACTCAATACTTATTTTCCTCTTTTTAGCCGGGGTTCCTTTCATTTCGACCGTAAACATGAGTTTCTCTTCTGTGTATATCAGGTTCAAATGATTCGGCAAGGATATCTTTCAAAGCGCTCCTCAAACTTGAGGGGTGACTGGAAAAGAAGGTTTTTTGTTCTTAATAGCCGAGGAATGTTATATTATTATCGGAAACAAAGCAGTAAACCATCTGTAAGTTGGTATACCAATGCACATTATACGGGTCTGGCAGTCAAATATGCTCTATTGATCTTTATTAAGCTTTGTCTTTGACAGGGTTCTGGTAGTCAAATATCCGCTCAAAGGAATAGTTCTAAACTTGGTCATTGGCTGCTGAGTCGTTGGCTTTCATCTCATCATCACAATGGTGGGGGCGGAGTACATGATGAGAAATCTGTTGCTCATCACACTGTCAATCTGTTAACATCAACAATAAAAGTGGATGCTGACCAATCGGACCTGAGATTTTGCTTCAGGATAATATCACCCAAGAAAACCTATACTTTGCAGGTAACCTACTGAGGTTTTGTCAAGCATTCAGATGGGGTAAGTCAACTTTATGCAACTTGTAACAGTGTCGGTGTCTTCTTATCTAAGTGTTTTGTTGTTTGTCTTGATTGTGTTTGTTAATGTTTTTTACTTGCTGTCCGGTGTTAGTGTGTTTTTAATACTTAAAAGTCATTTGTGGGTCAGTAACTGAAAACTTATTCAAATGTCTATAATACTAATTACTTATTGTTAGGTTTAGTTGGTGTTTCTGAAAGCGTTACAAATTACTCTAATTGTTGGGAGGGTAACTAGCTCGTGTGTACGGTCATATTTTCGTAATTTAGGAGTTTAATTCACAGATATTTCAAGCGAATTGGTGTTTGCAGCCATGTGGTATCACATTCCTTTTATCCTGTTCCTAAAATTAAATGAGTCTCTGACACTTTATAAGATCAAATAGCCATTGTTGTCAATCCCTCACTTTTGTTTTTAGATCTTCTCACAATCCATTTATAGCTCTTGAGTTGAATATCTTGAATAAAGTTATTGATGCTTGAAACTTTCCCTTTCAACATACGCATATTTCTTTCTTTCCAAATGTAATATTCGGAAGTCCAAATAACCGCTTGCCACTACTTGTAAACAATAATCTAGTAAGGACAAATCGGGGAACAATTATCTGCTCAGAAAAACAGAATGAGGCTCTGGCGAGTATGACAGTAGGTGTCATAAAAGTTGTTGCCACATCACTAACTTGCCACTGCATGCTCCGTTAACTAACAGATCATGTTGGTTTAGTAGTATAAAGTTTAGCTTTGTGATCTTAATTTTGCCTTCTGAGCTTAATTTGTGGCTTATCCTTGGGCTGCAAATCAGCTCCTCTGACCTCAGTTCAGCATTTGCAGCATCTGTCCAAAAAGCCGCTTTCTCAGCCTATTGATATCGGGTCGGGTGCGGGTTAAATAATTATTGATATCGGGTTATCGGGTCAACCCGATAAGACCCGAAATCAGTTTTTATCTATGTAACTCTTATCTCCAAGATCAACTATCTAATTCCAGTGATCTGAATTTTTTATCAGTTTTTTCTCATCCTCAACTATCTAATCTCACACATGAAAAGTGGTACCAGAATTTGAAAGTAGCTAATGTGGTTGCACCTCAACTCAAGAATCTAAGTATTAGAAATTGCGGTGGGGAGCATATAGTATCAGCACCCAACCTTACCTCGATGGTATATATAAACTTTTCTTTTAAGTTAAATGTTTTTTTTTGGTGCAATGGTGAATGTATATATATTAATCTCCATCAAATGTACAAAACATAAGAATAGAAACAAGCATTGGACATTACCCAAGCTTGATACAGAACTAGAAATAATACCACAAACTATATTCAATATCTGACATCAGACACTACAATCACTAACTCAGACAACACTTTCTAATTCACATCTTTAACAGAACAGAGCAAATCACTTCAGGCTTCAACATAACAGTTTGCAAACAGCCAATTCCATCATCAATTCACCATTATAGCACCTACCATCTAGCTACATTTCCCCATCTCCAATCTACTTAACCACTCATCCTGCCACCACAGTAGAGAAGTAGATATAGAGTGAGGCTTCACTAGGAACCCATAACCCCTCCAATCAAGGGCTCTTCCAAATGTGCTACATTTCCATCTTTACAAATGGCTTCACACATTTAGAAACACTCTCCTTGAGGGAGGACCAACCATTACCTCCTGTGATGGTGTATTGAATGGACCAAGAAGGTTCATCTTTCACACCTCTCTATTCCATTCATCATACACCATCCTCCTAGACCATTTACCCTTCACAAAGGGGACCCTACTTTATGGTACATTCATACTAGTTAAGCCTCCTACTTAGCCATACTTAATTGTCCAATTTCCTCCCAAGGCCAAATTGGAACAATAAAGAGGTTACCATAGGTACAGCTAGACCAGTTAGAACTCCAAGATACTAGGAATCTCACCTTTGTAATGGTCTGAAACAGGGACAATTGAAATATGTTGCCATACTCCACTGATATTCATAGATCCAAACACTCCTTAAGGATCAGAATCAAAAGCATTATACCTCAAACTTATTCAGCATGCACTAATACACCTCAAACTGTCAAATTAGGTAATAGAGTTTCATCATCATTCATAAAATTCGTAGTAATCTTCCACTTGTTGCAGACTTGAGTCACTTGTGAAGATTTCTTAACATGCAGGCTTGAAAGTTTCAGTCTTAAATGGTTCACAATGATCTTAATCATTTCATCATCCTCTCTTTTATCATTTCCAAACATTCTTCTATTCCTTTCATTCCAAATGAAGTATACACAAGCAGCTAAACCAATCCTCCTCAATATACTATTGATAGATTTATTACACTTTAGCCTCATCATATACTGAACGATATCCTCCCATCTGTTAGGCAGAAACTCTTGACCACCTCTTGTTTTAAAATCATTCCATATCTTCAAAGAGTAGGGGCATTCAAAGAATAAATGATTGATAGAATCAGGACAACTTTCACATAGAGTGCACTTCATTATTCTACCAGGATACCATTTAAGTAGTCTGTCTTGAGTACTTAATCTGCCATTCATGGCTAACCACATAATAAAGGAATGCTTGGGAGTACAATGTGAGAACCAAATTATATCACACCATTCTACTTTATCACTATTAGGTCTCCAATCCTTCCATGTCCCATTAGTAGAATACTTGATATGTCTTCCATCATTTGTACACCAGTAGTAAGTGTCATTAATGGTTTCATTAAAGCATGGCTCACTGATTGATTGAAGCACACGATATCTATTATTCCATTCTGGAGGCCATCTCCAATTACCATCATACACCATTTCATTTAACTTCACATTCTGATCAATTCCAGCTTGTACAACATCATTCATCAGTATGACATTACTCAAGCTTTCTGGTCCCCACCATTTATCATGCCAAAAGAAAATACTTCTTCCATTACCAATTTTGCATCTAACATGAGGTCTCATTTTGTCTCTTAGATTCAACATCTGCTTCCATCCATGACTTGATTGAGTAGCAATTTCAACATTCCATACACTAGCTCATTTCAATCTTACCACATTAATCCATTTTGCCCACAAAGATTCTCTCTGGCTAGCAACATTCCACAAGTGCTTAGATATCAAAGTTTCATTCCATTTTTCAAGATCTTTTATCCCTAAACCTCCCTCATTTTTAGGCTTGCAGACTTGTTTCCATGAAATTTTAGCTTTACCTTTAATCAGCTCCCCTTGACACCATAAGAAACCTTTTAGGATTTTATTGATGTCCTTGATCACAGTCTTGGGTAGAATGAAAACTGATGCCCAATAAACATGCATAGAAGCCAACACTGAAGCAATTAGTTGCAATCTTCCAGCATATGAAAGCATTTTATTCTTCCAATTATTCACTTTGTCTTTAATCTTATCAATAAGCTCCTTGCAGTCAGTGTAATTAAGCGGTTTGGTAATAAGTGGTACTCCTAAATATGAAACAGGAAGCACTCCAACTTTGAAAGGCAAAATATCCAGGATACCTTGCTTTAAGTTAAATGTTGTTGACTATTTATATCTTTTGGAGAAAGCGATTCTGTGTGTTCAGAATCCGTGTGAGGAAGTTGCTCATAAACTTGTTGGTTTGCTTCAAAAGTTCAACAATGTTACTCCGTAAATATCAGGTACATAAACTACTAATGTGTTTTTTTGGTTTTCCCATTTTAGTAATTGAACTTTTTTTTTACATCAAAGTCATTAAAAGATGGCTATGTGTCTTGTTTGAGTCATTTGGTAGCCGCCATCTTAATGATCGACCTAAACAAATTATAGTGACTCAAATATATAGAGAAATAAAAGGTACATTCGTAGTTTATGTCAAACATTGATCATTGATCATTGATCACCGGTTGGAGCAAAACACCAAGAAATACTTGTTCTACATGTGAGTCTCTTCGATATGCAAGAGTTAGCCAAACATATTATCATAGATATGATGACAATAATGTACAGTTCACAAAAGATATACTGCATTGTCAAGATTACAGATTTACGGTTCACAGAAATCTTAACTGGTCCAAACACAAATAGGATTATATGACCAAAGTAACATTTGACAATTTATTATTTGCTCATTTTTAGTATAACCCGAATCACCCGACCTGACATAATCCGACCCGATTACCACCCGAACCTGATTCCTTATCGGTCGGGTTGCGGGTGAGTTTTTAAAAAATAAAACCCGATAACCCGACCCGATAACACCCCTAAATTAGTGGTCACGCACACTGAGAGTCGTGATGTATGTACTTAGTTTACATGCTTTATTTCTTTTTGTCAATATCTTATTAGTTATTATGCGGTCGACATAGTAGTCACACACACTGAGATTCTTAATTTACTAGATTACTGTAATAATTTAGTATAACTATATAATGTATGTATCATGATATGATACTCTATATGTGTACTTATAACTTGGCATGGACCGTACCAGAATTTTTTCTCTTCGATGTATGAAACAAGGGTGGGTTATTTGGAGAGCAGTTAACTTGAGAACGATTTTTCACGTTATTTTCACTAGGGAAAAAATCACATGTGAAAATTATGTAAACAAATTGTTTCCTCATCCTTAAGTTAGTTGGTGTTTTCAAAGGCTTAGAGTGTGCTAGAATACCTTATTTCATAGTACATCCTATAGCACGGCTAGCTAATGTTATGTCTTCCTTTGCAAGCACTTCAATTTTTATTAAAACTCTGTAGTCATCCTTTACTTGTCGTAGGTAGAAAATTTCAAGAGTCACTTCCACGTGTTTTACCTGATCTTTTCGCAGCAAGCTCAGATGTTAGCGCAGAACTCCATAAGCTGCACCACTCTCCCAAATTAGTTGCTCTTCAACAAATCTTGGAAGAGTGTGGAATTGGTTTTGAGGGATCGACTTCTGAAGGTTCAGTTAGTGTTGGGCAGCTCCGAGTCCTGATATTTGCACAACATAAGGTACGTTTGTATTATGCGACTCACACCTTTATCAGTCTCCTATGTATGCATTCAACCATATTCTCTAATTTTTACCATCTATCTAGGCCCTGCTGGACATTATCGAGAAAGACTTGTTTCATGCTCATATGAAAAGGTGAGTTGGTATTTCTTTCGTCTTAACTTATATCTTTCATGGCTTCTAAGCTTAAAGATGACAAGGTGGGCAGTGTTTAAAGGGTGAAAAAGGTAACGGTAACTTTTATACGGGTCAAAATGGGTCGGGTTCAACCTAAAGCTTTTTGTTTAGAAATCACAAGTTATTATGAATAGTTAATGTGATAATATGATTATTAAAATTATATTCTTCCAGTAAGTTTTTGGATAATTTGATGAAACTTGCTTAAATATGCTTAACTAAACCTGGCTTTACCTGTATTTGTGCAAGTATCCCACTTCATGAAAGAAATGAACACCATACATTTGACTGTTCTTTTTCAATTTCCAGGATTCAACCATAGCCTTGAAAACGATGACTAATGAATTGACTAATCTTTGTACAAAATAGTCCTGCTACAGCCTATATAGCGTAACTACTGCAGATGCTATAATGGCCAATGTTCCACCTTTTCAACCATCAGGTTATCCTCAGGGGATGTATGATTATACATATCAAAATGTGGGTGAAGTTTCAGCAAGGCCACCAGAGAAAGAAGTAACCACACTATTGATACGTCGTCTTCCTAAGGCTATTCCTCATGATACTCTCACTCGGCTCTTTTCTCATTATGGCGCTTCTTGTGTTCGTCCATGCACCACTGGAAGGTAATAAGCAAGTATGATTCACATCAATACTTGTCTGCATTTCAGGTCCACTGAATTTAATTACTTAGTCAACCCACATTTTTTTGGTACTTAATCGCAAACTGTTGGTACTCTCAATGTGATTAAGTAACCTTTGGTCAAGTTTTTCCACAAGCTTAAAGAGGAATCAAGTCATGGAAGATAATTAGTTTTGTCCAATGTTTCTTTATTTCAATTACATTGACATACATTTTATTCATGTAGGATGAGTAACTGTGCGTTTGTTGCTTTTAATAATGAGGGTGTGGCAACTCAAGCACAACGCCAATTAAATGGGTAATTTATGATTGCAAACTCAAGAAGTTCTATTATATATGATGAGATTGTTATTTAACATTCATATGCGCTAAACTCATGATCTTCTTATCAGGTTACGGTTTCTTGGTAAAGTCTTGTCAGTTGAGAGAGCTACACAACCACATGATAGATCTCAAAAAAATAAATCTACGTCAGGGAATAATGCCATTTCATCAAGCGATGATGCTAGTGTAGCCAAAGATTCGAAGCAGAATCATGTGACTAAGTCCATGCCAGCACTTGAACCTATTGCTGAAAAACTTTGAGTGGAGTACCCATTTCCCCCTCACCTTGAGTAAGTTGTACTAAAAAGATTGTAAGATTGTTACATGCATCAACTAATATCTCTATATTTCTATCTTTTTGCAGTCTCGGCCTTTTGGGGTATCTCTTTCTAAATCGTCTATTAAGGCAGTGAGTTCATCATACGCAGTGTCATATCAATTTTGAGGTACACATTCATAACAGTCAAAGCATACCATCAGGTATATTCTG
Source organism: Artemisia argyi (assembly GCA_030686995.1). Classification (NCBI taxonomy): domain Eukaryota; kingdom Viridiplantae; phylum Streptophyta; class Magnoliopsida; order Asterales; family Asteraceae; genus Artemisia; species Artemisia argyi. The sequence continues at coordinate 84,666,489 of CM060694.1, read as the reverse complement.
ATTGGAACTTAAGCTTTTTATTGTTTCATGCTTCCAGGTAGTGAAGGCGAAGGTCTAACCAGTGTCATGTTCGGTGATTATGGTTTTACGGTCTTATGCGTACTTGGTTGAAGACTATTAATCAACTTCCCATGAATGTTGGTGCTCACATTATCACCCATTCTACTAGTTCAGATTAGGGGTTACCAATGAACCTGCTAACGAATATTTGATATGACTTTACGATCTTCATATTATTAGCATGTGATAATTATCATATTAGGATGCAGTTGAGTGAATTGGGTGATTTTTTAGCAAGTTTTTTTTTTTTTTTTTTTTTTTTTTTTTTTTTAAATTATTATTATTATTATTATTATTATTATTATTATTATTATTATTATTATTATTATGTGTTATATATCTTTTTTTATTAGGTTATGGCACTTTTGAACTGAGATATTAGGACTTGAGACAATTAAGTGTATGAGATTTGGAACCACCTAATTTTGGTTTTTGTATTAAAAGTCTTTTGATTTGCTAAGTAATCAATCACATGTGAAAAAAAAAAAGTTACCTTCTGGAATGCCCAACTCATCAATTACACTCTGCAATCTGCATACACCATGGCATAAGTACTTTTTACAAATCATTAGGAATTGCATATCTAGCAAAGAACCTACCCAAATATCATCATGAATATATTGTCTAATTATCAACTAAATAATTAGAAAAAAAAAAAAAAAAAAAAAAAAAAAAACAAGGAATTAACTTGTTTTTTTGACAATCTGCATTATATTGATTTCCAAGACCAATAATATGTTGGAAAATTTAGTGCACTTGTGGGATTTGTTCACACCTGGTAATGGGCTTGGAGGTACGGAGTGTACACCCATCAGGTCCCTGAACATCCCGACTCAAATAGTGGTTGTGTAGGATACTGCTGCTAGTATTGGTTTCCACTGATAGTGGATCCTGCTGCTAGCATCAGGATCCTGCTGATAGCAATTCTGCTGCTAACAGTCTGACTCTGCTGCTGAGCAGTGATTCTGCTGCTAGTGATAAGTGGATCCTGCTGATAGTTATGTAACTGATTTGACCTATTCAAATGGCAGTTACATCTACACTTATGACCTCGTTTAACTGGTCAAGTAACCACTATTTTAGGCTATAATGGGGATAATTATGTGGAGATTAATGGGCCGATTAATTCTCATAATTCCATTTGACTAGCCATGAGTATCTTCCTATAAATAGGAAATCATATTATGCATGGGAAAGAGCTACAGAAAACACACGACACTTAAACACGAAGGGTTATTGATTTGTGCCTAAATCAATAACAACATTTGGTCTTATCCCAAGTAGATATTCGTGATACCTAGGCATTAGGGTCGAATAGTTTACTTTGGAAAGTGATTACACGATTCCAAGTGATATCCGGTAACCTTAATTGGTACGTAGCTAGGTCTTTGATTATCTCAACCCTGTTCTGGGCGAATAACAACCAACAATCAAAGTAAACTATTTTGTGATAATCAATGGCTGCTGCTATGAGGCATATGGCTGCTAACTTTTCCAAATTGGATAAGTTTGAAGGTGTTGATTTCAGAAGATGGCAAAAGAAGATGCACTTCTTGCTTTCAAGCATGAATGTGGTGTATGTTCTTAGTACTGCCATTCCTGAGGATCATGGGGATGATGCTACTGTGGAACAGATAAGGAATAGAAGCAAATGGGAGAATGATGACTATGTATGCAGAGGTTTGATTCTCAATGGTATGTCTGATTCTCTCTTTGACATTTATCAGAACGTTGAATCTTCCAAAGAACTTTGGGATTCCTTGGATGCCAAATATATGGCTGAGGATGCTTCAAGTAAGAAGTTTCATGTAAGTAATTTCACAAATTACAAAATGACTGATTCAAGACCAGTCATGGAACAATACAATGAACTTCTTGGAATACTTGGAAGGTTTACACAACACAAAATGAACATGGATGAGGCTATTTCAGTCTCTTGTATCATTGACAAACTCCCTCCTTCTTGGAAAGATTTCAAGCATGCCTTGAAACATAAGAAGGAAGAACTGAAACTTGTTCAGTTGGGTAGTCATTTGCGTATTGAGGATTCCCTCAGGGCGCAGGATAATGACAAGCCAAAGAGTAGCAATGCTACTGGTGCACATGTTGTCAATATGGTGGAACACAACAATTCCACCAGGTACAATGACAACAAAGGCAAACGTAAACATCAGGATAACACAAGGGCAGATCCTAACAAGAAGGCTACACCTACTTGTTGGAAATGTGGCAAATCTGGTCACATTAAAAGGGATTGCAAAGGTGTTAAGATTGGAGGTAAATCCAATGGTTCAGGCACTAGTGGTTCAGGGAGTGGTGGTTCAGCCAACTCATTGAAAGGTCAGAATATGTTTAATGAATCTCTTCAGATTTATTATGTTACATATGTATCTGAATCTAACTTTGTGCAGGATGATGATGTTACGTGGTGGGTTGACTCTGGAGCAACTGTTCATGTGTGCAAAGATAGATGCTGGTTCAAGACTTATGAGTCACTGAATGATGGATCTATTCTTCACATGGGAAATGAGTCAACAGCTTTGGTGCATGGTCGTGGTTGTATAGATCTTAATTTTAGTTCTGGAAAGATTGTAACTTTGTTTAATGTTATTCATGTCCCTGATATAAGGAAGAACTTGGTTTCAAGTAGTGTTTTGAATAATCATGGATATAAACAAGTTATTGAATCTGATAAATTTATTTTGTCTAAACATGGTGTGTTTACTGGTTTTGGCTATTTGTGTAATCAAATGTTCAGGCTTAATGTTGTCACTGACATTGTTAATTCGGCCTTTTTGTCAACCTCTAAACTGAATGACTCTACCCTGTGGCATGATAGACTTGGCCATGTACATTTTAAAAGGATGCAAGACATGTCTAAGGATGGGTTAATCCCAGCATTTGACATGGACACTGAAAAATGTAAGACTTGCATGTTGACCAAAATTACTAAGAAACCTTTTCACGGTGTTAAACGTGAGACTGATCTCTTGGAGCTAATACACAGTGACCTGTGTGATTTGCATGCCACTCCCTCTTTGGGGAACAAGAAGTACTTTGTGACATTTATTGATGATGCTTCTAGGTTTTGTTATGTGTATCTGTTACATACCAAGGATGAAGCATTAGATAAATTCAAAGTGTTTAAAACTGAAGTTGAGTTGCAACTTGGGTCCCTGATCAAAAGATTAAGGACTGATAGGGGAGGTGAGTACATGGACACTCAGTACTTTCAGTCTGTTGGTATAATCCATGAAACGACTGCTCCCTATACTCCTCAACAAAATGGTATCTCTGAAAGGAAGAACAGGGTACTGAAGGAGATGGTTAATTCCATGTTGTCCTATTCAGGACTGAGTCTAGGGTTCTGGGGTGAAGCTATGTTAACAGCTTGCTATTTACTTAATAGGGTTCCCAACAAAAGGAACAAGGTTACCCCTTATGAACTCTGGACTAAAAAGAAACCCAACCTGAATTATCTCAGGGTCTGGGGTTGTAGGGCAGTTGTAAGACTCCCTGATCCAAAGTTAAAAACTCTGGGTGAAAGAGGCATTGATTGCATCTTTGTTGGATATGCTGAGCATTCCAAGGCTTATAGGTTCTATGTTATTGAACCTAATGAATATGTTTCAATTAACTCTATAATTGAATCAAGGGATGCACTCTTTGATGAGAATAGATTCTCATCAGTCCCTAGACCAAGTCAGAGGATTCCAAATGGAATTGATGACATTGGTGTATCAGAGGTCCCTGATGAATTATCATCTCAGGCCCTTGATGAGGTTGTGGTTCAACAACCTGAACCTGAGCTTAGGAAGAGCAAAAGGGTCAGGACTCCAAAGTCATTTGGACCTGAGTTTCAATTATACTTAATTGAAGGTACAAGGAATGAGGTCTCTGACCAATATTCCTATTGCTTCATTGTTGAGGATGATCCCAAAACATTTGAAGAAGCAATGAAGTCCCAGGATGTTGCTTTCTGGAAAGAAGCAATAAATGATGAGATTGACTCCATCATGGGCAACAACACTTGGGTGTTGGTTGATCTACCACCAGGTTGCAAACCTCTTGGTTGCAAATGGATTTTCAAAAGGAAAATGAAGGTAGATGGAACTATTGAAAAATTCAAGGCTAGACTAGTCATTCAGGGCTTTAAACAAAAGTCAGGGATAGACTACTTTGATACTTATGCCCCAGTGGCACGTATCAGTACCATCAGGCTGCTGATTGCTTTGGCATCAATTCATAATCTGATTATTCATCAGATGGATGTGAAGACAGCCTTCTTGAATGGTGAATTGGATGAGGAGGTTTATATGAGCCAACCTCAGGGCTTCATCTTGCCTGGCAATGAAAACAAGGTGTGTAAACTGATTAAGTCTTTATATGGACTGAAACAGGCACCTAAGCAATGGCATCAAAAGTTTGATGAAGTGGTTTTGTCAAATGGTTATATTCTTAACCAGGCTGACAAATGTGTATATAGCAAATTTGATGAATCTGGTAAAGGAGTCATCATTTGTCTATATGTTGATGACATGTTGATCTTTGGCACTGACCAAAATCAAGTTAACCTGACAAAGGAATTTTTGTCATCAAGGTTCTCCATGAAGGACATGGGGGAGGCAGATGTTATCCTTGGTATAAGGATTAAACATGAAAGCAATGGTATATCAATTTCTCAGTCTCATTACATTGAGAATGTACTGAAGAAATTTAATTGCTTTGATTGTACTCCAGTGAGTACTCCCATGGATACCACTGAGAAGCTTATGCTTAATACTGGCAAAGCTGTATCTCAACTTGAGTATTCCAGGGTGATTGGCTGCCTGATGTATGCCATGACTTGTACAATGCCTGACATTGCTTTTGCTGTGGGTAAACTGAGCAGGTATACTAGTAATCCTAGTGCTCAGCACTGGCAAGCAATTCAGAGGGTACTGAAGTATTTGAAGAGAACTATGGACTATAGTCTCTCATATACTGGTTATCCTTCAGTGTTGGAAGGATACACTGATGCAAGTTGGATCAGTAACACTGAAGACAATTCGTCTACCAGTGGCTGGGTATTCCTACTTGGTGGAGGTGCAATTTCTTGGGCATCCAAGAAGCAAACTTGTATCACCAGTTCAACAATGGAATCTGAATTTGTGGCTCTAGCAGCTGCTGGTAAAGAAGCTGAATGGTTGAGAAACTTGCTTCTTGAGATTCCATTGTGGCCTAAACCTATAGCACCTATTTCTATCTGGTGTGATAGTGCTGCTACATTGGCAAAGGCTTATAGCCAGATGTACAATGGGAAGTCTAGACACTTAGGTGTCAGGCATAGCATGATTCATGAGCTTATCATGAATGGGGTGATTTCTATAGAGTTTGTAAGATCTCAACAGAATTTAGCTGATCACTTGACGAAGGGTCTGGCTAGAGACTTGGTTATAAAGTCTGCTAAAGGGATGGGTTTAAAGTCCAACTTGGTCACTGAATGCTAGGACACCCAACTCCCTCCTGAGGAAACTTGGGAGCTGAGTTCAATGTGGAAAGCTGAACATTCAGTGTACTGAAGCACATGTTTTACAAACATCCCAAGGTTTGTGCTTGGAACTTGCTGAAAGGAGGATGAAGTCTCTACTTCTTAATGGTTAATTTTCTTTGAAAAAGTGCTTGGCAGGAGCATGAATAAAGAGGAACCACCTATGTGAATGTTGAAGTTTTGCCGCTTCAGGAAGCTATGGACTTTTAGCTTTTACAACATTTATTAATTGGATATGGACACATGGCTTGTATAGTGTCAGGAGTGTTTAAGTGTTGGAAAACTTGTGTGTATTTTATCTTCAGGTATTCAAATGGGTTGAAGGGTTCAATTCTTAGAACACCCTGATTCTCGAATATTTGAACGTGTAATTTACTAAGATGGAAATTCAATCCTCAGGACATTTTCGTTTATGCACTTGTTTTGTATTATGGTTAATTTTCATGCAAAGGTAGTGAACTAAATTTGGGGAGGATTGTTGGAAAATTTAGTGCACTTGTGGGATTTGTTCACACCTGGTAATGGGCTTGGAGGTACGGAGTGTACACCCATCATGTCCCTGAACATCCTGACTCAAATAGTGGTTGTGTAGGATACTGCTGCTAGTATTGGTTTCCACTGATAGTGGATCCTGCTGCTAGCATCAGGATCCTGCTGATAGCAATTCTGCTGCTAACAGTCTGACTCTGCTGCTGAGCAGTGATTCTGCTGCTAGTGATAAGTGGATCCTGCTGATAGTTATGTAACTGATTTGACCTATTCAAATGGCAATTACATCTACACTTATGACCTTGTTTAACTGGTCAAGTAACCACTATTTTAGGCTATAATGGGGATAATTATGTGGAGATTAATGGGCCGATTAATTCTCATAATTCCATTTGACTAGCCATGAGTATCTTCCTATAAATAGGAAATCATATTATGCATGGGAAAGAGATACAGAAAACACACAACACTTAAATACGAATGGTTATTGATTTGTGCCTAAATCAATAACAACATTTGGTCTTATCCCAAGTAGATATTCGTGATACCCAGGCATTAGGGTCGAATAGTTTACTTTGGAAAGTGATTACACGATTCCAAGTGATATCCGGTAACCTTAATTGGTACGTAGCTAGGTCTTTGATTATCTCAACCCTGTTCTGGGCGAATAACAACCAACATAATATGATATGGAGACAAATTTGGTTGGTTTAGTTGTTGCGGTACTTCATGATGAGTTATAAGTGTGAATTGATCATACTCGTGTCATACGCTTGATGTCTACATGATTAGCAATTGGACTGATTTTGGTTTTTGTATTAAAAGTCTTTTGATTTGCTAAGTAATCAATCACATGTGAAAAAAAAAGTTACCTTCTGGAATGCCCAACTCATCAATTACACTCTGCATACACCATGGCATAAGTACTTTTTACAAATCATTAGGAATTGCATATCTAGCAAAGAACCTACCCAAATATCATCATGAATATATTGTCTAATTATCAACTAAACAATTAAAAAAAAAAAAAAAAACAAGGAATTAACTTGTTTTTTTGACAATCTGCATTATATTGATTTCCAAGACCAATAATATGATGTGGAGACAAATTTGGTTGGTTTAGTTGTTGCGGTACTTCATGATGAGTTATAAGTGTGAATTGATCATACTCGTGTCATACGCTTGATGTCTACATGATTAGCAATTGGACTGTTAGTATATGGTAAAATGCAGGTATTTAGTAAATAGGAAATATTGGTGTTTAATATATGATTATTTTAGTTTTATAAGAATATGTTCGCGTGTGAAAATTATGAGCAAGGATTGAAGCTTTGACTTTACTAGCATACTTTTTATACTAGAAATGCTAAAGTAGGAGATATTGATGTTTAACAAATGATTATTTAAGTTTGTAAGAATATATTCGCACGTGAAAATCATGAGCAAGGATTAAATCTTTGATCTTACTAGCATACTCTTTATACTAGAAGTGTAAAAATAAGAGATGTTGATGTTTAATAGATGATTATTTTAGTTTTGTAAGATTATATTCGCGCGTGAAAATTATGAGTAAGGATTGAAGCTTTGATGTATTTTTTATACCAAAAGTGCAAAAAAATGAGCTATTGATGTTTAATAGACGGTTATTTACGTTTTGTAAGAATATCTTCACATGTGAAAATTATGAGTAATGATTGAAGCTTTGAGCTTACTAGCAAATTTTTTTATAATAGAATTGCAAAAATAGAAGATATTGATGTTTAATTGACAATTATTTAAGTTTTGTAAGAATATCTTCACATGTGAAATTTGATAGGAGATATTGATGTTTAATAGACAATTAAGAATATCTTCACATGTGAAAATTATATGTAAGAATTGAAGATTTGATTTTACTAGCATATCTTTTATACTAGTAGTGTAAAATAGGAGATATTGGTGTTTAATATATGATTATTTAAGTTTTATAAGAGTATGTTCATGCTTGAAAATTATGAGCAAGGATTGAAGCTTTGATCTTACTAGCGTACTTTTTATACTAGAAGTGCTAAAATAGGAGATATTTATGTTTAACAAATGATTATTTAAGTTTGTAAGAATATCTTCGCACGTGAAAATCATGAGCAATGATTAAAGCTTTGATTTTAATAGCATACTATTTATACTAGAAGTGTAAAAATAGGAGATGTTGATGTTTAATAGATGATTATTTTAGTTTTGTAATAATATATTCGCGCGTGAAAATTATGAGTAAGGATTAAAGCTTTAATGTATTTTTTATACCAAAAGTGCAAAAACAAGAGCTATTGATGTTTAATAGACGATTATTTACGTTTTGTAAGAATATCTTCACATGTGAAAAGGTAATCGGCCTTGTAATCGGTTATTAATCGCTACAAGGCCATCAACCACCTCACTACCGACTCACGATTTTTGCAACATTGGAAAATTATATGTAAGAATTGAAGATTTGATTTTACTAGTATATTTAAGTATTGTAGTAAATACATGTGCATCTATACTCTTTTTTCTTCACGTGCGAGTAAACTTTTTTCATTAGTAAATATATAGTATATTTAAGTATTGTAGGAATGTCTTAACACATGAACATTATGAGGAAGGATTAAAGCTTTAATGTTACTAGCATATGTTTTTTTTACTAAAAGTGGAAAAATTGGAGACATTGATGTTTAATAGAAGATTATTTAAGTTTCGTAAGAATATTTTCACATGTGAAAAGTATGAGCAATGATTGAAGTTTTGATCTTACTAGCATACTTTTTATACTAGAAGTGGAAAAAATTGAAGATATTGATGTTTAATAGACGATTATTTAAGTTTTGTAAGAATATCTTCACATGTGAAAATTATAGCAAGGATTGAAGCATTGATCTTACTTGCCTATTTTTTATATTAGAAGTGCAAACATATGAGATATTGATGTTTAATAGACGATTATTCATGTTTTGAAATAATATCTTCACATGCGAATAAACTTTCTTCACTAGTAAATAAATGTACATTTTTACACGAGCATATACATTTATCTTCGCGTGTGAATAACCTTTCTTCACTAGTAAATACACGTACATCTATATACATTTTATTCGCGTATCAATAAACTTTCTTCACTAGTAAATACACGTTCATTTATAAAAAAAATTCGTCACGTGCGAATAAACTTTCTTCACTAGTAAATACATGTACATTTATACATGAGCATATACATTTATCTTCACTAGTGAATAAACTTTCTTCATTAGTAAATACACATACATTTATACTTTTGTTCGCATGTGAATAAATTTTTTTCACTCGTAAATACACGTACATTTATGCATGAGCAAACACTTTTTTCTTTACGTGTGAATATACTTTTTTCACTAGTAAATACATGTACATTTATTCATGACCATATACATTTATCTTCGCGTGTAAATAAACTTTCTTCACTAGTAAATACACGTTCATTTATATACTTTTTTTTCTTCATGTGCGAATAAAATTTCTACGCTAGATACACGTACCTTTATACATGAGCACTTCGTATGTGAATAAAGTTTTTTAACTAGTAAATACACATTTATATATGAGCGTATATTTTTTCTTCGCGTGTGAACAAATTTTCTAAACTAGTAAATATATGGACATTTATATATGAGCATATATTTTATTCTTCGCATGTGAATACACTTTATTCGCTAGTAATATTTATACGTGAGGAAATACTTTTTCACATGTGAACAAACCTTCAATAATTATTATTGTTAATGTTGAAACGCATGAAAACACAACCGATTGTGAGCCAGTTTAAGTAACCGGTTATTAAACTTTTTTTAATCTAACAATAACACGTATGATTTCAACTACTAGTATACAATTACTAACCTAACATTTCAACTCAATATACCCAAACGACTTCATTCACATGTTTGGCTTTCGAAAGATGCTATTTGTGAAGGACCTAAAATGTTTGGTTCACAAAAACATTTGAATTTGCCATTGGTTACCGTATATCATATAACAGAGGTGTTTGGATTGCTTATGTGACTACATATGAGTAATACTAGGAAAGACTTTCACTGTGTTAAAGCACAGCCCTGGCCCTGGCCCTGAATGGTTAATGTTAATATGTTATTGTATTCAGTTAGAATAAACATGTGCATTTTGTAAAATCCAGACAGAGGGTAGATATGGCTAAATGCATTGGACAGTTAGTTATTTATTATCGTTAATGACCATAATGATTCGGAGACCGTATGATAAAAGTCACAATGTAACAAAAATTACAATATTTACTTATCATCCAATCTGATCAGTCTAACATTACCAAAAGAGACCAGTAGCTAATGGAGGTTAATTGAACATGTGAGGATAATTCTACATAAGTTTGCCTATCTACAAAGCTATTACAAAAGTAATATAAGTTTCTTGTTACCTGACTTCAATGATCTGTTAGAAGCACTATAAGTTTTTGTGAACAACTTGGTGGAGCTGGTTTCAAAAAAGGGATTATATACAAATAACGAGCTAACAACACATGGATGGATTCAAGTGGCAGTGTCTCTAGTCTATTTTCATGGGCCTTGATTGCTTGTCAGGGCTACAGCCTCTCTTTTTGTGGACATCATTACGGGAGTTTGCAGTTGTCTTTTAGCAGGGGTTGCTGGTATAAACTGGTATTTCCTGTTAGGAGTAGAGGTTTCTAGTGGAAGACTCGTAAGAGGCGAGATGTCTGATTGTTTGTACATTTTACCACATGTATTTTAGGCCCTGTTTGACCATGAAAACAATCTCTTGTGGCGTATAAAGGCAACAATTTTCTGTCCCCGAACTGATGCAGCAAATTAGCAATGAGACCCCCTAATATCAATATCCTGTAATATACATGGGCAAGAAAATGGGTGTTTTCAGCATTGAATTAAAGAGGGTAATATAATCTAATCGGTTGGACCAGTAAACCTTAATGTCAATTAGTCTGAACATTAAAAGGCTAATCTTTCTGGTGTGAAATTATAAATTTATATCATCACATCTTTATAAGATTTACAATATGTCTGTTGCATTGCGGTTAAAAAGCATTGCTACTTTTTTTTTAAATGTTCAAAAACGATATGTATAAAAAGCAAATGAGATTGTCAAACATCATTTTGGTATGATAAATGAAGTATGACTGAAATAAGTAGGGTTCAAACTCACCTCGACTTCTACCTTTTTGAGCTCTACTGAATTTTTGAATGGTATAAATATCTCAACATCAGGTGTGGATATAGGGGCTTGTATGCTTCCAGTTCCATCTATAATCACGAGTGTCACCTGAGATTGGACATATAGATGGGATTTCTTCAGATATGAAAATATTCACATGTGCAAATAAAAATGTGATTTCTTCACATATGAAAATATTTAGATGTGAAATCACTAGTATACCTGATATAGACATCAAATCATAATCAATCATTAATCAAATAGAAATATTACGCTTTTGCTTACAAGCAAAGAGAAAAATCAGAATAGTTATGTTCCCTGAAAGAACAACATGCGATCAGAAACAAAATATTATACAAGAATTTGAAAATCATCTTACTTGCTTAACCTCTGGGATGGTTCACTCAACGTTGCCAACTTTGCTCGTCTTTGACCACAATTAAGAACACAAGATACAGAAAGGTTCACTAACGGGATGTTTGGAACTGCTTAATTAAAATGATTATCTGCTTTAAAAATTATCAGCTTTGGTACCTCTTGACTTTTTAAGTGCTTGTTTGCTAAAAAATAAGCAAATAAGTAGTTTGATCCAAACACTCAAAACTATGTATTTGCTTTGAGCATAAGCAAACAAGCACTTAAATAAGCAATGCCAAATACCCTCTAAAAGGTATAGCGATAACTTATAGCGGGATTTCTAGGATTGTCTTCTGGAATGTCCCTTTCAACCTTGCCAACAAGATCAACACCAACATCAGCGGCTTTAGTGTCAATACCACCACCAACTCTACCAAACAGGGCTATTAAAGATCCACCAAGACCGTAACCAGTTATCACCTCGAAAAGGAATATCTTCGCGCGTGAAGATTATTGGCATTTTGTTAGTCCATAATCTTCGCATATTGATAATTGACAATAACTGGAGATCAGATAATATGTTGTAATTAAGCTGGCATTTTGTCTAGAAATACCATATATGAGATATTCATAACTTATCTGCTTAAATCTTTTTTTTTTAACAATGTGCATTAAAAGTCTTAAGTGCTTGATCTTTCAGTTCTGATAGTGATCAACAAGTGGTGCTAAACTCAAACTTACATCACAAAACTACAGCTACAATCACTGGTTTATCACTTTAATGTATCAAATTATTAACCAACAAGCGCATAAGAGATTCGTGTATGCATATGTAACGTGTGTAACATAACATCAGCATGTCTATGTAAGAAATTAAACTTATTGCAGATGAAAATCTAAAGCAGAACCAGAAAGCAAATATGATTCCCTACTCTAGATGACGGGTCAAATAGACATCAGAATTCACAATGGTTTAGTACTATGTTTTCAGGAATTAAAAAATCCTAGGGACATAACAGGCTCATTCACTTTTGAAAAATCAACCTCAAATAGCCTAGTTTCGTCTAGAGAATGAATAAACTAAGCACATCCTGTGTTTATTAGAAAGACTATATGCCATAACTTGTACAGTATAAAGTAATAAACACATATCCGAATGTTGCAAAATAGCTTCTTAAGAGCACCGAAACCATGATTGTTCCAATGCATATCAATATCCACAATCAATAGCAATGTCCACTAACACTCAACATAAACATGACAGCTCAATAAGTCCAACTGACAGCAATGAATTTTCAATCTGATAAAACGCGCGCGCACACACATTACACGGTATGAAGTTACAAATGGAATTACAGTTCAATTAGCTCCGATTTCTTGCTTATTTCTTGCTTTATATTTAATAAATAAGATTTTTTCAGAATTTCAACATCATGTACCAACCACTAACTTGTAAGCATGATGTAACAATTTAAAACCAAATTGACGTTCATTTTTTTATATGAAAATAACAATCAACAGTAATACAGATACATGATCCGAAATTAAAACTGAAAATAAACACACCTGTGCATATTAGCTGTTTATAGTTGTACAGTTCCTGGTGGTGTTCCATTTACAGTTTGACGCTCTGCACCAAACATGACACGACCTGTTGCTGACATTACAGCTTCTTCCGGTTCAGGCAACAACGCAACCTCATCATGCCCGTAATCCAAAATCTTTAAAGTCACTTAACTTCCTCTACTTGGCTTCGTATCAGTCATTTATTTAGCCAGAGATGACGTTAACCTATATATAGAAACCGCAAATCATATATATATTTAGTCAGTGTGCGTAGGCAAGGAAAAAAGGTGTGCACTTTCAGAACTTATAAACTGCATTTCAACAACTATGTCTCCTAAGGTTGGGTCATCTTACACATATAATTAAGTTCGGCCCATCACATTAATTTACAAGTACTTATAATGCAATCAATAATTAAGTCACATATTGGCAGCTTGCATCAGTTATTAATGTTGGAATAAACGAGTTTTCTGAAAATAGTTTCATGTTCCAATCAACATAATTGTTTGAAAGCTAGTTAACATGTGTACAACATTGTCGAAAAACGACTGATGTTCTAAAGAACGAAGCATTGTGTCGATCCCTCTAACCTGAGTACTTGATGTTACGTTCTACCAACTGCCAGGTTGTGCTCGTACGAATGTTCTAATAGTATAAAGACAAATTGTTTTTACGATCACCTACATATACTGCAGAGAAAATCTCGACATTGTGGTGAGATAGAAGTCAAGGCTAAGAACCACGAAGGTGAAATGCTAAAGCCGACACATGGCTTGGAAGAAATTAAGCATACACTTACCGTATCAAAAGAATTACTCAAACTCCTAACTCATGTTTGGACCGCAGAGACCAACCATGAGCATCAACATCCAACGAGCATGTCCCTAGCCTCGACAATAAATCACGAGCTCAACAAGGCTCAGTCTTATGTGAACAAGTTAATTCAAGAACAAAGAGCTGAAAACACATTAACATGTGAATCCAAAGAGCAAGACAAGATACGTGTTGCAGTAAAGACCGTATCACGAGAATTAGAGACTGAAAGGAAGCTAAGACGCCAAACTAAAAGAATGAGCAAGAAATTAGGCTGAGAATTAGCAACTGCAAAGGCTTCTTTAGCGAAAGCCATAGAAAAAGCTGAATCAGAGAAGCAAGCAACAGAAATGTTGGAGCAATTATGTGAAAAAAAAAAATGGCACATAGTATCAAGGAAGATAGAGTCGAGCTTGAAGAACTGAAGAAAGAATCTGAAGAAGTTTGTGAAGAAATAGAAGAAGAGAGGGAAATGCTTCGTGTTGCTGATCTGTTACGCGAGGAACGAGTCCAAATGAGGCTCACGGATGCTAAATAGTATGCGGATAAACATAAACAACTGAATGTTTTAGTACAGACTCACCTGAAACGCTGCTTCACTGAATAAGAACCAATATCGGAAACCTTGGAATTTTTCTGAACAAGCTTGTCCCAAATCATGATTTCTCCATTGTTTGTTCCAACTGAAATTTCGCCAACGCATATCAACACAGATGACAAACAAACTTACATTCATGATCACATAAACTACCCGTAGAGCAAATGTAAAGCTCTTAATATATAGAAACTAACCGAGAAGTAGAGCTTGATGTGTGGGGTGAAAGTCCATACTGCTGATTGAATGTGTTCATCAGACATGAATCAAATGAGGCTTCACCATCATGCACCACTAAGGGCGACTATGATGTGAGTATGTGACCAGTAGACCACCCGATCCTCAACGAGAATCTGAGTTGGATACAACGATTCCACACCTTAACAGGAATCTGAAACACATACTGATAAGACTGAGAGTACCCTCTGATTACGAACCACAAACCAGAAATAACCTAATCAACAATGTACATACAGGGCTGTTCATTCCATAGTCACATGAAACGCGGGTCGCTTCGGTACGGGAACGGGAAACGCTAGGTCCCTAAAATATGGTACGACGGGGGGTAGGCTCATTTCGGAACGCTACGGTACGCTTTGGTTCGTTGTACCATAAAGTTTGGTACGATGTACCCAATTCGGTACAATGTACCATATTAATAATAATATTAAAATTCTACATTACGATAAGTATAAGCTAAATATCCATATGATATATTAATAATCAAAAGATTGTTTGGGATTTTAATATAAGTGAATAAAATTAAATTAGTTGAGTAATTATTGGTTAAAAGTTGGTTTTTTGTACCAATTCGTTTAGGTACACTGTACCAATTCATTTTGGTACGTTATACCGATTTGTTTTGGTACGCCGAATCAGTAGACTTCGGTACGGCGATTGTTGATGTTTGGGAACGCCGAAAATAACGATCCGGAACGCGATTCCCAGCGATCCGGATCGCGATCGTACCGCGTTTGGGTACGAACGATCCGGAACGTGGAACGCGGCCGAGTCAGCGTTCCATGTGACTATGGTTCATTCAAATTATATCGATCTACGAAAAAAGTTCTATTTGAAAAAAAGCATGCTGGTGTAGATGTGGAAAGTGGTGGGTCGTATAAGTTGGGTAAGGGATGAAAACGGGTTTGTTTTGAATGCTGTACATGGGTCAATTTGTCCGAAGGAACAGATGGAGGGAACTTGAGATGGTGTTCAACGTACTCTCCACTCTTGGGGTTCTTGTGCTTCAAGATGATATGAACCTTGTTGGTGGCACCACATTTGTCTGGGCCAAACATGATTGAGTAAGGAGACTCGTTGTCGAATCCCTTGGCGGTCCAGCCAGCTTCTTGTGGGCGAAGATATTTCAAATACGCACCACCACATTCAAGACCGTTTTGAAGACGAACTTCAAACTGGAGAACAATGGTACCCGTCCTTGAGGAGAACAGGTTTTTCTAGTTCCTTGACAATTGCGTACTTTCTAGCCTTCTCGCTCACAACATGTCCATAGTCATCATGTCCCTCACTCTTTGAGTGTTTCCATTCACCTGAAGTCGACAAATAATTAGAAAACAAAAATCAGAGACCAAAACCAGGACAACAATTACATGCTACAAACGTTCAAGTAGTTGGCGACATAAAGTAGAGCACTTAAGCAAATGCAGAAAATAAACAGTTAAACAAAAATACGCAAACTGATTCCATATAAAATAAGAAGTTTCAAGCTGACATGGTGGCACATTGACTATAAGAGCACAGTGTAATCCACATAATGAAAAAGGCATACAAATGATAAAACTACATGGTATAAAACATGTCTATCAAAGCCAACAAATTAGACAAGAGCATCACGGCCCAGATCTTAGCAACCAAACGATGATGGTAAGTGGTCAGTTATAAAGCAACAGAAAACAAGTAATGCACATAGTAATCTAGCTGACTGTCTACACTCTACATCATGACTAACAACTCAACATCATAGAAGACAACTTGTCGCACCACCCTTTTATTTATGCACTTTAGCATATTTCAAATTTCAAAACGCCATCAAATACACATGCCAACATGTTTAATTCCAGCGTCAGGTAGAATTGTGCATTTTCATGTGTCACTAAGTATGTAACAGATATCACAACAGCATATTTTATATGAAACCCATTTATTTAATGGAAATTCCCGCCATTTATGTATTAGTTTGAAAACTATTAGGCTGTAAAGCCATGTCAACCAGATTGCATAAACTTGAATTTTGACTTTCGACTAAAGCTAACTCAAATGCAACCTAAATCAATTTAGTCTGTACTCGCGCAAATGAAGGTTTTAACTAGTCCACATACGGTAAATCCGTAAATTTATTAACACTAACGTTTACACTATAGTCGTGATCATAGTTTAAAAGTACGGAAACGAGTTTCGAGGCGTTTTCCCTCCGCCTCAAGAGGCGTAAGCCTCGAGGCGGACCGAGGCGTAAGGTCGAGGCGGAATTAAAAAAATATATAGAAATTATATATATATAAGTTTTAATAGGTAATTAGGTATTTATATATTTTATATACATACTTTATAAACTTTTATATATAAGTTTAAGACTTAAATGTAAACTATTAAAGATTGAGGGGGTCAAATGTTTAAATACACAAACTTATTTTAAACTTTTTGAGACTAAATGTAAAATAATGAAAGATAGAGGGGTTAAATGTTAAAAAGTATACACTTATTAAAACCCTAAAAGAGTAAAACAAATCTCCAGCCCCTATTTCTTTCTTCCCCCTTTCCTCTCTTCCTCCTTGGGTTTCTGGCAGAAGTTGCACCGCCGCCGCCGGAATTTGTCGCCGGAAATCACGAATCCGGCGCTATATGGGGTTAAAAACCCTAAAAGTAAATCGATTCAAGGTACAAAATCAAAGCTGTTGACTGATTTGGCTAAAAAAAAAGAAAGATCCGCCTCGGCCCTGAGGCGCCGCCTCATACGCATCACCACCGCCTCAGGTACATGAGGCGTACGTTCCAAAACACCCCCCCTGAGGCGCCGCCTCATATGCGTTTTATGGCCGTTTCGCCTCGAGGCGCGCCTCGAGGCGCCGCCTCAGACAGTTTTTTTAAACTATGGTCGTGATAACATATTTTTGATAAGATTAAGGTTATTAAATGCAATCTTTTAAACAGTTTTAAGGTGCCCATAGAAACCACTAATTTGTAAACAAATTTTGGCAAGGTCAAAAACTTATAATCAGCTTTAACACCTCGTTCAAGATGATCCAAAGAAAAGTTTCCTAACAATATAGAATGAACCTACAGAGGATGAAGACTTTGGGATACTACTTGGACCAAACTTGCATTCGGTAACTAGCATTAAGCTTCTCTTTATGAAAAAGGTGAAGTTTTATAAGCATGTAACTCGAAAAAGTAAACTTGAACAAGAATTTCAGATACAGAGGCTTCTAGTCGTTAATGACACAGATTGAATAAGGGTTAGCTTCTCAACCAATTCGAATTCTAATTCAAAAAAATTATCACTCGCGGTTCTCGGACAGTGGAACATGTAATATGAATCCATGTCGATTGTTACCTAAATGCACCCGACTCTTGAGTATTCAGAGTCTTTCACATGATAACCATTCCTAACTAAACTACAACTATTCCACATTCACGCCTCCATTCCTATTAAAAAAATGAAAGAGATGGGTCGATCTGTTTTCACATAAAATTTAATTGCACACGTACTTGTAAACTTGCCACTCGTATGGAGGGCCATAACTGCAGCCTTTGCTATTTTTATGCTCAAACTTAAGAGCTACCTGCCACAACCATAATTACGGAAATCAGAATGCAAAAATCCGACTTAATATAGGGCAATATTTTAACAAAACAAACTTGGTTACTTAGTAGAAGAACATTACCTCCATGGCACCAGGACCTGATATGCGATCAGTTCCACCAGAAACTCGACGGCCAACAAAGACCTGACCAAAACCACCTTTGCCTAGCTTTCTCTCAACATTATATATATAGGTGATCCACATACTTGAACCTGTAAATAAGCCGTGTAAGGATAGAATAAACTGATTTTGAAAGCTTCATTGGAATACTCTTAATTCGAGGAAAATGATGGGAAAGATATACTTAAGACAACAGAAATTTCAAGTTAAACTCTGGTTTCCTTCTTATCTTATTTGAAATGGTAGATCTCTCTACTAGTTTATAATCGGCATTGACCTTAATCAGACTAAAGAGCTGTTACATGTGCGTCTAATTCTCTAAAAACTATTATCTCCTGTATTTTCACACGCGAAGATACTGTTACTAAACTTTTCACACGTGAAGAAAATTATCTCCAACATTTCACGAGCGAAGACAAACATGTGACAAGAGATGTCATATAAAATTATCTCCTATATTTTCACACGCGAAGATACTGTTACCTAATATGCTTATATGCATTCACAAACCAGCAGCAAAGAAAAGAGACACCATCATCCATATTCACGTGTGACAAGAGCTACTCATTTCATCAATCATTGGCTTGAACCTCGCAAGCTATTTTTATTCACATGTGCAGAAAAAACTATACATTTCATCAAAAAACCTAATATGCATTCACAAAACAACCCGACCAGAATAGTGTTATTTCTTCACATGTGAAGGCATTTGATACTTTATTTCTTCACAGCTTACGCAATATTGGTTCAGACATTTCATCAAACAGTTGGTAGGCATTATTAACTAAATGAACAAATATTACAAGCAATCTTCGAATTGAACACCGATTACAGACATGTGAATAAAAAAGTGTAAGAATTTAACCTTTTAAAGAGTCAATTTTAAGCTTATAACCTCCAAATTACAAAGCCAGACAACTATAAGCTCAAGGAGATGATCGAGATCAATGACAGAAAGGTACTGCTATGGCGGCGATTGGACCTCTAACGGTGGTTTTGTTGTTGTGGTCGGAGGAGATTGGATGCTGTAGTTGTTGGTGCGTGTATATTTGTGTGTGTTTTGTTTATGGAGAGAGAAGTAGTGATATTTTTGGTTGGGTGCGTGGCAAATGAGAATAATTCGGTTAGACCCCTGTAATTTTTGGGCAAAATTAACAAAAATGTCATTCCGCCCAAAGTGATCTTAGGATGAAATTGATTTGATCCAATGATCCAGATATCTTCTCGCGTTCTCACAAAAAGAGCCCTTCTCATTTGAACGCTTCACTATATATATATATATATATATATATATATATATATATATATATATATATATATATATATATATTATTCACTTTATCATCAAGAATTGAAATGTCACTGCTAGGAAAAAGTGCCTTTAGGAAAGAGTGCATATGATAATATGATATGCTTTGAACGAAGACTTTATGATCTTGTCGTCCTCTCTAGAAGACTCTCAATAGTTGTGAGAAAAATACCAAATTAGTATTTTTCTTATTGATCCTAAATGAAAATCTATCATGAACATTATCTTGTTTAGTTAATGCAACACACAATAGTGTGGAATCTATAAGGGGGTTGAATATTTTACCGACTTGTTTTCTTTTATTATAAAAATTTCTCTTTGAAAAACTTAGATTCAATTGTAGATGAAATCAATTGACACCAATAAGAACACTACACTATACTACCACAAATATGTAACAAGTAAATAAAGAGAAGATATGGAAAGATCAAACCAAGATAACGAGATTTATAGTGGTTCGGTCACGAATCTCTTCTTCGCCCTACTCCACTCCCCGAGTATCCGACTCGAGAGTTCTAGCACTATATTAACAAGACTCCCTTCAGGCGGAGAAAACCGTACAACGTCGCTTACGTTATTTTCCGACACTAAGCTAGATGTCGAGTACTAATCTTAGCTATTACCAATCTACCACAATCCTAACTTATCACACGATCAACACGATCCTCACACAATCTACACGATCCTCACACAATCTACACGATTTTCACGAGATCCTCACAATCCTCACTATCTACTCTTGATCCACTTGATCAATACTATATCACTTAACACTCAAGAGATCCCCAAGATCTCAACAAGATCACAATGATCAACACAATGACTAAGAAACACTAATACACTTGATGTATATCAAGATACAATCAAGTAGACAACTACTAATGCAAGTGCACTACTCTTATGACACCAACACCTTGTATCTTCTTGATACTTTGTGTTCTTCTCTTGACTAGTAGAGGTATATAGATGATTCTTGGTTGGATGGAAGAATCACTATTTAAACAAAAGAAAACTAACTAATAATTTAAGAAGTGTAGAGAGAAAAAGAGGATGGAAACCAGAAAGTTATGTGTGTGAAAGGATAGCAAAAATCTGGGAAATGAAGTGGTATTTATAGAATCTGAAAATTTGACCATTTTAAAGGGGACGGCACCAATAATTGTCACACGGTACCACTAAATTTAGTGGTACCGTGCCAGACAAAAACGCTCCCATTTTTGTCTTTAGTGGTGAAAGTTTATTTGGGGAGTTTGGAGCTGGTTTGGGTAAAATATAGCTGTTAGGAATGTTTTTGAAATGATTTTTCCTAAATACAACATTTCTTTATAATTCAAAAATAATTTGTAAAATGTATTTTTGAAAATAAAGTTTTGTCAAGCTAAAAATGTGAAGCTCAAAACACAAATTCACTTCTTTGATCATTTGTCAATATGTAAATTTGTTTGTTCATACCTAGAGTGATTGACGTAGAAATCGGATATTTCGACTAAAAACTTGCTTACGTTAATTTTGACGTAAGATGTTTTCACATTTTGTTATCATCAAAACATAGAGATATCGAAATATGAGAATAACATTTTTAGACATTATTTGCATCAACAACCTCCCTCTTTTTGATTATGATGACAAGACATAAACTCATTTTATGTGAAAAACTAGTTTCGACAAGTTTTTAGTGTGAGTTTATATCCACTTCTCCCCCTTTTTGTTGAAGCAAAAAGACTAGTAAGGCTCCCCCTTGATGTATACTCCTCCTCATTTGGAGCATACCAAGGAATCGAGCAATGGTTGATGCTACAAGACAAAGTTAGATGACACAAATACAATATCTAACATGTATTATTCAAGACAAATATCCAACCAAAAACACAACAGAAAATAATCCAACCATAAGTAACAAAAGAAGAAAAATAATCCAACCACAAACAAAACACAAAACGAGCCCATGCATTCATTAATAGAAGATCATACATGAAGTATGATTACAATGGCTAGACTAGTAGACAATTACAAGAAACATGTGACATTCTCAAGTGGTATTGATGTCCTAAGATTTGCTTCTTGATACTCAAAAGGGTTCCTGAGGTTTTTATTGATGATGACTAAACTTAAAAGCTTAGTTGCTTGGGCTATTGGTTAGAGGAAGGAGTTACTAAAAGATGATGACATAGATAGCTAGCGCTATGTATATCAATCTGATGAGGTTGACAAGATTGACCCCTGAATCATAATGAGAATGGTGATGATGATCATAGATGTGATGAGTATGGTGATGATGAATTTGGTAAATTGTTGTCCAAGTGTGGGAATGAGGATTGATTCGGGAAGAGGGTGTGATGATTTCTTCATCATTATTATGTGGTGGATTGTTGATGATCCTAGATCTCTTTGAGTTGTGAGTTGGTGGAGTATGAGTGGAAACCATGGTGAGAGAGTAAAAAAAATGGAGTATGATGGTGAATTGCAAGAGATGCTTGCAATTTTGGTGCTTGATATATATGTGGGCAAAGGAGGTGTGGTTCAAGTTAAAGTTGATGAGAATGTACTAGGAAGGCCTAAAGGAATCTTAAGGTGCATATAGGTTCGCAATTACTTGCAGATTTTTGAGGGTAGTGGTGTAGATGTCTATAGTGAGTAAGAATAATTCGTTAGTCTGAGGTACGGTACCACTAAATACCGTACGATACCACTAAATTTAGTGGTGTCGTGACCTACTAGTGGCGAATTTTCCAATTCTATAGGTTTTAGGCTACCTAAATAGGTAATTCTAGGGGAACTATTTTCAATAAATCCCATTACCTCAATCCACTCAAGAATAATCACATAGTTTTCATAACCATGTTCATAGTTAGCAACTAACACAAACATGTGACAATCAACATTTAGGCCACTATTAAGCATGCATGTAATCATCTAGGAAATGTGATTTATAATAATCATGATAAAAGGAATTCATCTAGAAAAATGCATACAAGTAAATGACAATAACTAGTCAAGATAAGTACTTGATAAAGACTAAGTTTGGGTGGTAAAACGATAGGACACACCCAAAATTTTATAGATGCCAATATCATTCAAAGTTAGCTTTAGATGAAAGTTAGTTTACTAGTAGTAATAAAGATACTTAAATAATGTCTTTATTCTAACTTCTTCAACTTGTAGCTGATTCCTTTGATTTTCATCTTGATTGACATGAATCCCCGCATAGCATGCACTTACTCATCATTGCTTGACGACACTTCATGATAGGTGATGGAATTTTCATCATGACGGATGTGAGGTGATGAGCATTTCCAGTAAAGAGAGATGTATGTGTTTTCGGTCAAAGGAGCCATGACGGGTTCGACATGTAAGTATTGACCATTTTAGAGTAGAGGGAATGTGTTCATGACATAACGGTACAAACGAGTCAACAACATGCCATAGGGAATCGCCTTATCTAGGTGAGCCTTAACATTCACAATCTTTTTTGCTACAAACTAAGCAAGATTGTATGGTTTCTCGGTGACGAGACAATACAACATGTGAGCACAACACGCCAGAAGATACTCATGGTTGTGTGGAAGACAGAAACATTTTCACAAAGCACTTCTACCCATCTTCAGAGATGTGGATGAACTTCATCAACACAAATCTTGAGTGGGTCTAGGTCATAGAAGTGGGACTCATGGAATTCTACATGACCATTATCGAGAAGAGTACCATGGACTTTTTGTGGGAGACGAATGTGTTCAATGATCTCATTTGGTGTGGGAATGAAGGTGTGATAACGACCATACTCTTCTCGATGACTTGTGAGTGATTTAAGAGACATAACCTCGGTATAGGAACATTGCCCATGATTAGGAAGACCAAGAATCTGAGCAAATTGATCTAGAGTGAGAGTAAATGTTTGGTTTTGAATTAAGAATTAAAGAGACAAAGTTTGATTCTCATTATATATGAGTTTAACTTGTCGATAGAACTCAAGAACGAAGCAAGGACAAATTGACCCATTAATGTGAAATAGGCAGTCGAATTCAATTATTCAAAACATGGAGGTGCTGTAATCATGCTCAAGGAATGAGGATTCAACAATGCGACCCTCATGAAAGAACCTAGACTCAAGGCTACGAAAGCTTTTGATGTGGGAAGAAGGAGTGTTTGGTTCGAGTGATGGTATGGGAATGTATTCATCAGTTAGCTCATGATCGTAATCAAACATGTGGTACATCTTGTTACCTATGTTGAGGCAACATGATCAAGATCTCTTTATGTTTTAATGATGACAAATAAACCATCGAAACACATAAAATAACAAATGTTAGCCAAATTCCCCGGAGCCCATATCTGCTCCTGGCGCGCTGCCCGCGCGTCAACGCGCGGGTGACGCTCCAGGCCACTGTATGGCTCCGGGCGAAATTTGAAAGTCGGCTTTCCCCTTACCCGACAAATGTGGATCTTTCATTACAGGTATGAATATGTTATGTGCTTAATTGAGAACACTCGAAACGAGTTTTGAGACTTGAGAGACCTACTTTTAAAACACCCATTTACGGGATAACGCCAACTCATGTTTTCTAACTATCGCCTCTAGCCAAGGCTTTTCCAAACATAGGGAGCTTATATACTTCACGTAACATCATGTGAAAGCATTCATATGCTCATATCCCGTGCTTACGTCTTCTCTAATTACGCAACGGGTTTACTCCCTTATTGGTCAAACTAAGTTAAAGGTCACTTTGCGTAAACACATCCTTTCCCACTTGGGTTATGCTTTACATCAAGGCAAAGCACTTAACTTTTTTGAACCAAGGTATTAGTTGAGAACGTCGAGTTGTGGATAGTCACGAGATATGAAACTATGGATTCTCGATGTTGTGTTACTTGAACTTATAAGTAACCTATGAATTTCTGAACTCATAATCTTAATTGTCTAAATACTTTCTTCTTAATGACAATTATATTATGTCTTAATTTCTTAATCTCATTTTTATAAAAGACAAATACCACCATATCCAATCATATCCAAATCATATATTTTCTTACACAAATCTCTTACACAATCTCTTACAAAATCACATCCCTTACACAATCCAACTCATTCCTTACACACTCTTGATCTCCACCATCCATTTCAAATAAACACATCTCAACCCTCCATATTCCCCACATGCTAATTATTTGAAATCCAAACATAAGGCTCATTTGATCTCAACCATTCAATTCAAACCAAAACCATCTCAACCATCCATCCAACCTCCTCTCTATTCCATCACATGTTTTTAATCCAAGCCATCCATTTCAAACCAAAACCATCTCAGCCCTCCATCTCATTCTTCCCCCCAACCAAAGGAATATACCTTTGGAATATCCCATGGCATATTCTCTTCTCACTTATGCCATGTGAGGAATAACATTTCTACCCCTTCCAAATTACCCTATCTACGCTTTATACCCTTGGTAATTTGTTTTCTCTATAAACACTTCACAAAACATTTTCCAAATTGGCTATTTGAGTTGGTAAACCTTAGATTGATTAATGTTAAGGTTTTGTGTAAAGTACAATTGGGGTTTTAGCAAGGATAGGTATTTATAAGATCCAACACCCAACACTTGGGAAAAATTTTACAGACGCCTGGCGCGCTGCCCGCGCGTTGACGTGCGGGTGACGCGCCGGTCTCGGTAAAATTTCCCAAGTTTGGGTTCTTGGCCTATAAATACATACCTTGCCTCTTGTATTCCTCAACCCTAGCCATTATTCTTTCTCTCTACATTTTTTCTCTCTAAACACTCTCAAATCTCTCTATCTCTAATCTTGTGTTCTTGATTCTCACACTAACATCTTTGAAAGAACACATCTCCTTGCAAGGGAAGAATCACAAGAACCTAATCCACTCTTGTGATTGTGTCAAGGGTCTTCTTATCTATACCCTTTCTACTAGAATCGAGTCTCTAGGTTAGGTTAGTGCTTGATTGAACAAACATTTATTCATTCATTCAATTGTTTGTAAGGGAAGTCTTGTGTCTTGGTGACCAAGCCTAGATCATTGGGGAACTAGTTGGGGTTTGATACTTCCGGTGGGAAGTCTTGGTAGTGGTCTTGGTGACCCTTAGGCGAAGTTAAATCACGAGATTCTTTAGAGTGGTTTTCGATGGCGGAATACCGTGGGAGTAACTCCTTCTTTGTGAGCATCGATATTGGCGAATATCGGTGGAGTGAATTGTAACTGTTTGTAGTCCACCGAAAGGATTATAGTAGTGAATAGTATCGTGTTGTGGATTCGCAACTGGACATACGGATGGTGTAAACCCCCCATCCCGAACCAGTATATATCGTGGTGTTCTTTACTAGCTTTATATACTTCTGATTGTGTTTGTGCCTACTTAGACCACTTGGTTGTCTTCGTGGCTTAAAGTTTTTAAACGTTCTAAAAGTCCAAAGAAACTGTATTCTACCCCCTCTACGGTTCTACAATTGGTATCAGAGCGGAATACTCAAGTTTTTGAGCATTAAAGCCTTCCCAAGAAGTCGTTTTAAGTCAAAAACTTCTTTCCTAAAAATCTAAAATCCTAACTAATATTTTTGGTAAAGTAGAGTATAGTTCCATGGCTCAAGAGAACTATGTTGAGGGGTGTTCTATGCAAAGACCACCTTTGCTAGAGACCGATGGGTTTTGTTTTTCGAAAACCCGGTTTGAGACCTATGTTAGATCCAAAGATCTTGATTTGTGGGAAATCATCCAAAATGGCAACTTTGAGTTCATGGTGGAAGATTCAAAAACAAAGTTTTTGGTGAAGAAGCCACATTTGGATCTTAATGAAGATGAGAGGAGAAAGCTTGGTAAGAATGATGAAGCCAAGATGTTGATCTATAATGCTCTACCTCGAAGGGAGTTCAAGAGGGTTCATGTTTGCAAGACCGCCAAGGAAATTTGGCACTCTCTCATCATCACTCATCAAGGCAACTCTCAAGTGAAAGATTGCAAGATCGAATTGCTCATACAACAATATGAGAAGTTTATGGTCTCGGATGAAGAAACCATTGATAATGGTTACACAAGGTTCAATGCTATTATCACTAGTCTCACGGCTCTAGATCCTAGCTTCTATAACAAAAACCATGTGAGGAAGTTTCTTCGAGCACTTCCAATAAAATGGAGGCCAAAGGTGATAGCCATAGAAGAAACCAAGAATTTGGCGGAACTTCCCCTTGACGAGCTTATTGGGAATCTCAAGGTCTATGAAATGATCCTTGAGAATGACAAAGCTTGCACCAAAAACAAGAAGGAGAAGGTAAAGTCTTTGGCTCTCAAAGCTAAGGTCACAAAATGTCAAACAAGTGAAGGAAGTGATAGTCAAGAAGGAAGTAATGAAAAAGATGATGAAGATGACGAAGAGTACAACCTGATGGCAAAGAACTTTAGGAAGTTCCTTAGAAGAGGCGGCAACTTTAGGCGCAGTAATAGAGTTGGAAATTAAGGGAATGATGGAAGGAACAACTTTGGTGGAAGTCGAGGTGGTGACAACAAAGTTGGTGAGAGCTCTAGACGCACGCAAGGATGCTATAACTGTGGTGAAAAGGGTCACTTCATGAATGAGTGCTCTAAGCCAAAAGCAAACAAGGCATTCGTGGGTGGAGCATGGAGTGATAGTGAAGATGATCAACCAAAAAAGGATGCTACTTGTCTCATGGCTCAAGAAAAAATTGAGGTACCCCTAAACTCTTCTTCCATTAATATTTTAGATATCAATGATTTGCAAGAGGAGAATGAGAATTTTAGAAAAACACTTGAGAAAACCCTTAATGAAAAACACATCATTGAACAAGAACATAGTAAACTCAATAAAAAGGTTTATGAGCTTGAAAAGGAAGTCAAGAAACTAAATCATTGTAAAGAGGTAATTGAACCATGTAAAAGTTGTGAGTCACTCACATTTGAGGTTGACTCTTTAAAAGATAAAGTATCTAAACTTCAAAAGGAGTCTCTAAGTTTTTCAAAATTTAAGAAAAGTACAAATGATTTAGAAG
The DNA here is from genome assembly GCA_030686995.1 of Artemisia argyi. Taxonomy (NCBI): domain Eukaryota; kingdom Viridiplantae; phylum Streptophyta; class Magnoliopsida; order Asterales; family Asteraceae; genus Artemisia; species Artemisia argyi. Next base: position 84,638,610 of record CM060694.1, on the reverse strand, counting down.
AAATTATTGGTAGTCAAAAGAGGTCCCAAGATAAGGAAGGTGATGAGGCGAAAAATGAACCACTTTTAGGGGGTCATTGATTGGCTCCAAACGGTCAACCTAAATTGACCAGGTGATGGTCAACAAGGTCAAACTGCCTAGAGTCAATGCTCCGCGGAAGTATAAGGTTTCCCCGGGTCGTATGTTCCGACGAGGTGTGAATTGTAAACAAACGGTTATTTGACCGGGTGAATTTGGACAGGAATAAGGGTTTGAGTGAGTGATGTGATTACACTAAGGAAATACGAATGAAAACGATGTAAACAAACTATATAAACAATAACGCGAAACCTAATGAACCTAAACGTAATACTGAAACTTAAAATCAGAAATTGCTTATACGTAAGCAGAAAAATAAGCCAAACGGCTTAAATAGAAGTTATCACTTTATTTATGTTTTTGGTTTTTCTTATTTTACAAACTACTTTTAATAACGAAACCTAAATTTTAAAAATGTGAAAGTTATTTAAATAAAACGCGAGTTAAAATTAAAATAAACGCGAGTGCGCGAAATAAAAAGTAAAATTTGAGCTACGCTAATCCTACGGACATGAAAATTATATTTTTACAACCCTAATAATCAAAGAAAATTTTAGAAAAAAAAGAAATTTATTTTTTTGAGTTTTATATTATTTATTATTAATTAAATACTAATTAAACTAAAATTAATTATTAAAAATATTAAACTAATTATGAAAATTACGAAACTTTTTCTAAAATTACTTTATACTATTATAAGGTTGAGAAAAATAAGAAAGTGGTGAAAAAACTAACAATAAGCTAGAAAATAAGCTGGATAAGTTGAATAAGCTCAAATAGAGATTTACTACTATAAATAAAAATGAGTGAAACTAAAACATTAAGATTGCCATAGGGCAGATGGTGCTTGGTGTTGGTCTGAGGTTGACTGGTCAAACCAGGATGTCACAGGTTCGAATCCCCCCAACCCCCACTTTTTACACTTATTATTTATTATTATTATTTTTTTTTTTACTTTTCTCTTTACCAAACAACTAAACACTTATAAATAACGACTTTTTTGAAAAGAAAGCTTTTGTAAAACACAAATATAAGCTGTTTTGGGAGCTTATAACTACCACAGGACACAACAATAAGCTAAAAAGAAATTTAGAACTGAAAAAGGTAAAAATAAGCTGTAAACTAAAAGTAAAGGTAAAACAACCTAGCACTTAATGACACAAAGTTGAAATGAACTGAAACAAACAAATAATCACATTGAGTAAGGCACATAAGCACTAATAAGCAATATCCAAATCCAACCTGTCAAACAGGCCAGATGAGCTGACTGCAGGCAACTTGCAGCCCTGTTCTAGCTTATACAATAAGCTAGAACCCAACAAATCTTGGAGATGGGCCTATTAGCTTCCTAAAAGGTCCAAGATCACAGACCAAAGTCCACTGATAAGCTTTGTGAGAGCTTATGAACTTGGGTACTCACACTGATGAATCAGTGTGAGGTAGTTGAGTGGACCAAGTTGGATGCCAAAATAAGCAGCTTAAATAAGCTAAAGGAAAGAAAATAGGCACATGAATGACAAGATGGTACAAGGGAGTTTCCAAATCAACAAAAAGCTCAGGCCTAGCTTTACTGATTATCAAACTAAGATTAAGTGTAAACAAGCTCAGTTGAGCTGCTGGTCTGAACAGCAGACATGGGCAACAATAGGCAAGAATAAGGCTACCAACAAGTTGAGGGGATAAGCTAGTGAAGCCAGACAAAGCATAAAACAAACAAGCTAGCCAATCATGCATTCCAAATCAATAAGAAACAAGAAGAATGCTCAAAAACTGAGCAAGTTATGGCTAATTGGAAATGGGCTTGTGAAACAGCCCTCTGGTGCAGGGGAGGATCTCAGTCAAGTAAGCATTTTCACATTAGATTCTTAGTGGGCAAATAAGCTTTAAATTGAAAAATTCTTTTTGGTACTAATTACCAGGCTACCCAAGTTCACAAATCAACAATTAAATTGAAATTTTACCCAGAAATAAGGCCTGGAAAAGCTTTTGAAATCTGTCCCAAATTCTCAATCATGAACTTTTGACTTTTTTATGATTATGAGATAGCTTGACTTTGGTGAATTTAAAACCAATACTAATGCTTAATCTATGTTAATTATACCCAATTAAAGCTAAATTATTCATCCTAAACTGTTTTTGAACCAAATCACAAGGTTTTGGGTTCCTTAATTCAAACAGTTAACTGCTAAGGATTTATAAATACAATTTTTGACTTTTTCTTGTTTTTAACCAAAGTTACTACTAGATTTTAACTACTTTAAACCTAAGAACAACAAACCTATCTTTCTAAAACCTAAAACTTACCAATAACAAGCTTACAAAACTTATTACAAACACCCCTTAAAGACAAATTCTAAGACTTTTAGACTACCAGTAACCACATCAATGGCAGGTTCATGCTTCAAACAGGTTAAGTAAATTCTAAAAGACACTTATAGACTAGAACTAACAAGCATCAAACTAAAATAATGGGAATTGAGGAAAATGCAAGAACTGAGTGACAAGTAACTTTAAAAACTGAATTGCAATATCCAAAGAGTAAGTTACAAAACTAAATTTTGAAAATACAAGTAGATTAAAAATCTGGAATTAAAATTACAAAGAAATTAAACTAGCCAAAACTTTTCTAAGACATGAAAAGTTGGACACCTACAACTGTGGACAAAAGCTTCAATTTATACTAGCAAAACTAGGGTTTCCTCTTGTTCCTGAGCTTCTATTGCTTTCCCACTTTTTATTATAACCCTTGGATGAGTAGAAATTAATCTTGGCCGTTTGAAGAGTTTTCGCGCCCAAATTATCTTTTGTCTGCTTCTTACTATTATTGATGCCAGAGGGTGTTTTGGAGTCTTGTGTTTGGATTGGAGTGTAGGAGGGGGGTGGGTTTTGAGTGTGGCAGAAGTGAAAGTAGGGGGTGATGATGGATTTGGCAGGGGTGGTGTTTGTATTGTAGCAGATGGTGGGAAGAGATGGGTGAGGGTTTGACTTTGGGGGGTCAATGAGGGTAGTAAAATGGACGGGTAGGTTTTTATTTTAAAAAAGGGTGGTGGGCTTTTGGAGGCATTGGGCTGGAGGGATAAGGTGGGCTGAGTGTGTGTTGGATCAGGTTTAAGGTTTTGGATTTGGTAACAAAAGGTTTTGAGTAATAACTTCACAAGGACCATTCATGACATTGTCCAAAAATCCAGGGGTTGAACCGTAATTTCCCCAAAGTTATCACAAGGGCCAAAGTTGGTAACTTCAATAACCCAGGGAACCAAAATGTAATTTTTTTTACAAATAAACATCCAGGGACCATTTCTGCCAAGTTGCCAAAGTTGAGGGTTTAAACTGCAAATAATCAAATTTTCATAACCAAGGATCAGTTTTGACAAGCTTCAATAGTTCAAAGGTCACAAAAGATATTTTCCATATTTTGAAATTCCCAGGGACTAATTTTGACAATTTCTGAAAGTTCAGGGGCCTTTTGTGTCAATTTGGATTTTGAAGGACCAAATGTGTAAGTTTCTCAAACTTTTCACCCAAGGATCGTTTTTGATAATGTTTTACTTTTAAAAGCCTTGGGTTGACTTTTCTTTCATTTTAAAACTTCAGGGACTAGTTTTGTCAATTTTTGAAACTTGAGGGACTGAAACTGCCAATTGTGCAAACTTTGTTCGTTTTTCGTTTGTTTTTAAACATTTTGCATCTAAAACGTATAAAACACAATTTTGAAATATTTTTAGTATTTTGATGCATTACTGAGTGTTCTTGGACGTTTTGGCAGTTCAGATACGATAAAAATGATGTGTATTTACACACTCATCAATCCCCCACACTAAACTATTGCTAGTCCCTAGCAATCTTTTGAGAAAAATTAATGGATTTGAAACTCTTTACCAAAAGCCATCACTTCTGGAGTAGCCAGGTGTAAGAACTGTGGCACACCTGATAACCGTGTGATTTTAAGCAAACCACCAGCTGTCAACGGATTTGAGTAGTCTTTACCAAAAGCCGTTTGCTTCTGGACTAGCCAGCTCTTGATGGAATAGTCAACATCTTGGTGAGCTGATTACCAATTATGGATTTTCCACGGCCTTTACCACAAGCCATAATCTTGCGGGCTAGCCAACTCATTTGTTTTTGGGGAGTTGAGGAACCGTACAATTTTGGGCAAATTGCAAGCCGTAAACGGATTTGAGATGTCTTTACCAAGAGCCGTTTGCTCCTGGACTAGCCAATCCCTTTTGTCGCTTAGACAAGGCGGACTGATTACCACAAAAAATTTTGAACTTTAGTGAAAAATTTTTGAAAAATTTTGGTCAAAAACGGGGGTATAAGATAGTAAAATGTGATAAAATTCGCTAGAATAGCGAATACCCCCCCACACTAAGCATGAATATTGTCCTCAATATTCAAAGTCCCGGCTATTATGCCGACATTTTGAACGTAAAAGGGCAACATTACAAGCTTAGCGTGGAAAACACCATTTTGTTTTTTTCACTCTTGTAACCATAGCATGGGGGACTCCCCCACACTTAGGGTGAAAACCCTATAAGCGTGCTACTGTTTTTGTTTACCGAGTCGCTAGCTTGACTCGACCCCTAATTCATTTGTCATTGGGGAATGTGGAAGAAGTGATCTCCATCGGACTTTCATTCAAAATGTTTGGACAAACATATGAAGCACGTGAAAGTTCCACACCGATGAGATAAGTATCCGGCTCAAGATAATGATACATGAAAATGCCGGGATCAAATATAGTGTCCTCACTCCCGAAGGAGTGAAGAAGAGAAGAAGTCACCCTGTAGGTGAAGAAAAGGAAGAAAATCATGATAAAAAGCATGATTTGATCTTCTTCCTCAAGAGGAGGCTCCGTAGCCTGAGTTTGGATTTCAAAAGGTTAGCTCGTAAACAACCCGGGAGGGTGGGTGGGAATTTGCAAATTCTCATGATTGAGAGCATCTCCCCCCGGGCTATCAAACTCCGGAGGAGTCATGACATGATGAGTGAGTTCACCGGAGAACTCCTCATGAAGAGAATTATTCACAAGATGTGAATCTGTGAACTCATGTTCCATTGTGGACTCATCACAATCCTAGTCAAAGATTTGATTGTTAGAAATCATAGTGAATTCAGAATCGAATTCAAATAGAGGATTGGTGAGAGTCGTATTAAATGTTTCGGGAACAAAGTGGATATTATTCTCTGTTGGACTGCTGGGATCAGAAATGAGTGACGGATCATGATAAAGGAGACTTTCAATTTCTCCCAGATCGGCTTGGAAGTCAAGGAGACTATCATCACTTTCCAAGGAAAGTGGATCGATGTGAGCAAGTTCATCAGAGAACTCCTCAAGAAGAGGATCAACATCAGAATGAGGGAGTGATGCCTCAATATACTCAATGTCTCCATGAGATGTACAATCATCGCTAAAATCTGAGAAAGTCTCAAATTGATCTTTAGGACACTCAATAGGGGAAGGAATATCACATACATGATCCAAAGTTCCCTGTGACTCTCCTGGGATTGGGACAAGGATCTCAACACTAGACTTTATTAATTCGTCCGATTCCTTATCAGGAATAGTGCTAAGATGCTCATCCCCCATGATCGGAGGGTGAGTGTGAACTTCGGGTGTGATAATAGCAGACTGAGGGAGATAAGAAAGACTAGCACACATAGCTTTTATATTTTTCATGTGTTCTTCAGCTAGCAATTCTTGCATACTCTTATCTTCCTGTGCTTTCATAGAAGGAATCTCAACTGATGAACTGGATGAATCTTTGTAATATTTCTTCATTTGAATAGAATCCTCATCATCATCGTCATCATGAAGAGCAGCAAAGCGAAGATTGGCACGTATTTTAGCCGCTCTTTGCTCAGCAAGTAATTCTTCCATGCTCTTTTCGTTTCTGGCCTCTCGTTCTTCAGCAAGTAATTCTGCCATAGATTTCTCACGAGAGCTTTGAAACGATGAAGTAGCCAACTCCTCCTTAAGATCTTTCAATATCTCAAGAACCTCTAGTAAAATGTCTTGCTCAGTAACAAGAGGAGTTGCTTGGGTTATTTGGTACTGTGGAGGTTGGTCATAATAGGGTGTGTCAAAATTGTCATAAGGGTACGGATTCCCCGTTTGACAATCTGAACTGAAGTGTGGACCTCCACAGAAATCACAACAGTGAAACTGTTGAGGTTGTGGGTTGTACGTGCTAGAGTCATAACCGTTATCAGGAAACTGCTCATAGACAAGCGTGTTTCCCGATTGACAATCAGAACTGTAGTGTGCACCACCACAGTACTCACAACAGTAAAACTGCTGAGTATCATGGTGTGGTAACTGATGGAATGAATCAGTCGTGTCATGGTAGGAATAGGGATCTTGGTTATAGACAGACCCGTTTCCGGATTCTACCATGCCACAACTGGGGCAATTGCCACCATTATGAGGATTACCACACCAATGGAAAACCAGAAAGTGTGGATGAGACATAGAAAGAATCAAATGTGTATAGAGGGTGAGGAAATGAGAATCAAAGGGGTAAGAGGGTAAAGGTGAGTATTTTTGGGTTTTGGGTAAACATTTTGTACAAATGAGAAGGAAAATCTTTTTGTGTTTTTTGTGTTCGTTGAAAACTTGATTTAAAAAGTTTTCGTGAATGGTTTTGTTTTGATAAATAGAAAATATGAACAAAGGATGGATAAATGTACAATGGAACGAATTCCAAAGTCACTAATCAGAAAAACCGTTTAGATACGCACACAACCTCCTCGGCAGCGGCGCCAAACGTTGATTGGCTCCAAACGGTCAACCTAAATTGATCAGGTGATGGTCAACAAGGTCAAACTGCCTAGAGTCAATGCTCCGCGGAAGTATAAGGTTTCCCCGGGTCGTATGTCCCGACGAGGTGTGAATTGTAAACAAACGGTTATTTGATCGGGTGAATTTGGACAGGAATAAGGGTTTGAGTGAGTGATGTGATTACACTAAGGAAATACGAATGAAAACGATGTAAACAAACTATATAAACAATAACGCGAAACCTAATGAACCTAAACGTAATACTGAAACTTAAAATCAGAAATTGCTTATACGTAAGCAGAAAAATAAGCCAAACGGCTTAAATAGAAGCTATCACTTTATTTATGTTTTTGGTTTTTCTTATTTTACAAACTACTTTTAATAACGAAACCTAAATTTTAAAAATGTGAAAGTTATTTAAATAAAACGCGAGTTAAAATTAAAATAAACGCGAGTGCGCGAAATAAAAAGTAAAATTTGAGCTACGCTAATCCTACGGACATGAAAATTATATTTTTACAACCCTAATAATCAAAGAAAATTTTAGAAAAAAAAGAAATTTATTTTTTTGAGTTTTATATTATTTATTATTAATTAAATACTAATGAAACTAAAATTAATTATTAAAAATATTAAACTAATTATGAAAATTACGAAACTTTTTCTAAAATTACTTTATACTATTATAAGGTTGAGAAAAATAAGAAAGTGGTGAAAAAACTAACAATAAGCTAGAAAATAAGCTGGATAAGTTGAATAAGCTCAAATAGAGATTTACTACTATAAATAAAAATGAGTGAAACTAAAACATTAAGATTGCCATAGGGCAGATGGTGCTTGGTGTTGGTCTGAGGTTGACTGGTCAAACCAGGATGTCACAGGTTCGAATCCCCCCAACCCCCACTTTTTACACTTATTATTTATTATTATTTTTTTTTTACTTTTCTCTTTACCAAACAACTAAACACTTATAAATAACGACTTTTTTGAAAAGAAAGCTTTTGTAAAACACAAATATAAGCTGTTTTGGGAGCTTATAACTACCACAGGACACAACAATAAGCTAAAAAGAAATTTAGAACTGAAAAAGGTAAAAATAAGCTGTAAACTAAAAGTAAAGGTAAAACAACCTAGCACTTAATGACACAAAGTTGAAATGAACTGAAACAAACAAATAATCACATTGAGTAAGGCACATAAGCACTAATAAGCAATATCCAAATCCAACCTGTCAAACAGGCCAGATGAGCTGACTGCAGGCAACTTGCAGCCCTGTTCTAGCTTATACAATAAGCTAGAACCCAACAAATCTTGGAGATGGGCCTATTAGCTTCCTAAAAGGTCCAAGATCACAGACCAAAGTCCACTGATAAGCTTTGTGAGAGCTTATGAACTTGGGTACTCACACTGATGAATCAGTGTGAGGTAGTTGAGTGGACCAAGTTGGATGCCAAAATAAGCAGCTTAAATAAGCTAAAGGAAAGAAAATAGGCACATGAATGACAAGATGGTACAAGGGAGTTTCCAAATCAACAAAAAGCTCAGGCCTAGCTTTACTGATTATCAAACTAAGATTAAGTGTAAACAAGCTTAGTTGAGCTGCTGGTCTGAACAACAGACATAGGCAACAATAGGCAAGAATAAGGCTACCAACAAGTTGAGGGGATAAGCTAGTGAAGCCAGACAAAGCATAAAACAAACAAGCTAGCCAATCATGCATTCCAAATCAATAAGAAACAAGAAGAATGCTCAAAAACTGAGCAAGTTATGGCTAATTGGAAATGGGCTTGTGAAACAGCCCTCTGGTGCAGGGGAGGATCTCAGTCAAGTAAGCATTTTCACGTTAGATTCTTAGTGGGCAAATAAGCTTTAAATTGAAAAATTCTTTTTGGTACTAATTACCAGGCTACCCAAGTTCACAAATCAACAATTAAATTGAAATTTTACCCAGAAATAAGGCCTGGAAAAGCTTTTGAAATCTGTCCCAAATTCTCAATCATGAACTTTTGACTTTTTTATGATTATGAGATAGCTTGACTTTGGTGAATTTAAAACCAATACTAATGCTTAATCTATGTTAATTATACCCAATTAAAGCTAAATTATTCATCCTAAACTATTTTTGAACCAAATCACAAGGTTTTGGGTTCCTTAATTCAAACAGTTAACTGCTAAGGATTTATAAATACAATTTTTGACTTTTTCTTGTTTTTAACCAAAGTTACTACTAGATTTTAACTACTTTAAACCTAAGAACAACAAACCTATCTTTCTAAAACCTAAAACTTACCAATAACAAGCTTACAAAACTTATTCCAAACACCCCTTAAAGACAAATTCTAAGACTTTTAGACTACCAGTAACCACATCAATGGCAGGTTCATGCTTCAAACAGGTTAAGTATCTTCTAAAAGACACTTATAGACTAGAACTAACAAGCATCAAACTAAAATAATGGGAATTGAGGAAAATGCAAGAACTGAGTGACAAGTAACTTTAAAAACTGAATTGCAATATCCAAAGAGTGAGTTACAAAACTAAATTTTGAAAATACAAGTAGATTAAAAATCTGGAATTAAAATTACAAAGAAATTAAACTAGCCAAAACTTTTCTAAGACATGAAAAGTTGGACACCTACAACTGTGGACAAAAGCTTCAATTTATACTAGCAAAACTAGGGTTTCCTCTTGTTCCTGAGCTTCTATTGCTTTCCCACTTTTTATTATAACCCTTGGATGAGTAGAAATTAATCTTGGCCGTTTGAAGAGTTTTCGCGCCCAAATTATCTTTTGTCTGCTTCTTACTATTATTGATGCCAGAGGGTGTTTTGGAGTCTTGTGTTTGGATTGGAGTGTAGGAGGGGGGTTGGTTTTGAGTGTGGCAGAAGTGAAAGTAGGGGGTGATGATGGATTTGGCAGGGGTGGTGTTTGTATTGTAGCAGATGGTGGGAAGAGATGGGTGAGGGTTTGACTTTGGGGGGGTCAATGAGGGTAGTAAAATGGACGGGTAGGTTTTTATTTTAAAAAAGGGTGGTGGGCTTTTGGAGGCATTGGGCTGGAGGGATAAGGTGGGCTGAGTGTGTGTTGGATCAGGTTTAAGGTTTTGGATTTGGTAACAAAAGGTTTTGAGTAATAACTTCACAAGGACCAATCATGACATTGTCCAAAAATCCAGGGGTTGAACCGTAATTTCCCCAAAGTTATCACAAGGGCCAAAGTTGGTAACTTCAATAACCCAGGGAACCAAAATGTAATTTTTTTTTACAAATAAACATCCAGGGACCATTTCTGCCAAGTTGCCAAAGTTGAGGGTTTAAACTGCAAATAATCAAATTTTCATAACCAAGGATCAGTTTTGACAAGCTTCAATAGTTCAAAGGTCACAAAAGATATTTTCCATATTTTGAAATTCCCAGGGACTAATTTTGACAATTTCTGAAAGTTCAGGGGCCTTTTGTGTCAATTTGGATTTTGAAGGACCAAATGTGTAAGTTTCTCAAACTTTTCACCCAAGGATCGTTTTTGATAATGTTTTACTTTTAAAAGCCTTGGGTTGACTTTTCTTTCATTTTAAAACTTCAGGGACTAGTTTTGTCAATTTTTGAAACTTGAGGGACTGAAACTGCCAATTGTGCAAACTTTGTTCGTTTTTCGTTTGTTTTTAAACATTTTGCATCTAAAACGTATAAAACACAATTTTGAAATATTTTTAGTATTTTGATGCATTACTGAGTGTTTTTGGACGTTTTGGCAGTTCAGATACGATAAAAATGATGAGTATTTACACACTCATCAGTCATTTAAGCCCGGAATTGAATTTATTTGATCAAATATTGCCCTAAATCGTTCCTTTTGTGATTTTAGGTACTTTGGGAGTGAAATCTTGAAAAGGAAGCAATTCGGACGTTTTTGGAGCATAAAAGTGATGAAAACGCCAAAGACTTAATTTTCCATGCTGGGAACAGTGTGTGACGGCGTCAAGAGGACATTCCTGACGGCGTCAAGAGTAAAATCCATGACGACCCAGTACAAACCTGAAGGCGTCACAAGTAGGGAGTCAAGAGTTAATTGTGTGACGGCCTGCAAAAGAGGACTACATGACGGCGTCAGATGTAGATCAAGGCAGTCCGAGGAATTATTTGGCGGCGAGATGACGGCGTCACACCTTCGTTCTTGACGCCGTCAGCCTCTAAAATCTATATATAGTTTTCTAATTTTCATTCATTGAAGAGGAACAAGTTTGGAGAAACCCTAAGACCGAACCATATACGAATTTTACAGTTTATTCAAGGGTTTTCAGCCCTTGAACCCTTACATGTGCTATTGAGATAAGTATTCTTTTAATTCAATCAATATGTCTATGTGTTGGTTGTCTATATCTTGTGCTTGTCTTGATTCCACCATGTTAGGCTAGATCTATCTTGTGTTTGCTTAGATCTAATGAAACCTAGATGTTAATTATGTGTTGATTACTTGTTTATGGTTGTATTGGATGAATGATTTCAATGTTAGGCTTAAGGAAACTAGCAGATCTCCAATTGGCAACATGCTTGAACGTCTTTGGAAACATGAACCGATGTGTACTAGGTTTTATTGGTTGTATTTAATGCATGAGTAAATTCTAATGATCCCATGTTAGGAGCTTCTTAGCCGGCTCGACATAGGAGTGAAGTAGGCACTCATAGGATTGGGGAAGTAAGTACGCCACCCCATGAATGGTATTAAGGAATACAATCCGTCATCCACGTAAATATAACAAGTAATTAACGTGTAAAAGATATCTAGGGAGTAGTGAAATCTAAGTAAACACATTTCTCCCACTTATTGCTCACAACCTTAGTTTAATATAGTTTAATTTCATTTTTAGTATTTTATTTTGATTGCATCTTAGTATTGGGTTAGTTGACTAGCAACTAATTCCGTCCAAATCCTTCAAACCCGAGATTTTAATTTGCTTTCCTAAAAAAATATAAAAATACAAAAAGAATCATCCCTCATCTCTAGACTTTATCTTTAGGTTTTCTAATCCTAGCGACACTATTCCTAGCTGAACGATCAATCTCCCGGTACTTGTCATTATACTATACTACATCGATCAGGTACACTGCCTGGTGGGGGTTGTAAGCTTCTCAAGATCCTTTGAGAGGTAAAGCCTAGTGTAATCCCTACGCATCAAGTTTTTGGCGCCGCAGCCCGGGGAATAGTTATTGTCTAGGTTAGAATCTCTTTTTATTAGGTCTACTTGCTAGATTCCTTTCTAGTAAGATTTTATTTTTATTTTTTCGGTTATCTTTAGTCTATCTTATTTCTTTGTGTTTTTGTTCGTAACTTTTCACCACCCGACATCATGGACGATGGGAACATCTTTGAACCCGTCATCCCACCACAACAAAACCCACCACTAGAACCTCTTAGGCCCCGGACCTTAGGAGAGTATTCCCGACCTAGCCACCAAGGCTACCGAAACACCATTGAGCTCACCGGAGCCAATGTGACCCCCTTGCGATCCGACACCATCCGGTTGGTGCAAAGCGGATGTGCATTCCATGGAATTCGTTTCGAAGATCCAAATCAACATCATAAGGACTTCCTTAAAATCGTAGATTCCATAGACCTAGATGTTGCAACTAGAGAGACAACCCGATTACGCCTATTCCAATTCTCTCTACGTGATCAAGCTAGTCAATGGCTTAAGCATTTACCCGCGGGATCCATCACCACATGGGATAATCTCACCAATCGCTTCCTTACTCAATTCTTCCCACCGGGGAAGACTGCAATGCTTAGAAATGACATTTTTGATGTTTGAACAACATCAGGGTGAAACTTTCTACGAAGCATGGGCTCGTTTTAAGAATCTCCTTCATAAGGTCCCTCATCATGGTATAAACCTTTGGTTATTAGTTCAGATTTTCTATGACCATGTTGACTATCACACTAAACGTACAATCGATAGGGCCGCAGGAGGTAAATTGCGTGATAAGAACGCCAAGGAATCCTGGGCAATTATTGAAGAGCTTGCCGCCGATAATCAAGAGATATGGGAGGTTAATCATACTATAAAAGCGGCCATCAATGTAATCTCAACACCTGAAGGGATTACCGAAATCCCCGATGAACTCCTATGCAAGCTCGAGGCAAAAGTTGACTATTTTGAGGAAAGGCAAAGGAGACCCCTGAGTCCTAGGCGGGCTACTGCCAATTCTGTCTCGAAAACGACTTCAACACCATTATCAGAGTCACCCTCTAGATAGAATGTCGAGACTTTTCAAAACTATGCCCCACCTTATTCCCCTCCCGAGAAACTTTGCCCGGAATTTGAAGCTAGAATGAGGGAATACATGGTAACTCATTCTGATCGGCTCGCTAGATTCGAGGAAGCAGTTTATAAGCAAAAAGAGGAGATGCAAGAGAAAATGAATGAGATGATGAGTCTATTGGAGGAGTATACCAATTAGAGAACCCCCGAAAGAATGCTACTAAGGAAAGAAAGCGTCATCCCCACTACCCAATTTGTTAATTCCATCACAATTGCCCATAAGGATAATAAGAAGGTAGAAACCCCTACTACACAAACCTTAGACGAGCCACCAAAATCCCAACCTTTGAGTTACTACCTGAAACATGATATAAATGAAAACACTATAACAAATTGGATAAAGGATGACGGGCGTAACCAACCTTCCAAACAGAGTTTTGAGAAGGAGGAAGGGGGAGAAGATGAGTATGATACGTTACCTGGGGGGCCAATATTCGAGAGACTATTGGTACAAAAAGTGGCTACTAAGCAGATGGCATGTGGGAACTTTGAGATACCAACTAGCATCGGGGATTTGAAATATCTTAGTGCTTTTGCCGACCAAGGATCGGAAGTAAATCTTATGCCCCTAACTATTTACATCCAACTAACGTCAAAAATGCCAGCCCCCACTCGTGTTAGGTTATCCCTCGCTGGACATTCTTACGTATACCCCCTAGGGATCGCAGAAGATGTGTTAGTTAATGTCGCAGGGCTCATGTACCCCGTTGATTTTATGATCATCGATGATAAGGGAGATGGATGCATGCCAATAATCCTTGGGGCACCATTCCTCGCCACCGCTAGGGCTGTCATTAAGTATGAAGGCAGGAAAATTGAGCTCAAATCTGGAAAAAGAAAGATTAGCTTCCCCATGACCCCGCGAAGTGGGCATGAGAATTTGAGTTGGAGAAAGCTCAAAAACAACATTGACACGACACCCATTCGTGTTCAGAACAAAATTCTTGCATGGGAGGCAAGAATCAAAAGCTACAAGGAAGCTAAATACGAAAGAAGCAAAAGCAATAAAGTTCATGTCGAGTTCGAACATAATCGACCAGCAGAAAACCATGTACCATTTTAGGAGGGGAACTTGGTACTCTTAAGACACTTGGAAACAACGAGACCACCCGATAAACCGAGTCCTTGGTGGTATGGGCCTTTCACAATTGAGAGCATGAGCCAAGATGGGACGGCTAACCTGAGAAGTAAAGTAGGTGGAGAGGTGATTGCAAATATCGACAGATTGAGGCATTACCACCATAATGGTAATGATCACAACTACATGGGGTACATCGTCTCAAGGGATGAGGTCACGTAGTAACCCATGACCTTGAGTCTAGCTACAAGACTCGTAAATAAAGAAAAGCGCTTCTTAGGACATGTCAAGAACATTATTCCTAAGATGAGAGAAGGAAGGTTGAGGTGGTTCGGACATGTCAAGAGGAGATCACAAACTGCGCCAGTAAGAAGAGTGGAAGCGCTAGTAGTTAATGGTGTCAGAAGAAGGGGTAGACCCAAACTCAGGTGGGAGGATAGAATTAAAATCGATATGAAGGAGCTTTTCTTGTCCGAGGACATGTTCTCAGATAGGAAGGTGTGGAGAGATAGAATTAGGATCTGTGGGTAGCTCTGACTAGGTGTTTCGCGTTAGGCTCTGTTGGCGTCCCTTTTTGCCTTGCCCCCTTTTGCTTTGCCTCTGCTTTTGGCCCGCTCTTAGGTTTGCTTTGCCTTAGCGTTAGGCCCAGTGCGTTTACTTACGTTGCTGTGTGGCTCTTTTAGGTTTGTTTTGCCCTTGCTCTAGGCCCCGTGCTTTGCTTTGCTTGGTGTTGCCCCCTTCTTAGGTTTGCTTTGCCTTAGCGTTAGCCCAGTGCGTTTTCTTGCGTTGCCGAGTGTTGCTCCTTTAGGCTTGCTCTGCCTTTACTCTAGGCCCCGTGCGTTGCTTTGCTTGGTGTTGCTCCCTTTGGTTTGCCTGCTGGTTCCTTTGCTTTGTTTTCTTCTTTGTCTATGTGTTTCTCGGTTTTGCATGCTTTCTTTTGCCTGCCCGTTGCTTGTTGCGTGTTTTTCCTTTGCCCCACAAGCACACCTGCACTTGCCGGAGGTCTCATTGGAAGCAGTCTCTCTATTTCCGGGTTTTTCTCGGGATAGGGGTATGATCTGTCTACATTCTACCTCCCCCTTACCCTGCTCCGGCGGGATTGGGTTTTGTTGTTGTTGTTGTTGTTGTGCTTCTTAGGAGGCAACCCATGCTTTTGTGTGATTTTTATTTTTGTTTGTTTGTTATTTGCTTCCGTATGCATGCTTTATTTTTATTGTTGGTAGATCATGCTTCTAAACTAAAAAGTGGAAATACTTTACTTTGTTGTTTTGGCCTAGTCTTAACTTCACCTAAGGGTATTTTTGCAAAAGATAAGTGTAAGGGGAAACCCCAAATATGTTTTTAAGAAACAAACCGATCATGATTCTCCACAATGTTAAGTGAACATGTATATTCGTAATTGTTAGAGTCAAATGCTTGTATCGAGTCATAATGAAGTTTTGCAGGATTTTCCAGGAAGTAGGACGAAGTTTTTCCAGAAATTTTCCGGAAACTTAACATAAGAATTTCTGCAGGTCACTTCTGATGGCGTCATGAGTTTACTCTTGACGGCGTCACGTGTAAAAATCTGGAAATTTTACCGGTTTTGTTTTTCTAACGGAGTTAAAGTTTTTGTTGAATTATTAAGTTTTATAATCTCCAGGAAATCTGTAAACTTCATTCCACAAGCATTATATCTTATTTTGCTTTCTAGGATTTAGTAACTTATGTAGATTGCCGCCGATTTTATGCGAGGTTGCCTTGTCTGTTTTCTCAGGATTTACAGGTTATGTATGACAAGAAGATGATTATTTTTCTGGAAGGGAAGCTTTGATTGTTCATTTTTTTGGAGGAAGATCTAACCTGTCCACCCTATTATCCATACCGAGCGAATCAGGGGAGTATTTGATTTCATTTGTTTTACTTATTTCACTTTTACATTCTTTACTTGAACATTGGGGACAATGTTCATCCTAAGTGTAAGGGGAGGGTAAAATGATGATACCTTACAAATACACTTTCGCTTGAGTTTGTTTTATTTGACAGTAGATGTGTAATAAAACTATGAGAAATACTTGTTAGTGCAATTTTAGTGCCAAATTTAAAATTTTTTACAACATTTAGGAGTGAAACTTTAGCCATAGCAAGCGTCTCATGGATAGGAGATTGTATGACTAGCACATAACCGTATCATTCAGAAAAATTTTCCACCCAAATATGTGAGGTTCGCCTTTAGATTTGATAGGAAAAGCATTTACTATTAGTGCTTATGAGTGTACCGGTAGCATTTAGATTCTAGAACTTGTGTTAGTGATGCATCCCGAGACCGCTAGTGAGACTACATTCGTGTAGTAGGATTTACTACATGATAAGAGGCATTAGGATCACCCTTGTGTTAAACCCGTATTATAATTACTTGACCATTTAAGTCATATTACTTGGCTAGTTAAGTCAATTAATTTTTCCTACACCCTTAGCGTTGTACTCATTTTTAGTACACGAAACCCCTAGTACACCCCTCCGAGCCTATCTTTTCGTTTCTAACTTTAAGCATCTTACTTAAAGGAAGAATTTGTTACACCCCACTTAATTGTACACCCAAATCGCCTTAGCCTTCCGTGTATGCACTCATTTTTAGTGCATTATTGTTATTTGTTAAACCCTAAGTTAATTATCTAATTGATTACATGGTTGCTAAGTCGAGTCATATCCTTGTACATATTGTTTTGGGACGATTGTGACTCATGGGTAAAGTACTTATTTTATGGAGTAATGGGGAAGAACATCATTTATTACCCCCATATGTACGTTAATCTTAAAAGTACTCCAAGTGTTTTGATTTTCTTAATTCGAGTCATTAGATTAGTTTATTGTAAAATATGTAAAAATTCAAGTGTAAGGGGAATTTCTATTCCCTATGATGTATTATTTTGGATGGTAGGGTAAGAGTGTTTGAAAAAAAAAAAAAATCGAAAAAAAAAATCAAGAAAAAGAAAAAAAATATATATAAAAAGAAAAAAAAAAGAAAAAGAAAAGAGAAAAACATACGGACTACCATCCCTTTTTATTCTATGTTCATTTTATGTTTTTGTTATTTTTCATTTATTAGCTTAAGTCGAGTCTAGTCTTGGCTTAGCAACGCCATATTGTACATGTAATTAACCAAGATTGTTAACTCGCCACCAGTAAAGACTGCCTATATCCAACAAAACCGTGTATTTCATATCCCTACACCTAACGTTACAACCCTTTAAAAGACCTCTTTGATAGTTTATCCTAGGTGCTTACGCCATGTGATGGAGGTTTGATCCTTTCCCAAGCCTATGGTAATCTATTTTGCTATGACAGGTAGTGAGAGATATCTTCCGTTTCCATATTGTAATTTATACTTTATTACACCCGAGAGATGTGAATATCTAAACACTATTTGTGAGGTGCTTGTGTACGACCTCCGTGCTTGTCTTTGGTCTTTAGTGGAACGATTATTTGTTGTAATTACTTTTATATTAGTGTTAAATGACCCCTAACTTGTATTTTGATTAGAATAAAAGCGCATTTGCTTGAGGACAAGCAAATCTCAAGTGTAAGGGTATATGATGAGGCAAAAAATGAACCGCTTTTAGGGGGTCATTTAAGCCCGGAATTGAATTTATTTGATCAAATATTACCCTAAATCGTTCCTTTTGTGATTTTAGGTACTTTGGGAGTGAAATCTGGAAAAGGAAGCAATTCGGACGTTTTTGGAGCATAAAAGTGAAGAAAACGCCAAAGACTTAATTTTCCATGCTGGGAACAGTGTTTGACGGCGTCAAGAGGACATTCCTGACGGCGTCAAGAGTAAAATCCATGACGACCCAGTACAAACCTGAAGGCGTCACAAGTAGAGAGTCAAGAGTTAATTGTGTGACGGCCTGCAAAAGAGGACTACATGACGGCGTCAGATGTAGATCAAGGCAGTCCTAGGAATTATTTGGCGGCGAGATGATGGCGTCACACCTTAGTTCTTGACGCCGTCAGCCTCTAAAATCTATATATAGTTTTCTAATTTTCATTCATTGAAGAGGAACAAGTTTGGAGAAACCCTAAGGCCGAACCATATACGAATTTTACAGTTTATTCAAGGGTTTTCAGCCCTTGAACCCTTACATGTGCTATTGAGATAAGTATTCTTTTAATTCAATCAATATGTCTATGTGTTGGTTGTCTATATCTTGTGCTTGTCTTGATTCCACCATGTTAGGCTAGATCTATCTTGTGTTTGCTTAGATCTAATGAAACCTAGATGTTAATTATGTGTTGATTACTAGTTTATGGTTGTATTGGATGAATGATTTCAATGTTAGGCTTAAGAAAACTGGCAGATCTCCAATTGGTAATATGCTTGAACGTCTTAGGAAACATGAACCGATGTGTACTAGGTTTTATTGGTTGTATTTAATGCATGAGTAAATTCTAATGATCCCATGTTAGGAGCTTCTTAGCCGGCTCGACATAGGAGTGAAGTAGGCACTCATAGGATTGGGGAAGTAAGTACGCCACCCCATGAATGGTATTAAAGAATACAATCCGTCATCCACGCAACTATAACAAGTAATTAACGTGTAAAAGATATATAGGGAGTAGTGAAATCTAAGTAAACACATTTCTCCAATTTATTGCTCACAACCTTAGTTTAATATAGTTTAATTTCATTTTTAGTATTTTATTTTGATTGCATCTTAGTATTGGGTTAGTTGACTAGCAACTAATTCCGCCCAAATCCTTCAAACCCGAGATTTTAATTTGCTTTCCTAAAAAGATATAAAAATACAAAAAGAATCATCCCTCATCTCTAGACTTAATCTTTAGGTTTTCTAATCCTAGCGACACTATTCCTAGCTGAACGATCACTCTCCCGGTACTTGTCATTATACTATACTACATCGATCAGGTACACTGCCTGGTGGGGGTTGTAAGCTTCTCAAGATCCCTTGAGAGGTAAAGCCTGGTGCAATCCCTACGCATCAGAAGGTCTTGGATTTTCAAAACAAGGAGAAATCACTTCCATAAGCTTGACAAAACCAATAACATTTGTAAAGGCTAAAGAAAACGAGTTTCCAAAATTTTCCGAGGCTGACGCGCTGCACGACGCGTCAACGCGCGACAAGCACGCTAGTCCTCTGAGAGAAATTGGAGAATCGTCGAAAACTTTTATCAAACCAATTATTCCTCAAGCTCCTCTTGCAAACACTCGAGGTAACCAAGTTTCCATTACAAAGAGAGAGAACCCAAAACAACTTTACAAGTTGGGCTATCATAATGGTCTTGATTATACACAACCTCGAGTTAATTCTAGACCACTTTTGCCTACACCAAATATGAGACCTACTAATCCATATAACCAAAGACCTTCACTTCAAAATTATCAAAGAAGAAATTTTTATCAAAGAACATCTCACTACCAATACAACAACTATCAAAGGAGAGACAACTCCTACCCAAACCAAACCTTCTTTAGACCTCAAGGATATAATAACTATAGGTCAATTTATCAAAGTCAAAATAATTTTCAAAATAATCCTTGATCTGCTTTTTCTAGTTTTGGTATTGAGAAATTGTGTGTCTTACTTCAAGACCTAAGAATGTTCAACTTGGGTAACTCATATGCTAACCAAAATGGACCCAAGAAGCAATGGGTACCAAAGGTATGAGTTGTACTTTTGTTGTAGGTTTGTCTCAAAAGTGATCTACAACCGGATGAGTGGATAGTGTATAGTGGTTGCACTAAACGCATGACCGGGAATAGAAGATTGTTCACATCATACACGGTGTATAATGGCAATCATGTCATTTTTGGGAGCGAACTTAACGGCAAAGGTAATGTCCTTCATGACTCCATTGAAATTACCAACGTTGAGCATGTTAGAGGTTTAAACTTTGATTTGATTAGTGTGAGTCAACTTAGTGATGATGATTGTGAGGTAAAATTTACTAAAGTAGATTGCTCTATTAGTAAAAATGGTGTTGTACTAGCTAAAGGTCGTAGGCGAAACAGCTTGTACACCTTTTAATCATAGATTATTTGTAACAATATATGCATTTCAAACATGGTAAATAACCCAACGCCTCGGCTTAGGAAGTTAAGTCTTGCCGACAAGCTAGTAAGCAATTTACCATTGTTGACTTTGGAAAGGCATTATTGTGATACATGTCTAGGGAGTCAAGGACAAGCAAACAATAAAAATAGGCATGAAGAGTCAACAAATAAGGTTTTAGAATTGATACACCTAGATTTGTATGATCTATCTCCAATTCAAAGTTAAGGAGGAAACTTCTACACTTTAATGATTTAAGATGGTTATCCAAATTGTCTTGGATAGTGTTTTTAGAGAATAAGGATGAAGTCTTAAATAAATTTGATATTTTAAGAAAGAAACTCGAAAACCTAATTGATTGTTCACTTATCTTAATTAAAACAAATCGTAGTAGTGAACTTGATAAATTGCTATTTGAAAGCTTTGGTGAATAACATGGAATATCTTATAACTCATCGGGCCCGTTCACTTCTCAATCGCTTAAGATTGTTGAAAGAACACATCGTGAGTTAAGAAAGATAAATCGTGCAGCACGAGTAATTCGTTCCACAAAAGTTTTGGTGTCATGTCTTTGATGTCATAGAGTCTATACTAGAAAAGTCCTTAATAAAACACCATATGAAATACTTAGGAATTGAAAGTCATCTTTAGAGTATTTTAGAGTATTTGGTTGTAAAGCATTTATACTAAAACATCAAAATGTAACTCAACTAATTCAACCCAATGTCGTATAAAGGTGTGTTCCTAGGATTCTCTCATAATAATAAAGCATACATAGTGTTTAACAAGGAAACAATGAGGATTAAGGAATCTCTCAATGTGACCATTAATGAGAGCATGCCCGTGCCTAAATCATCTTCTTCGGTAGAAGATGATGTGATCAATGAACCTGTAGTTCAAGATCAAGAAAGGTCGCCGACATTACAAATTAATGTCTCGGATGAAGGAAATCCTAAGGAAGTGAGAGAAGCGAGGGGTCACCCTATACAACAAGTCATTGGTAACTTGAATAAAAGGACTCTTAGGTCACAAAATAAACAAGGTTAAGTTCTGGCATGACATTGTTCAATAGTCCAAATTGTTTTGGGATAGGTCTAGATAGTCATGGTTGACATGCATCTTAAGAGAACAATCCATAAGATATAATGAGTTGTCTAGAAGTCGTTTGCACGTCCTTTAGGTGTTCTTAGTGGTTATATGGTTATATGTCTAGGACTTATGTGAAGGTATGGAAGGAAGATCAAATAAATGACTTCCAAGAGGAAAGATATGTATTAACTCATTATTCAAACAATGATTGATAATATCCATGATTCTACTTGTCTATACTATGTGCATTGAACAAGAAAATTTGACACCAAATTATCTTGCTTATTCTCGATAATTTTGATTTTGTCAAAATTTCCAAAATTAGATATGATATTTATCACAACTCACACTTGTGTTGAAAATCTTATGTCTAGCTCTCTTGTTCTCTCAATGTGATAAAACATATGTTGCATGCATAATTTAAATAGAAAGTTGTTTGACTTCAAAATGATGTCCTAGTTAAATGTCTTATTCAACCATAATTAAGAACCTCATGCATGGCTTAACAAATTATGGTGCATGCATGATAAATTGTGGGAACTAGCATGATAAACTAGATTATCCAATCTCTACTAAATATAAATTTGCTTTCTCTTTTATCTCTTACACCACCACATGCCTTATATCATCTTAAGTACATGATGTAGATGTGTTGAACATCTCTTCAAGCATCTTTGTACATTGACTACATCATGAGCATGAAGAAATTCTCTATTATCATACCTAACACCTTTCACCTTCCCTATATAAATCACTTAAAATTGTGTTTCACTTCACACCATCTTCTCCTTCTCTAAGTATTAATCACTAAGAAATTTTCTTCACCTAAAATGAGTAACTCTTCAAGAAATGACTACAAGGGAAAATCCATTGTAGTAGATGAAGAACCAAATGATGAGTGGGAAAACCCATCATGTAATGATAATATAATCCTTAGAAATTATGTTATGAAGTGTCTTTGGAGTGATCCCATTTGGTACAAAACGGGGTACCCTCTCCCTCCTAAGCTTGATGCTTCAAACAATGATCATACACAAAGGTGTAGATGTTGTATGAAATCCATCAAGATTGAGAATGAGGTAAAGGACCTCCAAGAGGAGTTGAGAGAGTTGCACCTTTCCTACAAGAACAACTTCATGGTGATGGCAAATGTTGTGAAGGGTCTTGCAAAGGTGGCGGCTCAAAGACGCAAGAAGTGAGTTTGCTTGGGCAAACTTGATGATAAAAAAGAGTGAGGAGGAGATAACTTGTTGTCTTAATTATGCCCACTTAGGATCTTTCATAAGCTTGTTTGAATAATGTATGTTAGGTTCATATATTAGCCTTCTTGTATGACCTACATGGTGTTTCCTTCAATAAAGATGCTTATGTAGTTTAGTGTGATTATAGGTGATGTCTTGTTATGTTGGTATTTGTAAAACATAATGCATATATCGACAATAAATAATTCATATACCATGCTCAACTAATGGTTATTGGAGTCATATTGGACAAATATATATATTGTAGACTAACCCATGTTGCAAGAATCCAAATGGTAACCTAACCCATTTTTGGAACTTTCACATGTGAGGATTTCTCGTTTGTTGCATGTTGTGATTTCTATGTGTAGCTAGGCCACCGCAAAGGTGAGGCTCTTGACCCATGGATACCCGCCTTGAAACAAGGGGGAGCAACGATCTAGGGGGAGCTATGTTCAAGGGGGAGCACATTCGGGTGCACATACAAGCTAGCTCATTGGTAGTCCCACCTTTTTGATTCGACAAAAGGGGAATAAAGAAAGCAAGAGCGTGAAGACCATTCAAGAAATGTTAAATGCTTCACCAAATTACAAGGCAAAGGTCAAGATGCAAGCTACACCAAAGGCGCGCTTTGTCTTCGCTAAGTTTTGTAATTTTATTTGCTTTCGGTTTTTATTTGTCATCATCAAAAAGGGGGAGATTGTTGAGGAAACATGATCAAGATCTCTTTATGTTTTAATGATGAAAAATAAACCATCAAAACACATAAAATAACAAACGTTAGCCAAATTCCCCGGAGCCCATATCTGCTCCTGGCGCGCGAGTTTTGAGACTTGAGAGATCCAACTTTTAAAATACCCATTTACGGGATAATGCCAACTCATGTTTGAGAACACTCGAAACAAATGAATATGTTATGTGCTTAATTGAGAACACTCGAAACGAGTTTTGAGACTTGAGAGATCCTACTTTTAAAACACCCATTTACGGGATAACGCCAACTCATGTTTTCTAACTATCGCCTCTAGCCAAGGCTTTTCTAAACTTAGGGATCTTATATACTTCACGTAACATCATGTGAAAGCATTCATATGCTCATATCCCGTGCTTACGTCTTCTCTAATTACGCAACGGGTTTACTCCCTTATTGGTCAAACTAAGTCAAAGGTCACTTTGCGTAAACGCATCCCTTCCCACTTGGGTTATGCTTTACATCAAGGCAAAGCACTTAGCTTGTTTGAACCAAGGTATTAATTGAGAACGTCGAGTCATGGAAAGTCACGAGATATGAAACTATGGATTCTCGACGTTGTGTTACTTGAACTTATAAGTAACCTATGAATTTCTCAACTCATAATCTTAATTGTCTAAACACTTTCTTCTTAATGACAATTAGATTATGTCTTAACTTCTTAATATCATTTTTACAAAAGACAAATACCACCATATCCAATCATATCCATATCATATATTCTCTTACACAAATCTCTTACATAATCCCTTACACAATCCAACTCATTCCTTACACACTCTTGATCTCCACCATCCATTTCAAATAAACACATCTCAATCCTCCATATTCCCCACATGCCAATTATTTGAAATCCAAACATAAGGCTCCTTTGATCTCAACCATTCAATTCAAACCAAAACCATCTCAAAAATCCATCCAACCTCCTCTCTATTCCATCACATGTTTTTAATCCAAGCCATCCATTTTAAACCAAAACCATCTCAACGCTCCATCTCATTCTTCCCCCCCAACCAAAGGAATATACCTTTGGAATATCCCATGGCATATTCTCTTCTCACTTATGCCATGTGAGGAATAACATTTCTACCCCTTCCAAATTACCCTATCTAAACTTTGTACCCTTGGTAATTTGTTTTCTCTATAAACACTTCATAAAACATTTTCCAAATTGGCTATTTGAGTTGGTAAACCTTAGATTGATTAATGTTAAGGTTTTGTGTGAAATACAATTGGGGGTTTAGCAAGGATAGGTATTTATAAGATCCAACACCCAACACTTGGGAAAAAGTTTACAGACGCCTGGCGCGCTGCCCGCGCGTTGATGCGCGGGTGACGCGCCAGCCTCGGTAAAATTTCCCAAGTTTGGGTTCTTGGCCTATAAATACATACCTTGCCTCTTATATTCCTCAACCATTGCCATTATTCTTTTTCTCTACATTCTTTCTCTCTAAAGACTCTCAAATCTCTCTATCTCTAATCTTGTGTTCTTGATTCTCACACTAACATCTTTGAAAGAACACATCTCCTTGCAAGGGAAGAATCACAAGAACCTAATCCACTCTTGTAATTGTGTCGAGGGTCTTCTTATCTATACCCTTTCTACTAGAATCGAGTCTCTAGGTTAGGTTAGGGCTTGATTGAACAAACATTTATTCGTTCATTCAATTGTTTGTAAGGGAAGTCTTGTGTCTTGGTGACCAAGCCTAGATCATTGGGGATCTAGTTGGGGTTTGATACTTCCGGTGGGAAGTCTTGGTAGTGGTCTTGGTGACCCTTAGGCGAAGTCGAATCACGAGATTCTTTAGAGTGGTTTCCGAGGGCGGAATACCGTGGGAGTAACTCCTTCTTTGTGAGCATCGATATTGGCGAATATCGGTGGAGTGAATTGTAACGGTTTGTAGTCCACCGAAAGGATTATACTAGTGAATAGTATCGTGTCGTGGATTAGCAACTGGACGTACGGATGGTATAAACCCCCCATCCCGAACCAGTATATATCGTGGTGTTCTTTACTAGCTTTATATACTTGTTATTGTGTTTGTGGTTGCTCCTACTTAGACCACTTGGTTGTCTTTGTGGCTTAAAGTTTTTAAACGTTCTAAAAGTCCAAAGAAACCGTATTCAACCCCCCCCCCTCTACGGTTCTACAACCTATTATGAAAACAAAGGTTAAAGAAATGAACTAGTTGTTTAGAAAATATGTTTCTAGTGTGTGTGCTTATATGCAAACCATGTGGAGGTGTAGTAATTTCACCTTTACTATAATACTAATAAAATTACCCAAACGCTCCTGACTTTGCTTTTGCTCAATCATATATGTCAAATAATACATATTGGTTATGTATTTCAACCCATCTTTGTGAGATCATGTATGCATGCAAAAACGTTTTTAGTTTGTATCAACAATGCAAGAAAAGTTATTTCATGAACCTAGTCATGTGAACTTTTTCGAAAAATAATGGAATTGGGGTGTTTGGCAAATGTGTAAGCTTGGCGCCAAAACAATTTTAAAGTTGAAAAGCTTAAGTGCTAATCACTTCTAATCCAATTTTAAGTATCCTAGACATGATTTTATTAAAGATAATCTAATTCGAATTTTGACAGCAAAATTCGGACCTAGGGTGAGTAATATGAGTGGGTTCATGCAAATCCTATGTTTAGAGAATCATATTTGTTCTACATTGTCTAATCCTAGTCCTAATTTCATAAAAATTTAATCGATTTTGAAAAGCCCCAATTCGATTTTATGATGATGAACAAACCCTAGAATTAAAATAAATGAAATTAGGTTCAATTGACTTATAATTTGTGTTGAGAATGATGTAGTGAATGATTATACTTAATAGCAATGCCTCAATCTTGATTGTGTGATTGAGTTTTGGTTTGAGGGTTCGGTTACGGCAGAGTTTTGGAGAGGATAGGTTTGTTTGAATGTGAATAGTGAGGGAAGGAAGGAAGAAAACAAGATATCTCATATACACGGTACCACTAATTTTAGTGGTGCCGTGCCTAATTTAGTGGTGCAGTGCACTGCTGAGACAGTGTTATGTCCAGTTATGGTTTTTGACGAAAAAGTCTTACTTATTTAGCAAGACCTTTTGACGCGAGAAGAGAATTTATACCTAATAAATTCTCATAACAAAAGAATCTAGACTAAACTATGAATGATGATTCAAGAGGTTTCCGAGGAAACGAGTAAATAGCCGTTGGAAAGATATACGGAATGACTTCAATATTTCTAGTGAAATAATTAGACAGTCATGAGTTATTCTCAGGAATGCGCAACGAGAATGTACAAGAAGAGTTGACTTTTAATATTTTCAGTGAAATATACAAATAGTTATTAGAGGGATATGACGGATGACTTAATATTTCCAGTGAAATATTTGAATAGTCATGAGAGGTTTTCGGGAATGAAACGAAAGGATTTGAACGAAGAGAACGAATTGAGATGAGATGACCTAAATATTTCCAATGAAATATATAAATAGTCATGAGTGGGTTAGAAATAGAATGTCAACAAAGTTGTTCAATGAGTATTCCATATCGAAAGAGATGTTTCCTCATTGAACATCATAGTGACAGAGATGATGACGCATCATGAAGTGTTTGATGCACGAGTTAATCATGGAGTATAATGTCAAGTCAATCTCTTCTTGTTGTAGCACGTCATGGGAATGTTGTCATAGAAGTATCATCGAGAGATTATAGCTTGTCTCATCTATAGTGCTTAATTTCATGTCTTTCCAGCGCTTGTGTAATTGGCTTCGGTTGTGGAGATAGCAGAAGTTGTTTGTTTCTTGATGAACCAAGAAGTTTAGAAACAACCTATGAAGGTACAAACATAACTTGTACATTATCAATCCACATAATCTCCCACACTATTAGAATTAGTGTTAGACAATAATCTTTACACTAAACTCCTTGGGATCATGCACTTCCCAAATGAATAATGCCTTGAATACATCGGATGACGTATTCAATCGTTTTCAATATATGAAGTTTTGAGATCTTCTTACAAACGAACCTAAAGGCGGACATTAATCATGATTTCAGGCCTACTTGCCAAGTGATAGAGTAACCTATCATGTCCTAGTAGCTAAGTATTATCCGTATTCTCACTATCAACGTCTTCAGTGAGCTTTCAACTCCACGGATAATATTTGTTAGTAAGGATAGTTTTAGGTAGGCTTTATATATATATATATATACATACATATATATATATATATATATATATATATATATATATATATATATATATATATATATATATATATATATATATATATATATATATATATATATATATATATATATATATATATATATATACACTAGATGTCGAAGCCTGCCCGATGGGCGGGCATGACTTATAATTATTGTTGGAAGGTACTATTTAACGAAAAATAAGATATAAACATATAAATTTATATTTTTAGTGCATTAACATTGGAAAATACTTGAGGGTTAACAATTATAGAACAACGAAAAGGTATAAATTATTTCTTAAGAAGACAATATATACTTTAGATTCAAACTCAAAATAAAACAATTTTCAATCCGTTCATGCTCTTCACTTTAGAGAGGGCAACTAACCACAGAAGAAGCAGTCGTACTTGCGATAATGTTTTACGTTTACTTACGTTAATAGTCATTGAAAAACACATCACAATAGGGAATTGGGTACGGTGAAAGTTTAATGCCATCTTAGTATCAAAAGGGCTAAAGATTTCATTCGTCAAATGAAACTCTTTTGTTCACAATCTCATCACAATAATATAAAATTTTGCCTATTTAAAACATAACGTGAAATTATTTAAAACGTGACTTATAATTATAATTTTTATGGTCTTAGTTAACGGAAAATTATTTTTAAGAGTTTATTTAATTTTCTATAGCGAAAGAAGGGTGGTCAAGCTTGGCTGGAAAAGTGGACATTTAGATGGTCGTTAATTAATTGTAATTATTGATTATGTGTGTGTTGATATAAATAATGATTAAAAACGTTATTAATATTTCTCAATAACTCTATGTTTTGATAATCACAAAATATAAACTAAATTAAGTCAAGATTTTGACGTAAACAAGTATTTAGTAACAAATATTTACTTCTACAACTATTATCACTTAAGGTATGCATAAACTAAGCATCTTATGCAGTACATGATCAAAGGAAATATTTTCTTAACACAAAACATTTTATAAAACGACATTAACATTTTATATATTTTAGAAAATAATTTTTGGTATTGTTTTATTAAACCACAAAGATATGATTTCAAATTTCCAACCAAAAAGGGCAAAATCTCTCCAGAAAAACCTTCCCCACAAAAAGACAAACAAACCCAACGTTCTGGAGGGGGCGGCCCCCTTAATGATTAAGGGAACCGGCCCCTAATTAAGGGGACCGGCACGCTCCAGAACAGTATTTCTTGGCCCTTTAAATACTGGTTCATTTCACAAATTTTTCTCACCTTTTTGCATTCAAAACCTTCTGATCTCATCTCCATTTCTATCCCAAAATCCTTTGATCATATAATTCATAAGTCTTTGTTTCCAAGTGATCCAAAGCTCCATCCACTTAAGTGCAAAAAGAAGAACACTCCTCAACATCCATACAATTGTAGTAGTGTTGTGATTAGTTAGTATCATCTTGTAGTAGTGCTAGATATTTGTAAAGTGTTGTGTGAATTAGTTGATTGTAGATACTAGGTGTGTTGTAAAGTAGTGTAGTAGTTGTGCATAGAAGAAGGTGTGAAGTAGACAAGAAGAAGAGGTTGTGAAGCTATTTTGAAGAAGTTGTGAAGGTGTGAAGAAGGTGTGAAGTCGTGAAGAAGCTGTGAGATTGGTTCTAGCTACGATTAGAACTCGAAATTTAGCTTAGTGTCGTTAACAGGTGTAAGCCAAGGTGTGTAAGGTTTCTCCGCCATAAGGAGTTTGTTGACATAGTGAAGAAAACTCTCGAGTGTGGTACTCGGGGAGTGGAGTAGGGCAAGTAAGGTGTCCTTGTAGCCGAACCACTATAAATTCGCGTGTTGTGGTTTGATCTTTCTAACTCTATCTTTTCTTCACTTTATTTCAATACTTACATTATTATATTAGACTTGCTTGTATTTGTTGACACTTGAATTCACGTAAGATCGAATCAAAGTTTTTATAAGCTACAAAAGATTTTGAGAATAAATTAAAAAAGATGTAAAACTATTCAACCCCCCTTCTAGTTTTCAACAATTGGTATCAGGAGCCACGGCTAGCAAGATCTTTAAAATATATTGTATTTTAAAACTTGTAATGATCTATGGAATCTGAAAAATATTTAGAAGGGCAATCTATGCAAAGACCACCACTATTTGAAAGTGATGGATTTTTATATTGGAAAAATCGATTCGAAACTTATGTGAAATCAAAAGATCTAGATCTTTGGCATGTTATTACTAATGGTGATTTTTTACCTATTCAAAATAACCCCGAAACAAAGAAAGATGAAATCGTACCTTTTGAAAAACAAAATGATGATTTAAAAAGAAAACTTGCTAAAAATGATGAAGCAAAAATGGTTATTTATAATGTGCTACCACTTAAAGAGTACGAAAGGATCTTTATGTGTGAACCGCAAAAGAAATTTGGAACTCTTTACTAATAACTCACCAAGGTAATAGTCAAGTCAAAGATAATAAAATAGATCTACTTGTTCAACAATATGAGCAATCCACGATTTCGGAAGAGGAATCAATTGATAATGCTTTCGCTATATTTAACACTATCATCACAAGTTTAAAAGCACTTGATGAGAATTTTTCTAGTAAGAATTTTGTTAGGAAGTTTCTTAGGGCTCTTCACCCAAAATGGCGAGCTAAAGTGACGACTATTGAAGAATCAAAGATCTTGTCAACATTGCAACTTGATGAATTAATTGGAAACTTGAAAGTCTACGAAGTAATTATAAAGAAGGACTCCAAAATGGTCAAAGGAAAACGAGAGCAAAGCAAGTCAATCGCTTTGAAAGCTAGAAAGGAATCTAGTAACAAGGACAACTCATCTTCCGAAAGTGATGACGAAGAATACGCCATGGCCGTAAGAGATTTCAATAAATTCTTCAAAAGGCGAGGAAGATTCGTTAGACAACCACACGATGAAAGGAGAGCATCTCAAAAGAATAAAGATGACAAGAATAGCAAGAATGAGAGAAAGTGTTTCAAATGTGGTGATCCAAATAATCTCATTGGAAAATGTCCAATGATGTCAAGAGATCAAAATCAAAGAGCATTTGTTGGAGGAGCTTGGAGTGATAGTGATGAGGAGGAGAAAGAAACGACAAAAGAAGGAAAGTGTCTTATGGCAAAAACATCAAGCGAGGTACGTTCCGAAACCGAATATTTTAGTGATGAAAATTTATCATTAGACGAAAATGATTTAGATAATGAGTATAATAGACTATGCAAATTAGGACAACAAGTAATAACTAAAAACAAATCACTAAAACATATAAACAACCAATTAGAAAATGAAATACTAGAACTTAAAATTAAAATACATAAATTAGAAAAAGGCAAAGAAATTATTGAAGAATGTAAATTATGTCAAGAGCTTAAATGTGAAAATGAAATACTTAGAAATGAAATTTGTAAATTTGACAAATTTGAAAATAGTAGTAACTCACTTAAGAAAATAATAAGTATTCATAGAATATCCGGAGACAAAACCGGCCTAGGATTTAACCCAATTGAAGCTTCATCTAGTGAAACAAAAAATGTTAAGTTTGAAAGCGAATCTAGTAAACCAACATCCTTATAAAAACATCCAAAATACATACTCATAAATGATAAGAACATACCTCTTGCTAGTAATGAAGAAATAAAAACGTTTTATAAACCGTCTTTAAAGACCAATGTAGGATCTTCTAAACCTAAAACAAGATCTAAAATTCCACCACCTAGGAAACCAAATAATTCTTATCCTAGGTCTAAAACACCACAACCAAGAAGAAACCAAAATAAACAAAACTACAACAACTCTAGTAATCAAATGTGGAACTATCAACCAAGTTACAACCCTTGGGGAATACTACCACCTTTCATGCATCCTAGCAAAATGTTGAACATGTTTGGACCAAACAACTTTGGACCAAAGAGGCAATGGGGACCAAATAGCTAGATCAACATTCCTTACTACTATCTTGGAGTTCTATCGCCATAGACTTTTGCAAAGTCTATTTATCATCCTGAAGATTTAGAAGATTTTCTTTTTGAAGACCGCCGGGTACGCCATTCTTTCTCTACTCATTGCCATGCGTAGATATATATTTTTTTTGTTTTTGTTGCTTTGCTTGCGTAGATATAATTTACTTCCTTATTTCTCTTGAACATACATATACTTATATCTATACTTATAATACTATATAAATAATACATATATATGTATATATATACATATGCGTGCACATAACCTAGATACGTCATTAGTTGACTTTCTAGAACTCCAAGAAATTGTTCGTTTTCGAACCTTTTCCTTCCCCTCATTGGACCTTTTGAACATTGACGTTCAACTCGAAAATCTTTTATGTCCACTATTCGAAGACTCATGATGATGAAGGGATGTGAGTTAAGTGGATCAACATAATGGAAGAACGCCTTCGCACAAGAATGCTATGGATGAAACAAACTCCTTTCGCCGACTAAAACTTATCTTCTTCATCATTTCTCAACTCCACCTAATAACCCACCATTTATTCACACTTACACACTATCTATATTTATATATATATATATATATACACATATTCACATATTCCCGAACACATCTCAAATCCTCTATTAACTTGACACTTTGATCATTTTATCCGAAATTGTCAAAGGAACATTTTAATTAACGAAACGTTAATTAAAAATTGTCAAGTACCTCATCATCGTGCCAATAGATTCTTACGTATTTTTGATATATTATAAATCTAATTATATACGTATAAATATGTTTGTTCCAGAAACTAAAACCGCAAAAATTCAAAATTCAAAGGGCGGCCCCCTTAAAGATTAAGGGGACCGGCTTGTTATTGAGGGCGGTCCCCTTAATGTTTAAGGGGACCGGCCTACTGTAACTCTCAAAAACGATTTCCACCTTAAATCTTTTCCCAAACACTCCATTTGTTCATATTTTCCTCACCCACCACTGCTGTGAACGAACCAAAACCACTAAAACCACTAAAATCCTCACCAAATCACCAATCCGGTGTTGTTTCGCAAGGGGCAAACGCTAACCAAATGTATAACAACATCTTTTGTAAGTTTTCCAACATACATTTCATCACATTTCATTCAATTTAGTGTCTAATCAATAATTAGGTATTTTATTAAAATTTATTTTAATCCAAATTTTTGTAAAATTGTAGTTAGGAATTGAATAACCAAATGCTTCCCATAGGATTAGAATGTAGAATTGCAACTCAAACTAAGTCTAACACATCATATTGTCAAAATTTTTAATCGCCCATAAACCCTTGTTAATGTCATTCTTCAAAAAGCACATTGTTGACATAACTCTTAAAAACTAGTTAAAACTTACTACATTGTAGTAGTTTAATGCTTTAAACAATCAAAACATACTTTTCAATTCATTGTAAAAAGTTTCATGAAGACAACATGGGCGTTTGGTTCATGAACAAATCATACTTATATGAATTTACTCAAAACTTAAAACTAGTTTGTTAAACTTATTAACATAAGTAGAGTCTATAGAAGTCATCAAGATATATAATCAATATAAATATTGATGTTTTAGGCGATATTAATCTAGTTAAGGGAGCGTTTGGTTTATCTTGAAAAAGATATTTTGAAAACCAAAATTCATATTTTCACTTTTTAAACAAGTTTTATGTTAGTCAAACTCAAAAGAAAAAGCAAGATATATAATCTAATATATATCTAGCCTAATTTCGAAATGAATTATGATATCTAAAGCGATGTTTGGATAGTATTGATATTATATCGAACCTATTCCACAACTCCACTTTGACATCATAAAATACATTTTAAACGAGTTTAAAATTAAAAACAAGGAACATTGTGAAACTACTTCCTAGGATATCTTGAGGTCGAAGTAGGCTTCTTGATGCGTGGGAATCGCAACAGGCTTTACCTCTCGAGGGATCTCAAGAAGCTTACAACCCCCACCAGGCAGTGTACCTGATCGTTGTAGTATAGTATAGTGACAAGTACCGGGGGATTGATCGTTCAGCTTAGGAATAGTGTCGCTAGGATTAGAAAGCCTAATTACTAGTTCTAAAGGTGAGGGATGATTATTTTTGTGTTTTTATATTTTTATGAAAGCAAGTAAAATCTCGGGTTTTGGAAGAGTGGGCGGAATTAGTTGCTATTCAACTAACTCAATACTACAATGCAATCAAAATAAAATACTAAAAATGAAAATAAACTAATTATACTAAGGTTGTGAGCAGTAATTGGAGAAAATGTGTTTACTTAGATTTCACTACTCCCTAGATATCTTTTACACGTTAATTACTTGTTATAATTGCATGGATGACGGACCGTATTCCTTAATACCATTCATGGGGTGGCATACATAACTCCCCAATTCTATGAGCTCTTATCTCCTCCTACACCATGCCCAGCACAACTATAGGGATTGTAAACAGTGGCTCATGCATTAAATACAACCAATAAAGACCTAGTACGCCTCGGTTCATGTTTCTTAAGACGTTCAAACATGTTACCATTTGGAGATCTGCCAGTTTTCTTAAGCCTAACATATAAATCATTCATCCAAGACAAGAATAAACAAGTAATCAACACATAATCAATATCTAGGTTTCATTAGATCTAAGCAAACACAAAAGAGATCTAGCCTAGCATAATGGAATTGAGACAAGAACAAGATATAGACAACCAACACATAGACATATTGATTGAATTAGAAGAACACTTATCTCAATTACAATGCAAGGTATCAAGGGTTTGGAACCCTTGAAAAACCTGTAAAAGTTGCACCAAAATCGTCTTTAGGGTTTCTCCAAAACTTCTCTCTTTAATGTGACAAACTAGAAAACTATATATAGGAAAATAGGGATGACGGCGTCAAGAACAAAGGTGTGACGCCGTCATCTCGCCGCCAAATACTTCCTCGGACGGCCTTGATCTACTTCTGACGCCGTCAAGGCCTAGGCCGTCACACAAATTCCTCTTGACGCCCTGTGTGTGACGCCGTCATCAACTACGGATTTTAATTCTTGAGGTTTGACGCCGTCATGGGATTACTCTTGACGCCTTCATGTACTGTTCCCAGCATGGAAAATTGGGACTTTGCCGTTTTCTTCACTTTTATGCTCCAAAAACGTCCAAAATGGCTTCTTTTCCAGAATTCACTCTCCAAGTACCTAAAATCACAAAAGGAACGATTTAGGGCAATATTTGATCAAATAAATTCGGATTCGGGCTTAAATGACCCCCTAAAAACGGACCATTTTTCGCCTCATCATATACCCTTACACTTGAGATTTGCTTGTCCTCAAGCAAATGCGCTTTTATTCTACTCAAAATACAAGTTAGGGGTCATTTAACACTAATATAAAAGTAATTACAACAAATAATCGTTCCACTAAAGACCAATAGACAAGCACGGAGGTCATATACAAGCACCTCACAAATAGTGTTTAGATACTCACATCTCTCGGGTGTAATAAAGTAATATAACATTATGGAAATGGAAGATATCTCTCACTACCTGTCATAGCAAAATAGATTACCATAGGCTTGGGAAAGGATCAAACCTCCACCACATGGCGTAAGCACCTAGGATAAACTATCAAAGAGGTCTTTTAAAGGGTTGTAACGTTAGGTATAGGGATATGAATTACACGGTTTTGTTGGATAAAGGAAGTTTTACTGGTGGCGAGTTAACAATCTTGGTTAATTACATGTACAATATGGCGTTGCTAAGCCAATACTAGACTCGACTTAAGCTAATAAATACAAAATAACAAAAACATAAAATGAAACGGGATGGTAGTCAATATGTTTTTCTCTTTTATTTTTTTTATTTTTTTTTTATTTATTATTTTTTTTTTCATACACTCTTACCCTACCATCCAAAATAATACATCATAGGGAATGGGAATTCCCCTTACACTTGAATCTTTACATACTTTATAATCAACTATTCTAATGACTCGAATTAAGAAAATTAAAACACTTGGAGCACTTTTAAGATTAACGTACATATGGGGGTAATAAATGTTGTTCTTCCCCATTACTCCATAAATAAGTACTTACCCATGAGTCCCAATCGTCCCAAAACAATATGTACAAGGATATGACTCGACTTAGCAACCATGTAATCAATTAGAAAGTTAACTTAGGGTTTAACAACTAACAATAATGCACTAAAAATGAGCGCATACACGGAAGGCTAAGGCAATTTGGTTGTACATTTTAGTGGGGTGTAACAAATTCTTTCTTCAAGTAAAATGCTTAAAGTTAGAAACGAAAAGATAGGCTCGGAGGGGTGTACTAGGGGTTTCGTGTACTAAAAATGAGTACAACGCTAAGGGTGTGGGAAAAATTAGTTGACTTAACTAGCCAAATAATATGACATAAATGGTCAAGTAATTATAATACGGGTTTAACACAAGGGTGATCCTAATGCCTCTTATCATGTAGTAAATCCTACCACACGAATGTAGTCTCACTAGCAGTCTCGGGATGCATCACTAACGCAAGTTCTAGAATCAAAATTCTACCGGTACACTCATAAGCACTAATAGTAAATGCTTTTCCTATCAAATCTAAAGGCGAACCTCACATTTTTGGGTGGAAAATTTTTCTGAATATACGGTTATGTGCTAGTCATACAATCTCCTATCCATGAGACGCTTGCTATGGCTGAAGTTTCACTCCTAAATGTTGTAAAAAATTTTAAATTTGGCGCTAAAATTACACTAACAAGTATTTCTCATAGTTTTATTACACATCTACTATCAAACAAAACAAACTCAAGCGAAAGTGCATATGTAAGGTATCATCTTTTTACCCTCCCCTTACACTTAAGATGAACATTGTCCCCAATGTTCAAGTAAAGAATGTAAAAGTGAAAAAGTAAAGAGAATGAAATCAAATACTCCCCTGATTCGCTCGGTATGTATTATAGGTTGGCCAGATTAAATCTTCCTCCAAGAAAATGAACAATCAAAGCTTCCCTTCCAGAATATAAATCATCTCCTTGTCGATCATAACCTGTAAATCCTGACAAAAATAGACAAGACAACCTCGCGTAAAATCGGCGGCATCCTATATAAGTTACTAAATCCTAGAAAACAAAGTAAGATATAATGCTTGTGGAATGAAGTTTGCAGATTTCCTGGAGATTATAAAACTTAATAATTCACAAAAACCATAAGACTCCGTTAGAAAAACAAAACTGGTAAAATTTCCAGATTTTAACTCCTGACGCCGTCAAGAGTAAACTCATGACACCATCAGAATGGACCTGCAGAAATTCTTATGTTAAGTTTCCGGAAAATTTCTGGAAAAACTTGGTCCTACTTCCTGGAAAATCCTGCAAAACTTCATTATGACTCAATACAAGCATTTGACTCCAACAAATACGAATATACATGTTCATTTAATATTGTGGAGAATCATGATCGGTTTGTTTCTTAAAAACATATTTGGGGTTTCCCCTTACACTTATCTTTTGCAAAAATACTTCTAGGTGGAGTTAAGACTAGGCTAAACAACAAAGTAAAGTATTTCCACATTTTAGTTTAGAAACATGATCAACCAACAATATTAATTAAGCATGCATACGGAAGCAAATAACAAACAAATAAAATGAAAATCACACAAAGCATGGGTTGCCTCCCAAGAAGCGCTTTTCTTTATTTACGAGTCTTGTAGCTAGACTCAAGGTCATGGGTTACTACGTTTTCCTATCCCGCAAAATGAATGCGGTCTCAAACATCTTAACTAGTCTCTTATCCTTCCTATACTCGGGGCCTAAAGCTAAACATTTCGAGTAATAGATCTCTTTCTTTTTGCAACCTCCAATGTCTCTCTCTTCCTCACTCTCAACCTCAATTACATGGATGTTGTCAACATCGAGATCCTCAACCTCTCTAAACCTCTCTTCTTTGTGGGGCATCCTATATCTAATGTTCTTCTCTTTGGTTGCGAATGTGATAATGCCCTCATCATGGTTGTAAGTCATTTTAGAGGTTTTAACAAAAGGTTCTCCTAAAACAATCTGACACAAAGATTGATCAATAGTCCCCCTAACATCTTCTAAGATCATAAAGTCACACCTATAGACAAAATTCCCAACGACAACATGTAACCCTCGAACCCGCTCAACAAAATTACTCATGCGATTAGGGTTGTAAGGGTCCCGCCTAGGTTTCAACTTTTTGTTCATGATCCAATTATAATAAAGCCTAGACATGATGTTCATTGGTGCCTTTAAATCGATATAAGTATGTTCTCTAAACATATGACCAATCATGCATGGAACCTTAAGATTCATAAGATTGTGTTTCCTAATCCATGGGTGTTTTCGGTACTTTCCGGGGCAAGGGCATTTTAGAAGGAACTTATGGTACCTCAATTCCTCAAGGGTTGGTGTGGAGCTCCTAAATATTCTATCATCATCCCATGGCCCTTCCCTACAAGTGTTACTCCCTAGCTTGATTTCACATTCATTCATCTCATTGACCTTCATTATTTCATCATTTTCCGTTTTAAGTTGGTTATGTTGCAAAATAACTTCCTTGGGCAAGGTGAATCTAGTTAAGAAGTAGGAAGCAAGATCGTCCCAAGAGGAGACGGACCTTTCAGGGAGTTGGAATAACCATTGAAGAGCCCGACCATGTAAAGAGAATTGAAAGAGGGCTAAGAGTTCCCCTTCTTGATTATCAACACCTAATCCTATAGAATTGGTAATTTTTAGGTAGTTCTCAAGGTGTCGGGTCGGGTTCTCGAAAAAGTATCCATAGAATGCACACCCGACTTGCACCAATCGAATGGCGCCGGATTGCAAACGGATGGACCTTATAGGTGGGTGGATTGGTTGTGGTAGGTTTTGTGGGTGGTTTTGTTGCGGTGGGTTGATGGGTTCAAGGATGTTACCACCTTCCATGATGTCGGATGGTAAAGAGTTACGAACAAAGGCACGAAGAGATAAGATAGAGTAAAGAAAACCTAAAAATAAAAATAAAATCTTACTAGAAAGGAATCTAGCAAGTAGACCTAATAAAAAGAAATCCTAACCTAGACAATAACTATTCCCCGGGCTGCGGCGCCAAAAACTTGATGCGTGGGAATCGCAACAGGCTTTACCTCTCGAGGGATCTCGAGAAGCTTACAACCCCCACCAGGCAGTGTACCTGATCGTTGTAGTATAGTATAGTGACAAGTACCGGGGGATTGATCGTTCAGCTTAGGAATAGTGTCGCTAGGATTAGAAAGCCTAATTACTAGTTCTAAAGGTGAGGGATGATTATTTTTGTGTTTTTATATTTTTATGAAAGCAAGTAAAATCTCGTGTTTTGGAAGAGTGGGCGGAATTAGTTGCTATTCAACTAACCCAATACTACAATGCAATCAAAATTAAATACTAAAAATGAAAATAAACTAATTATACTAAGGTTGTGAGCAGTAATTGGAGAAAATGTGTTTACTTAGATTTCACTACTCCCTAGATATCTTTTACACGTTAATTACTTGTTATAATTGCATGGATGACGGATCGTATTCCTTAATACCATTCATGGGGTGGCATACATAACTCCCCAATTCTATGAGCTCTTATCTCCTCCTACACCATGCCCAACACAACTATAGGGATTGTAAACAGTGGCTCATGCATTAAATACAACCAATAAAGACCTAGTACGCCTCGGTTCATGTTTCTTAAGACGTTCAAACATGTTACCATTTGGAGATCTGCCAGTTTTCTTAAGCCTAACATATAAATCATTCATCCAAGACAAGAATAAACAAGTAATCAACACATAATCAATATCTAGGTTTCATTAGATCTAAGCAAACACAAAAGAGATCTAGCCTAGCATAATGGAATTGAGACAAGAACAAGATATAGACAACCAACACATAGACATATTGATTGAATTAGAAGAACACTTATCTCAATTACAATGCAAGGTATCAAGGGTTTGGAACCCTTGAAAAACCTGTAAAAGTTGCACCAAAATCGTCTTTAGGGTTTCTCCAAAACTTCTCTCTTTAATGTGACAAACTAGCAAACTATATATAGGAAAATAGGGATGACGGCGTCAAGAACAAAGGTGTGACGCCGTCATCTCGCCGCCAAATACTTCCTCGGACGGCCTTGATCTACTTCTGACGCCGTCAAGGCCTAGGTCGTCACACAAATTCCTCTTGATGCCCTGTGTGTGACGCCGTCATCAACTACGGATTTTAATTCTTGAGGTTTGACGCCGTCATGGGATTACTCTTGACGCCTTCATGTACTGTTCCCAGCATGGAAAATTGGGACTTTGCCGTTTTCTTCACTTTTATGCTCCAAAAACGTCCAAAATGGCTTCTTTTCTAGAATTCACTCTCCAAGTACCTAAAATCACAAAAGGAACGATTTAGGGCAATATTTGATCAAATAAATTCGGATTCGGGCTTAAATGACCCCCTAAAAACGGACCATTTTTCGCCTCATCACTTCCGTTCCACATGTATTGCATATAATCATATATATATATATATATATATATATATATATATATATATATATATATATATATATATATATATATATATATATATATACACACAACATATGCATGTTAATTGTTTTTGTCTTGATTTTATTTTTGTTTTTATATTGTTTAGGTGAAAATGCCTAAGACCACAGTTGGTGATGTTTCACAAACCAAACAATACATTCCTCAAGTTTCCTCTACTCCCGGCATGTCTCCCTCCGTTGCATGTTACTATTGTCCCATTGAAAATAGGAACATTAACGAGGGTAGAACTGTCGATCCATCCTACTATGAATCTGATCATATCGAACGATCGTTCACCAATATCCGTCTTGATTGTCTTTTCAAAATCAACGAACCAATCACTCCTCGCTTTGTTCACGATTTCTATAGCCAAGTGATGGTGCAAACCGATCCCTTTGGCCATCTCCTCATTTCTTTCATGATCCAACATCAATTCATTACTCTTACTCTTGCTCGGTTTGGACAAATTCGCAGAATCCCATACACCGGCCAAGCCGTATACTCTAATGAATGGGATCTTTCCTCACTTGAATGAAATTGTCCTCCGGGTGGTCCATACTATTCTGAGATACCTAGTCCTGAAGACATTCGTCGACTGCTTGAACTAGAACGTGGTACGACTAGTCGCAGAATCAAGTCGAAGAATGTCGATATTCATGAAAATCAAATTCTCCTCAAAGAGCTAAGCCCCGACATGAAAAATTGGGAAGAACTCATTTGCGAGAATGCGTTTGGTACTGGCGGTCACCGTGATCATCATCTCATGGCTAGCATCGCCCACACGTTGTATTGTGTAGTTGCTGAAGAAAACTACAATCTGGATTATCTCTTTGTCCATCGAATCATGACTGCCAAAAACACTCCAAATGCCAATATTCCTTATGGTATGTTCCTCACTCGACTTTATCGTCATGTCATGGAACACTACCAAGATATTCGAAATGATTTCTACGTGCAAATTCATCCCACTCTGAACCAACTCACTCTTGTTCGTACTCGTCGTTCTCGAAGTGACAAAGGAAAATCTCGTGGTCCTTTGTTTTCTATGCCTCGTGGTTCAACATCTCGTCGAGGTAATGATGATGATGAGGAGGAAAATACCTCACGTGCTTGTACCCCATCTCCCACTACCTATGTTGATGATCTCCCTGATCTTGATTATACCCATTATCGAATTCCTCTTCCTCATGAGCGTACCGATGAACTCCTCTTCACTCGTCAAACGTCCATAATCAACCAACAACATCAAATGCATGAAGAAGTTCGAGGAGGATTCAAGTCCGTAGGAAAGATGTTCAGGAAGATGATGGGCAAGAAGAAGAAGTAGAGTTGTTGATGTATTGCTACTTAATAATATTATTGTTCTATTAGACATTTGTATGCTTTATTTGTCCGATTTATTCGGAAATACTTGTGTTCTTTCATGTTGATTTCTTGAATGATGTTTAGGTTTTAACTATTATCATGCTAGGATCTTGATCATAACTTAATGCTAATATTATGCTTCTTTTAAATTTGGCTTATAATATATTAGTTTGCATGCATGATTTGTTTATATATACTTATATTTTATCATTCCTAGAGTATATGCTTCAAATAGAGCTTGCTGGAAACACACACTTGAAAAACCACCCATTTCTGAAAATTTTTGGTTTCTGGTCGCCTGGGAAAACACCAGATGGGCGGCCCCCTTAATTTTCCTAGACGGTCCCCTTAATTATTAAGGGGGTCGGCCTACAATTAAGGGGACCGGCCATCTGGAACTGGGTTTACTATTTTCTTTTGCATCTTGTGACCTCTTTCTCTAGTATCAGCTACCATTTCTCCTTTTAACCCAACTAATTTTAGAATCTACTTAAACCATTTCAAAAACATACCTAAATCAACCATTTCCATACTATAAATTCCCTCCAAATCAACAATCTTCATATCATCATTCATCATCTCTTTAAACCTAAACCATCATGTCTCCACCAAGCACCTCCAACTCTAAGGCCTCCAAGAAACAAAAGATTGTTATCATCCCTCCAAAACAACTCTTCATTGACTTAACAAATGAAGACAACACAACTCCATCACCTCCTCCTAAATGCTCATCTCCAAGTGCACCTAATGCACCATCCAAAACACCTTCCACTCACGGAACTTCCTCATCCTCCATACCCTCAACTTCCTCAATCAATGACTACATAAACTCACACTTTTCATCACCACAAGCATCATCACTACATCCTACACAAGAACCTCTTTCCACCCATCTTACCACCTCACTTTCACCAATAACACCATTTGATGCTCATATCTCATCTCCACCAATTACACCACCATTCTTTGTCAATCCCATACCTTGGAGCTTACTTGAAGCTCATGGTGATACTTGCCTTTGTTGCATCCACAACCGAACCATAATCTTTGGTCTTATATATGAAATTCAATATATGTTTTCATATATTGAACACTTGCTTACCAACAACCCACCACCACCACCAACTCCACCATCCTCACCCATTATTCCCCCACCACAATCTTCACCCATTTCTCCACCATCATCATCATGCTCTCCAAATTAAGCATATGATATGCTTAATAAATAAAGCCTTTACCACCTTTTTGTTTGCAAGCTCTATGAAGCCCATGTACTCTTTGCATGATGGAATATTATTCTAGTTGTTATCTTCTCTAGTTGTTATTCTATTTGTAATCTCTTTTGATGCTACATGTATTGTTGTGTTTTTACACAACTTTAGCTTTAATATGTATGCTTCTATTTAATGATGCTTATTTATAATGTTGTCACTTTATATATTATTGCATGTATATACTTGTGCTTGAAATATTTTTGTTTTGCAAGCATTCCATAGCTCGTCTTCTTGGTGCCCCCAAACGAGGGGGAGTACACATCAAGGGGGAGTTTTCATTCCGTCAATATTTCACGATTGAAACTTGTAGGCAAAACCTTTTTGATTCTACAAAAAGTGGGAGAAGTAAATATAAACTCACTAAAATACTTGTTTAAAAACTAATTTTTAATTTAATGAGTTTAAGTTTTGTAATCATCAAAAAGGGGGAGATTGTTGATATAAATAATGTTTAAAAACGTTATTAATATTTCTCAATAACTCTACGTTGTCACAACTCACCATTTCAGGTCATTTCAGGTCATTTCTGGTCATTTCGGGAACTTTGGAAAAACACTATTCATAAATCACTATTCATCAAAACACTATTCATCGTTTTACTATTCATCATTTTCGAGGTCATTTTGATATTCTGAGAAACATTTGGGAAATTTACTATTCACTGAACACTATTCATTTCCGGAAAAGTTTTCACTATTCACTCGCATTACTCATTTCATCGTAAATTTAGTTTACGGGTATTCAAATTCGCGTAACCGGATTGGTTTAGGTGCGAATTCATTTCATTAGTGCTAAGGACACTGCATACGGACTAGAGACAGTCTGCATATCATCATAACAGCATTTTCATGTTATACCACTCTTAGGATTTTCAAATTTATATATTTGATACATTTAACGTTTTTACGTATAAGTATTTATAGTAAACGTTAACACCCGGTTTATACATGACGAATATATCTAAACATTCCCACAATGGTCCCGACATATTTTTATATCCATTTTAACATCATAAAAGTTATAACATTCAGTTACCCAGTATTTTGGAAATTTATTTTATTTATAACGTACGCTTATGAATATAACGACGGTTTTCGTGAAAACTAAACAATAATCACCCGATCACTCAGTAATTGTACCCAACATATTTTCAACATATTTTTATCATTATTATGACTTTATTAAGTCCCGGTCAACTTCGTTAATAATTATTTCTAGCAAACCCGGTACCCGATTATAACTAATACTTACACTAAACTACAACTAATAATACACTACGTTTTCTAAGTGATCAAAACCGATTTTTCCTTCTCTCATTCACCCATGACCGGCCATATCAACACCCCTAGCCACATGATACTTATTTTTTTACCTTAAGCTTTAACTAGCCTAAATAACTTATTATATTTCATCTAAATATCTAAGAACCAAAATTGCATTTTACTTGTAATTTTTTTAGATCAAAAACTCGACCTCCCCCAAGATCCATGATCAAACCATAATTTTTCTTAGTACAAAGCTACAAAGTTGTTCATTTCATCATTCTAATCAAGAATCATCCAACAAAAACACAAGTAATCCAAGATTTCTCATCCTTTAATCACCTATTATTTCAAAGTCGCGGTTGATTTCGTTCCTTGTTGTCCTTATCATTCCGTTACATTGTACTATCACTTCGAGGTGAGTCATAGCCCCTACTCTTTTAATTGTTCTATCAACTCTTTGGGGGAGATACATGCTACTACTTGCTTACTTGTACAGATTCACATAACATTTATACTTGATAACATTATACTTGATTACATTATACTTGATTTCATTATACTTGATGGCGTTATACTTAAACTTGTAAGTCTCTTTGGGATAACACATGCATTGGGTTTCGGAGATGAAGTATAACCAATGCTACTACCTTCCTTCTGAGCAACATAAAGTCTCCTTGGATAACACATGTATTGGGTTTCGGAGATGAAGTGGAACCAATGCCACTACCTTCCTTGTGAGCAACATACTTAAGTGAGGTCTTCGGAGATGAAGTGTAGACTCACTACTAATTGCTTAACTGTTGTTATGAACTTATACATATCTTAATCATATTATTTTGTAGCAGTGGGTTGTGAACACACAGGTTACAAGTCTCTTATGGCGGGACTTGCAACTGAGTGGATTTACGATGCCTTTGCTGTGTGAACATTCTTTATAGGC
Organism: Artemisia argyi; assembly: GCA_030686995.1. NCBI lineage: Eukaryota > Viridiplantae > Streptophyta > Magnoliopsida > Asterales > Asteraceae > Artemisia > Artemisia argyi. The sequence goes on along the minus strand of CM060694.1, from coordinate 84,593,611 downwards.
TTTTCAACTGTATTAAGACAAACTCTATGAACTCACCAACCTTTGTGTTGACACTTTAAGCATGTTTATCTCAGGTTAGAAGGGCGATAGCAGGTATGTGGAGCTGAGAGTCTTAGGGCATGCTTTTGGAGACTTTCACTTTTATCGTTTACCATTCGATACACTTTAAAAACTTATGTATTATTCTACTTTGGGATCTTTGTTTTGTAAACTATGACTTTTATCTATTCGAATGGTAACTTTTCAAAAACGTCTCATTTAGAGGTCGTTTTCTATATCTTGTACTTTGTGCCCTGAAGTAGCATCCCTATGACACAGTCTTCCGCTGCGGTATTTTGGGGGTGTTACAACGTTTTGATAATTACAAAATATAAACTAAATTAAGTCAAGATTATGACGTAAACAAGTATTTAGTAACAAATATTTACTTCTACAACTATTATCATTTAAGGTATGCATAAACTAAGCATCTTATGCATTACATGATCAAAGGAAATATTTTCTTAACACAAAACATTTTATAAAATGACATTAACATTTTATATATTTTAGAAAATCATTTTTGGTATTGTTTTATTAAACCACAAAGATATGATTTCAAATTTCCAACCAAAAAGGGCAAAATCTCTCCAGAAAAACCTTCCTCACAAAAAGACAAACAAACCCAACGTTCTGGAGGGGGCGGCCCCCTTAATTCCTGGGCGGCCCCCTTAATGATTAAGGGGACCGGCCCCTAATTAAGGGGACCGACACGCTCCATAACAGTATTTCTTGGCCCTTTAAATACTGGTTTATTTCACAAATTTTTCTCACCTTTTTGCATTCAAAACCTTCTGATCTCATCTCCATTTCTATCCCAAAATCCTTTGATCATATAATTCATAAGTCTTTGTTTCCAAGTGATCCAAAGCTTCATCCACTCAAGTGCAAAAAGAAGAACACTCCTCAACATCCATACAATTGTAGTAGTGTTGTGATTAGTTAGTATCATCTTGTAGTAGTGCTAGATATTTGTAAAGTGTTGTGTGAATTAGTTGATTGTAGATACTAGGTGTGTTGTAAAGTAGTGTAGTAGTTGTGCATAGAAGAAGGTGTGAAGTAGACAAGAAGAAAAGGTTGTGAAGCTATCTTGAAGAAGTTGTGAAGGTGTGAAGAAGATGTGAAGTCGTGAAGAAGTTGTGAGATTGGTTCTAGCTATGATTAGAACCCGACATTTAGGTTAGTGTCGTTAATAGGTGTAAGCCAAGGTGTGTAAGGTTTCTCCGCCATAAGGAGTTTGTTGACATAGTGAAGAAAACTCTCGAGTGTGGTACTCGGGGAGTGGAGTAAGGCAAGGAAGGTGTCCTTTTAGCCGAACCACTATAAATTCGCGTGTTGTGGTTTGATCTTTCTAACTCTATCTTTTCTTCACTTTATTGCAATACTTACATTATTAGATTAGACATGCTTGTATTTGTTGACACTTGAATTCACGTAAGATCGAATCAAAGTTTTTATAAGCTACAAAAGATTTTGAGAATAAATTTAAAAAGACGTAAAACTATTCAACCCCCTTCTAGTTTTCCACAGTGTGATTAAGTATTAGTTGTTTTTTTATATGGATGTATTGTTTCTCTTTATGTGCGATTGATTTGTGATATCAATTAAAAATGACATATTAAGTATTTACATGAATATTGCATTTTCTAAATCATAGATGGGTGGAGATACCAGATTGACAGCTTCATTCGAGAAGTTAGACGTCTGATGTGCTAATTAGCAACCATGTTTTAAATTTATAGAAACAAGAATTACCAGTTAACTAGGAACACATTCGGGCAAGTATACCCTAGTCAATTGTAGTATAGTAGTGGTAAGTCAAGGTCGTCCCAAGAGACTTGGTTGCACTCAAGTGTCGTTTGTTTGTTTAATCAAGTAACAAGTTGGTGGTTATGATTGTCACGGATCAAACCACAAGAAAAATAATAAGATAACATCACACAAAGAACATTAATCACAAGAATCACATCAATATCCAAACAAGTTTTCAAAACAAAACCAAATTGTATTCAACCAAACATAAGTCTTCAACCAACATAGTAATCATAAGCATCATGAAATATAAAAGTAACAAGGTTTACCCAAAGTATGAATTACAAATAGGTAAAGGTGAAAGGTTATAGCTACCTTCAAGCCCAATCAACGTAACAAAGTTTCCAATCAACTACAACTTTTAACCATACTAGAGAATCGCTCCAATATTTGGTGATACGTCCTCCATGAACAGCAGAAGTTTGTGGTAAGGTGGTGACAAATCTTCCTTTAGAAATGCACACCGGTTTTGGTGACAATCCTTCCTTTAGGAATGCGCACTTAGAACTAAGCCTAAGCACTCATATTTGTAGTAGAAATCAACCTTAGCCTCCAAGCAAGTTTCTTGGGCACTAAGTTGTCATAAAATGCCAGGTTTGGGAGTTATTATGGAGACATGACCGGACTTGGGGCTTAATGACACTTAATTATGCATTAAAAATGACTTGGGGAGGTCAGCAAGCATCCAACCGATCGGTTGCATTCCATCCGATCCGGATGGATGAAAAAGCCAGTTCTATCCGAATCGGTTGCGGGCTCCTACCGATCGGATGGATGAGTTTCGCAGAAAATGATAAACATGAAAGTTGTAGATCTTTCTCTTAGCTTTCCGTGGCCGCGAACGGGGGGTCAAACGGAGTCAGTATGCTCAAGTTATGGCCAAAATGGTGAAGGTGTGTCGGGAACAACGAGTCTTCCATTAATTCTTCGTTCGAGCTTCTTTTCTTCATTTCTTTTCTCGTTTTCCCTCTTGTACTTTATTCTTGAGTCTTTTGAGTGACAACTTCATGACTTTTATCTTCTCGAACATACTCCAAGAGACTTTCATTTGTCGGGAATTCCTCTGTACATTCATAAATCTTCGTTTTTGATCATTTTTACGTCTTTTCCTTCATTTTCCTTCCATGAACCTAAAATAGAGAATATACTTCATTAAGTACCATAAGTTCATAAAAGTGACCAAAATATATGCATAAAATCCACAATAACGCTCCTAAAAACATGTTAATTTTGAGCGTTATCAAATCCCCCACACTTAAACTTTGCTTGCCCTCAAGCAAATCTAGAATTAAAGAAAATAAATCCACATGGTGCACAAGAATGATTAGAAAAATATGATGCAAATCTATCAAGTACAAGTACAAGATAAGATTCATCGTTTTAAGCTTTAATGGTGAAGATTCGAGATGTTTGACAATACCCATAGATTTTCTCGCTTGATTAACATTTCTAAATACCTCACGAAAAAGGAACGAAGTATAATTCACTCAATCACTCATTTATTTAGTTAGTGGAGTATATATACGAGAAATCACACTCATTGCTCAGTCATGATTTTTTTATTACCATAGGCTTGTACAAGAAACAAAACTCCACCGACGAGGCGTAAGCACCAAGTGTAAACATCTAAAGAGGTCTTTTATTCGGGTTGTAACGTTTAGGCTAAAGGGTTTATACCAGGCTTATGTTCAAACATCTCATACAAAAACATAATAGATCGCTGGCGCGAATTCTTGATTACTCAAAAACCGGATGCTCACTACAATAATCATGCACTTGATATTCTTACAAAGCCATTACTATATCCGGATAGATAAAGTAATTAGGTAAGGGTAGGGAAAAGGCATGGGAATATTTATGATATTGGTTTTAAAAGAAAAATAAAGTCAAGTCTAAGTCCCATTGTTGCTAGTTACGAAACAATCCGCAAACCCGAAAATGATTATAGTTAACTTCCTCCTCTTCTTCAAATATCGATACATTGATTTGCCACAACAATATTCTTCATACTTAGCACATTGACTAACAACATATCACATAACTTTCTTTCTTCATCTTCACAATAATAATATAGCACATTAGCTATAATTGTCATCACATATGTATTTTCCTTTTCTTTCTCTTTTTTTTTTCTCGATGACTTATTTTTTTTTTATTTTTTATTTTTTTACATCACATCTCCCCCACACTTCTTATAAGCATACACCACAAAAAATACAAAATACGAAAGACGTCTCCTTCATCTTGTTGGAATGGCACACACAAGTGACAAAGTGTGGCTAACTATTAATCATCAAAAACAATCCAACATACCAAGCAACTAGCAACCCACCATTTAGACTTTGACAAAAGGTAAGGCTAAGGTTTAAAGTGTAAAATACTTTTGTATTTTTCTGAATTTAACAAAATGAAAAGGATGGCTCAGAGGGTTTAACTAGGGGTATCTAGCGCTAAAGATGAACGCTAACAAATGGGTTCCAAATACGAGGATAACTAACCGATGTGGTTAGCAAAAATTATTTTGTAAATGGATGGCCATTTGCTTTTATTCCTAAGGTGCCTCTTTATCACACGAATACACTTATATCACACGAATGCGATCTTACTGCGGTCTGGTAATGATTTACAAGTACAAGTTCTAGAATAAATAAAATCACCGGCACACTCATAGCAAAAGATTCAAGCATAAAAGACGTATGCTATATATGAAATAGGCTCAAATCCTCACAATTTTAGTGGAAAGGGCTATAATATGTGCTAGCAAATGTTATCGATCCTAGAATGGATTGCAATATTAATCGGGACACATCTCAAATTTTTCAAAATTACAGATTTCACCAGTGGATTATCAAGTTATTCTAATATATATCCTAAAAGCGTGAAAACAACTAGATCATAAGGGCAAACAAGTATACATACATTTTTTTATTAGCCCAAAAATTATAAGTTAAAAATGAGTTTCGTTTTTCACTATTTACTTCCCCCCACACTTAAGTTATGCATTATACTCATGAAAAATAAACTTCAAAGTATGTAAAATAGGAAAAATAAATAAGTAAATAAATAGTCCAAGAGAAACCAAACTTCCCAGGCCGTAGAAATCGCGATCGAACTCCAAATGATAAGCTGCTAAGCAAATGCTAGCATAAGCTTGTGAGATCAACCAATTTCGCTTCCAACAAAACATCAACACACCAAGTACAATGTCACCAATAATTCAATCTCCAAGAGCTTATTAAATCTGCAAAACAAACTAAACTACAAAAACGCGTAAAATCCTAAAACTCACTTTCGTAGGCATCACGGTTGCATTTAGCATATGCAACAAGCCTTTTAAACCCCTCGGTGGCCCGAGTGGACGAGTTAAGTCTCGTGAGAGTTTCCAGTGAACATACCCACAAAGTTCAAAACTTTTTATTTTACTAAAAACATGTACTTATTTATTCACAATGTACTAGAATTAAAAATGGCAAAACCGAGTTTAAGTAGAATAAAATAAATGACACTCTTGCAAAAACAAAAAGACATTTAAACTTATACGATATAAACACAAACACAAAAAAACAAAATACGATTTTTTTTTTCTTTTTTTTTCTTTTTTTTTTTTTTTTTACCGATTGGTCCAACCGATCGGTCAAGGGGTCCAACCGATCAGTTGAAAATTGACACAATTTCAAAATTTTTACCGAGAGCTCCAACCGATCGATTGGACATCCAACCGATTCGGTTAGAATGAAAAATATTTTTCCGAGAGCTCCAACCGTTCGGATGTTCATCCATCCGTTCGGTTGGATCAATAACCTTTTTTTTTTTTTTTTTTTTTTTTTTTTGAAAACAATTTTTACTAAAAACTTTTTATTGACAAAATAAAACAAGAACACAAAAAGTAACGAACATAAAAATAAACACAAGTTAAACACATAAACACACATTACTAGAAAAACATAAAGAACATAAAACGACACTAAAAGCATAAACAAATAAAAGCACAATCACATAAAATGAAAATCACATAGATGCAAACAAACATAATTATTCACGTAACACAAATGAAAACAAGATGATCTAAAATAAGATAGTCTTATTTCAAATTAATACGAAACTAATAAACTCAAAAATAACACAAACAAAAAGAAACACAAAAACATGCAAGAGATCACATAACTTATAAAACACAAAACTCACAAAACAAGAAAAACAACTAAAAAGAAAATGGCAAAGAAGCCTCCAACCGAATCGGTTACTGGTGGTGACCAATCGGTTAGAGTCATTTAGGGGGTTTTGGTGGTTTTTTTTTTTTTTTTTTTTTTTTTTTTTTTTTTTTTTTTTTTTTTTTGCAAACACTTTTCGAGCACATTTTGAAAACAAACTTTGAAATGAGTTTTTTTAAGAAAACATGAAACAAAAGCATTCAAGCAAACACAAAAGAACAAAAACCAAAACTCCAACAACGGCGCCAATAATTTGTTGCGGCGATGCCGGAATAATGGTTAAGCAAGGAAACAATATAATAAGCAAACGAGCAATTTATCAAACAAGAAGACAATTAAACAAACACAAGAATACAAACGCAAGTCCCCGGCAACGGCGACAAAAACTTGTTGCGGCGATGCCGGAATCATGAATAAGCAAAGAGTCAATATAGCTAGCAACGAACAAACAAGCAATCCATTCAAGAACTCAATTCAAATAAACAATCAAAGAAACATCCAAGAGCAACAAAACAAACTAACAAAATAATGCAAAGCCAAATCCCCGGCAACGACGCCAAAAACTTGATGTGCTAATTAGCAACCATGTTTTAAATTTATAGAAACAAGAATTACCGGTTAACTAGAAACACATTCGGGCAAGTATACCCTAGTCAATTGTAGTATACTAGTGGTAAGTCAAGGTCGTCCCAAGAGACTTGGTTGCACTCAAGTGTCGTTTGTTTGTTTAATCAAGTAACAAGTTGGTGGTTATGATTGTCACGGATCAAACCACAAGAAAAATAATAAGATAACATCACACAAAGAACATTAATAACAAGAATCACATCAATATCCAAACAAGTATTCAAAACAAAACCAAATTGTATTCAACCAAACATAAGTCTTCAACCAACATAGTAATCGTAAGCATCATGAAATATAAAAGTAACAAGGTTTACCCAAAGTATGAATTACAAATAGGTAAAGGTGAAAGGTTATAGCTACCTTCAAGCCCAATCAACGTAACAAAGTTTCCAATCAACTACAACTTCTAACCATACTAGAGAATCGCTCCAATATTTGGTGATACGTCCTCTATGAACGGCAGAAGTTTGTGGTAAGGTGGTGACAAATCTTCCTTTAAAAATGCACACCGGTTTTGGTGACAATCCTTCCTTTAGGAATGCACACTTAGAACTAAGCCTAAGCACTCATATTTGTAGTAGAAATCAACCTTAGCCTCCAAGCAAGTTTCTTGGGCACTAAGTTGTCATAAAATGTCAGGTTTAGGAGTTATTATGGAGACATGATCGGACTTGGGGCTTAATGACACTTAATTATGCATTAAAAATGACTTGGGGAAGTCAGCAAGCATCCAACCGATCGGTTGCATTCCATCCGATCCGGATGGATGAAAAAGTCAGTTCCATCCGAATCGGTTGCGGGCTCCTACCGATCGGATGGATGAGTTTGGGAGAAAATGATAAGCATGAAAGTTGTAGATCTTTCTCTTAGCTTTCCGTGGCCGCGAACGGGGGGTCAAACGGAGTCAGTATGCTCAAGTTATGGCCAAAATGGTGAAGGTGTGTCGGGAACAACGAGTCTTCCATTAATTCTTCGTTCGAGCTTCTTTTCTTCATTTCTTTTCTCGTTTTCCCTCTTGTACTTTATTCTTGAGTCTTTTGAGTGACAACTTCATTACTTTTATCTTCTCGAACATACTCCAAGAGACTTTCATTTGTCGGGAATTCCTCCGTACATTCATAAATCTTCGTTTTTGATCATTTTTACGTCTTTTCCTTCATTTTCCTTCCATGAACCTAAAATAGAGAATATACTTCATTAAGTACCATAAGTTCATAAAAGTGACCAAAATATATGCATAAAATCCACAATAACGCTCCTAAAAACATGTTAATTTTGAGCGTTATCAACGTCATAGACTTATTAGTAACATGCATTAAGACTCTAAATGCAATGCAAAAATACAAATAAAACAATTTCACATCAAAATAATTCTCACCTTGTAAGGGCTGGTGAGCAGGAGCTGAGAATCTCACTCATTGCTCTTTTCAACCTTAAGTGATCATAAAGAATCCATCAAAGACTACTCTCACCCACGGAACTCGCCTAAACCAAATGTTTTATCCACTTTTGTGATAATATGTTCTTAATGTTTAGGTAAATTATCGATTATCAAAATAGTTGTGGGTCAGTAATCAGTTATTTGTAGTGGCATTCATAACGGTTGTAACACGACTTATAAAACCTTTTTAACCCTTCTATAAACCCAACTTGAGAAACTTTCACCCCTAATCACAATTTTCTCAAACCAAGATCTGATTAATATTGGTTCATAAATTACCACATTAGCTGCACCAAGATTATTTGCTAAAGTTATGCTACTTGAAATATATAGAGTAAATATGTAGTGTATGGTAAGGTGAAAACTAATAAAAAAATGAAGGATGTAACCTGATAAAGAAAATGACCCTTTAAATCTGTAGTTTGGAATCTGCCCCAAACACCCCTTAAAAAATCTCAAAATAAATAGTTATTATGTTCACGGAGATGGTAGTTAATGACCCAAAAAATGACTCCTTTGTTGGTTTTACAATGGCTGTAGGCGGCAATGGCTTCGGAAGAAGCACGTGTGCACGTTATAAACACCAACCATACTTTGGAAACTTGGCTACTCTATGTACTTCAGATGGCTAGGATGGTCCACAAGAAAGGTAAATAAAGACTTTACACTCCTGAAATAAACTTATTTACTTTTGAATTCAAATGTCATGATCATATCACAGGGCTGATGATGTTTTTCCCTATATTAAACTTTGTAGTAGTACCATACATTCACTGATATATGTTATCAATGTGTAGCCAAACCCATATATATTCTTTATTGGTTAATAACAAATATTCTGAAAATCAAACTTAGGAAACTCATTATCAGACCATTTAGGCTCAACCATTTGACAAAACTTATGATAAAAATTCAACCTTAACTCAAGCATACAATTAGGCCTATTTTTTCTAGATGAAATCAACCTAATGGATAATGGCCAACCTAGCAAGCTCAGCAGCTGCAAATATGCAGCTGCCACCACCGTTGTTTCAGTTGCAGCCGTTATCGCATAGGCAAGTGGAATTACTAATCATTACACTTTGTGGCCTAAAATCGAGTGTCACCGCCCGTGCAACACCCACCCCTCCCAAGTTGGTCAGTCCATGCTTATAAATACAGAGCCTTAGCAATTGTTTATGGATGTGTAAATACGAAATTAATGTATTAAATAGTCGAACATAAGTTTCTTGTTTATGTTGTCTCCTTCACTCGTACAGCTTAGACGCCCTTTAACACATTCAGAATAGCTAAATTAATGTTTAGAAATGCTAACTTTAGCCATATGGATTTGGCCAGCCAACACTTTTTAGTTCTTTTATCCCTTTTATAATTAACATGCCAAACTTCCATTACAAAGCCTTTGGTTGTGTTTGAATAGACATGTAACTAATGTAATTTATAATTATCGTTGGCATATTTTACTATGGCGAAAGAAGAGTGGTAAAAAATGGTTGAAAAGTGTACGTGTTGAAAGAAAGGGTTGTACATAAAAACTTTTAGGTTTACTTGCCTTCACTTGTAGGATAAGGTTTTGATTTTTGTTGTAAATAAAAATAGTTTTTTTATGTAAAGGAAAATCAATTATAAAGTTAATAATTATTTATTGAATGAATATCAATGAATCCCCGAACTATTACACAACTTGTATCATATTTTATAAGATAAGGGCACACTAATTGATCAATCTGTATATATCATGCGTTTGAGTACACACCCAAGCCAAAGATTAGCAACTAACTCTAATATGCATGTGGGCATCTATGATGTATCCATGATTATTTCACCACCAGATATCTCATTTACTTATATCTCCAGTTGTTAAGCATGTGGCTGTAATGGCTTTTTAATCATGGAATTTGCAACAAAATTTTATAGTACAGCCTTTAAATCATATTTTCAAACACTAAATACTAAATTAAATAATAGGGAAATTGTGGTCGCGTAAACACAACCAACTGGTTTTGACTTTTGACCCGCATAAAGAAGTATCATATTAATTTCTGCTCAGATCCTTAGAATGCTTCCTTGTTATCTTTAATCAAAACATTGCACATTATTAGAATATGTATTCATAAGCTACATGAAAGGTAAGACTAAAAACTAACCCGATTTGGCTCTTTACCCAACCCAGCGATTTTGCTATCTTTAATGATTGATGTACAAATGAGTATGTGTGAGTGCAATCTGGTTGACATAATTAGACCATCTCATATAAAGATGACAATGTATTTGAGGGGTGCTGGTGGCTTTTCATAATCGTCTCAACCATATTCCTTTTATTCTAAATGAATAACATTGAGAAATGTGGACACATGAAACTGTACTATGATTAAATAACTAATACAAATTATATATTTCTTAGTAGAAATGATAGTAAATTTTCATGTGTATATATAGTAATTGTGCTAATCAGTTGTAATACTACTTGGTAACAAACCTGAATAAAGTACTCAAATTGTAAACGTATATGTGTAACACTACATGTTTTGACCCACCCTATTTTGACCCGCTCTCAAGGTTTGCCATTTTGCCCGTCTACCAAGGAACATACGTGAGTTTCTCTTCGTATGAACTAACCACACTCCGATCTAGTAGCAAGGCATAGAGGCTACTACCAAACTAAATATTGCATACTTCCATCACGTTTGTCACAAGTATTTCCTTCTTTGGCCTCTCAACATTGACCTAAAACATCAAAACCGTAGGTATAAGGGATTCAAACATAATAAAAGGAATAAATATAAAAGAAGAAAAAAAATATACATGTTTGTCCTCCAGTTTAACATGCACCCCTGCATACAAAAATGATAATTTCACAATTGTCCACATCTCGCTCTTCTTGTTTATTTATTTATTTATTTTTGTCCAATTTAGGTATATGCTGGGGATCAAATATAAGTATCAAAAAACACTTGGAGACCAAATTGTACAGCCTTAAGATTTACAGAGCTGCTACGTTCCATTTGTAAAGAAACTATTGTAAAGTAAAACAGAAATAACTAACGTATTTTAAACCTCTTCCATGTATTAGCAATGTTGTTTAAGAACTCCATCTTTGCTTTGGCTTATAATTTTTCTTCACTCATTTTGATCAGCATATTAGAATGCTCCTGCAAAAACCTTGAAACTGCAGCAAAACGTTCCTCCCTTTGAGCATACTTTTCCATCTTTTTATTCGGATCTACACCAACTACACTTACACGAGAAGCCGCAGCGCCATAATATCTAACCAACTTTTGTGGATTTGTCAACGCCATGTCTTCTACTTGATTCTTCCTTAATTCCTAAATTTTCCACAGATTGACATTTTATTTTTTTAATAAATGTCGCGAGAAACGCATGAGCACGTAAGCCCTAATTCCACCCGTCTGGACACTTCTTCTAAAGCACAGTGAAGTGCATTATTAAATGGTTTTTAGCTGTTACTTTTATCTATCTGAGAGAAGTAAGACCGGAATGGCTTCAAGACTGCTGACTTGTTCCAAGAAAATGTTTGGTCACCAAAATATGCAACCAAGAAACAGTCTTTCTTATGGTGTTTCACAGCTTGCTATCATGCATCAGCAGGATCAAATATTTGCCTTGGCCACCATGGATGGCTCCTAACTTTACCCCATTACCGAATCAGACACGGTGAAATCTGCTTCGTTTTCACGTTGGCTAAAATACTTTAATTGATGCAACGAAACAAATAGTTCATTATCAGGAAAATGAGTGAAGTCGAGGATGAGTGATGTCTACCTTTTGCTCCCCTAATTGCAAAGATCTATTGGGTTCTGCTATTTCATCTTTCCATCTCAGTACTTCATCTATATCCATCCCCTCTCCTTCTAACTCAGCACGCTACACCTAGACATTGATACAACGCCCTCGTCAGATAGCGAACTTCTAATTCAAGGATCCGACAATAGAATAGTATAACTCTCCCAACCCTTTAATATTACACACTGTTAGGATTAGGGATAGATATTCATGGGGCAAATGACCAGGACCAGCAACACAGGTGCATACAGAGAGAACAAGATCAGAAAATGGGGCAAAAGCTTCTATTTTATTTATGAAGTGAAGTCTAGTGTACAAAGTTCTATTATCAATCCTATATATAGCTAAACAACCGACATACAAACCGAAATAAAAGATCCTGATACTTCTTAAGCTACTAACAAAATGACCAAAATACCCTTACTACTAATATTACCAAAATACCCTTAGGAGGTGAAGTCACAATATCTAACAATCTCCACCTTGAGTTCAACTCCTAAGTAACTCCATATCTCCAATTTTGAGCAAATCCAAAACAGTGACGAAACTTGCTCAAAGGAACTAATGGTTGTAATGTAGCTTTCCAATTTACAACCGAATATCCGATGGTGAAAACATAAGGATCTTGTGTAGATCGTTTATAGCTCATCTAGGGTTAACAATAATAAAGACAACAATTATGCACAGTGGAATAAGTAAAACATCTTTATTATTGAACAAGGTTTTTACTTCACCATCTCTAACAACAAAACTACTTAACATGTTCTACCTTGATCAAGTAGAACACGTTATCTAAACTAAAACACTAAACCCTAGGCGTTTATCTTCTACGCCTAGGTTACACACACACCTTTACTAGACGTCTACATTGTGGAAGACTTGTACATGAAACCCTACACCCTTGATCTCTTTATATAGTAGAGCTTTAGGGTTTACAAATTACTACGAGGGACTAATAAATAAAACTTCTTTTGCAAGCAAGTCCTTCCCATCTTTTGTAGAATTCCTTCTTGTCACTTCAAGCCCTTCATGTTTCATTCTTCTTTTTTTGTATCATCAAATCAATAAATATAATTCCAAACAATCTTCCCCTATTTGATGATGACAAAACAAACACCATCTTGTACGAACTTCCCTAGACGAAGTAGATAAATTGAGATAATTAAATCTCACCATGAATGAAACAATTATGTCTTCCCCTTAATTCATGCCATGAATAAATATAATTCCCAACAGATCTTCTAGAATCAGGATCCGCAGGATAATCCAAAACTGAGTTGCAAACAACAAAATATTCACGTTCGCCACCGTAAATGAGATCCCGAGTTAAACTCTTCCACTTGCTTCAAATCAAATTCAAAGTTCCAAAGAGCTAGAGATACTAGCCAATTTCAAATCAAACGATCGATTCCCAAAAGCTATCCGAAATAAAATCGATCCAAAACAAATGCCGATGACTTCCAAAACGAACAATCAAATGTTAGCCGACAAATTCAAAACGGCCGACCGAACAAACAAATCGACTCAAACGATCTTCACCAATGACAATCAAATTCAGGCCGTAAACTTCAAAAGCCCGACAAACGAAGATCCAAAATTTCCAAACTGACAAATTCCAAATGATCGAACAAATTTCAAACGACTCGAACCAAGTCTTCAAACACCAAATCGATCTTCACATTTTAAATACCAAATTCAAATTCTAACGACCCACTTAATTGATAAGTGTTACGGTCCAACTTCAAACTTATTATCCGTATCAAACAAACTCAAGCTAATATATAACTTGACGAATGAGCCCTAATAATTCAAACGCTCCAAATATGATATGGATAATAATACCAATGACCTACTTATCCAATAAGAATTACAGTCTAAATACGAATACCAATACCCAAATAACCTAATCACGGGCTAGTCTTCAAAAATCGATCACATCAAAATCCAAAATAGTGACCAATCACAAAAACTATCCATACATTCAAATCATCAAATAGCTCCACCATAACTGATTATTCCAAACATTAGTATACCAGTACCAAAGTCGCCAACACAAATTTTCATACACGTATCTAATTAGCCCCAAATTCAAGAACACTCATGGTTCTTATCAAAAAAACTAATATCCAGAAAAAGAACCCAAACAAATTCAAACCATTCAACAAACAAATTCTAACTATCCCTAATCCCAATCAATAAACACCTTCGATCTATCAAACAAGAAGAAGCAAAATCAATTGAACAATAACAAAAAAACAAACCTCATATTTCCAAGATTGATCGACAACAACCACCAAACACAAAACCAAAAACCACACCTGATGTCTTCAATTGAACGAATCAACCAAAAAAAAAGCTGATGTCGATTCAGAAAACCCAAAACAGTTGCAGCTTGCTTCAATCGATCGAGTGGCTCTTGATACCAATTTGTTAGGATTAGGGATAGATATTCATGGGGCAAATGACCAGGACCAGCAACACAGGTGCATACAGAGAGAACAAGATCAGAAAATGGGGCAAAAGCTTCTATTTTATTTATGAAGTGAAGTCTAGTGTACAAAGTTCTATTATCAATCCTATATATAGCTAAACAACCGACATACAAACCGACATAAAAGATCCTGATACTTCTTAAGCTACTAACAAAATGACAAAAATACCCTTACTACTAATATTACCAAAATACCCTTAGGAGGTGAAGTCACAATATCTAACACACACGTCTAGTGAACTCCCACGCAGTTATGAAGTTGTCATCCTTTATATTTAGTACTACAAAAGGTTAGGAAAATTAAAATATAGGGATTACAATGATCTAAACTATGAAGTAAATATTACCTTTCTAATAGTGATTAATAAATATAACTTTTTTGGAAATAACAGCATAATATATTAAGGGAGTGTTGACTAAGCTTATTGAATTTTTGAAAGCTTATACGATGAAACTAAACTATAGCATACAAAATAAAGATTATACTAAACTGTCGCATACCTTTTCATGTTTTTATCATTAAATTGTTCCATTCAGGACATAAATGTCAATAAAATATAAGCCAATAATCATGAACCTACAAATAATATAGAAAATGGGCAAGAATTGGCTTGTAGGGTATTCAGTTTACATGTGTAAATATGTGGGTCATACGGGTTGGATAACGGTTCAAAACAGGTTACTTTACTTTTGACTTCTCTCATTTTCACTTTAGCTAAAAAGATTGTTGTTTGGTAAGATGGTTGTACTCAACTGACCCGTTAGAGATAAAAATAACACAAATTGACCGATTTATGCAGAAAATTTAATAGTTAATAGGAGTAACTAATAATTACAAACAATGACCTTTGATTTTTTTTAAGGCAGACCCAACTGTTGTTAATTTGGAGGCATATCATAATTCATAAAAGGTCAATATTATGCGAACGTCGTATTATCAACAACTTCTATTGATATATTAAGAAATGTTCTAGTTGAGATTCTAAACTATGCTAACTTGTCTTTTTTACTGGAGTAATCGAATATAAACCTTACATCATGAAAAGCCTCAAATCTGTCAATAATGCTGAGCTGGTGAATGGTATAAACAATTGTTTGTCCTGTTTCAACATTATTCTTCACAACGTGCTTGATTAAGATCAAACCTTCTTTGTTCAAATTTGTTAGACGTTTAAGGGCATTAAGGCAACCATTGTTGGATTAAACCCACCTGGCTCAAGAAGAAATAACGACTCAACGTAAGTCCATCTTATCACAGGGAATTCTGTTAACTCACAGGATTGAAGGTTATAAGGTATAAGAAAAAAGTAGTATGTATAATCGCAAAAGCGTATTGAATTTGCAAAAAAACATCTGAGAAAAGAATCAATACCAATGAAATTTTTTGCATGTCCACGGAAGCAACATCCATTCTCTTTCGTGAAAAAACCAATGTTTTGTCGAACATAAGTGATCGTCATTTTAACTGGTGGTGGCACCCATTTGGTAAGACTACATTTCAAAGTAAGAAGATACTATTAGATGATAGATTAACCGGTCACAACAGTTTTGTATAATTTTAGAAAGCAAATAAATTAAACACTCATGAACTAAGTTATTTAAAACAGTAACAAACACCCTGAATTTAGCTATTAAGATAGTTTAAAACACCTCTGAATTTAGATATTAAAAATAGTCCCAAAGACCCCTGATTTCAGCTATTAAGAAAGTTCCAAATACTAAGTTTAGTTGAGTGAGAAGCATTTAGCTCAGAAAATTGTCCCGCAGAAATAATTTCCTTGTTGTAACCAATCATTTCATATAGTTTTCCAAAAGCGAACCCACCTGTAACATAAACAATGATGGGCATTGGAGTAAGAACTCTTGAAATAGCATAGATACCAGTTTATGCTTCTGTCACATAAATCTGCAACTCATTTTCAAAAGTTGAACGAATCGGTAAGTAAGTGTTTCAGAAGCTAGACATCTACCTGATTTTCCAAGGTGACAACGTTTGCTGTCGATTCATATGTGCATAAAAATGAATCTTACTTGAGTCACTATACCTTTTCTAAAAGGCCCATTCCATTTTATGTGAAACTTAAGTGTCAATATTACAAATACATAATCATGGGGTGGGACACAAATATCAGCCTAGATTGTGAATAAAGGCTTCAACATAATTTACATGAACCAATTCGTAAAGTAGTACTTCATCTGGTACATATTAGAAAGGGGTTAACCCGACTTGGTGAATTGACAGGCCTTGACTTGATGTAATCTCGACATTCACAATTTTCCTCAAGTTAATGTTAAATAGATTATAGCTATGCTCGACTGAAACTTGTGATGAATGGATCCTCTACATAATAATACACAAAAAAGATCAAAGAATTAGTAAAAAGTCGAAATTTTCATCAAATGGCCTGACACTGATGAAAATGATCAAGAAAGTAATATGAGTCTTACATTTATTTGATCCTCGATGCTTGTTGCTTCAAGAAGGTCTCTAGAAATGATGTTTTAGATTATCCCGCCAGCTATAATCTCTGAATCGACTGGTGGTACTAAGTTCAGTGTCCTATATGGAGTGGATAATACTTGATAATTAAGTTGATGTCAAAGACTATATACGGAGATGACCTGTCAGTAGGTTTAATTAGCTAATGATCTGATGTTGATCATGATCTGACCCACCCTCCCCCATATACACAGATAGATCATACCCATCTGACCCGTTCCCCTATTAACTATATAGGCGTTGTTTGAGATTGCTTATTTAACAGCTTAATAGCTTATCTGTTAAAAAGCTTCTTATCTGTTAATACTTATAAGCATACAATCATTTAATAAGCATTCCCAAACACCCAGTAACACATTTATGATATTGGCTTCTTTTGAAATTTGTACCTCCACGAGACGCGCTTGTTGTTTCAGTGCCCAACGACTTTTCATCAACATCCTAATCAAAACATTACTTGCACTCAGTACAATAAAAAATAACATGACATTAAAGAAAGAAATGAGTATATACATACATGGCTTTGGCACTTAAACTCCTTTGTATCACGAGATTTCTTCTTATAATAATTCTTGGGAAAGTCATTAGACGCTCTTTCAGCACTATTCTGTGAGCAAATAGAAGAAATAGCAACAACATTTAAAAAGGGGATTATATAGAGGCAGATAATCCATTATATATATCCAAATAGCCAATAGTAAACCTAAAAATCCATTATTTTCAGCTTGTTAGATCATTAACATGAACTTATAAACAAAAAGTGAGCCAAGTAAAGTTAATCCAAACACCTCCTGAAGTGATTATCTGATTATAGTCTTTTCAACTTTGAGATAATTAGTTTCAAAATAATGTCGATTGCTTTTATACACATATTATTAAGTGAAAAACAGCTAGAAGAACATAAATGCACACCTTGTTCCTTTGAAGTCTTGCTTCATGAATCACGTTCTAACCTGCAAAGAGCTTAATACAAAACAATGTGGTTATAAGTGATTAACCACAGCATGAGATGTACAAAGATTTGGCGTCTGACAGTAGTAGCAAAGGTTAGCACTTTAGAATCGTTAGTTATGTTAATGTAATCACTAACACACTAATAGACAATCTCTGTAACTTGTATTTTAAAGCAGAAACAAACACAAGTTTTAATACTAAGAACAATCGATCCTCTATGGATCTTTAATAATTATCAAAGTGTTTTCTAAACACCCACTTTCAATAGACAATCGTGTGTTCCTTTTATACACAAGGAACCCTAAACCGTTTCCCAAGAAACGTATATTCTAAAACTTCTAAAAGATATGCATTATCACTTCCTAAATAAGCTCATGCATATCCTAACTATATTACATAAAACACGGAAAAACTATATCCGCAGAAACAACTAATGCTGAAACTAAACACTTCA
This sequence comes from Artemisia argyi, assembly GCA_030686995.1. Taxonomy (NCBI): domain Eukaryota; kingdom Viridiplantae; phylum Streptophyta; class Magnoliopsida; order Asterales; family Asteraceae; genus Artemisia; species Artemisia argyi. The sequence goes on along the minus strand of CM060694.1, from coordinate 84,575,278 downwards.
GCAGAAACTAAACTATAAGCAGAATTTGTGTCTTCAGTAGAAACCATAAGCAGATTCTTCAGCAGAATTCTCTCTTAGCAGAATTCCCAACAATCCTCCCCTAATCTTGAATTTGACATGGTTAAGTTCAAGATTCTTGATAGATCTTTGAAGTTACATACCAAGAGGATTGAAGTCGAACATCATCAGCAAAGAATCACCATCAACAGGATCTCTATGATCAGCATATACTTGAAAATTCCATTCTTTGCAGCAATAAATGACCAATTGTACATCAAAACAATTTAGTTTCATACTATTCTCATCACATCCAGGTGTGTTAACTCCTGTGAGAGGTGAATCATTGAATATTTTGGATTTGATGTCTCTTTACCAATGGCCATTACTACTGGAGTAGCCAAATGTTTTAAGGTACACTGATAACCACATGATTTTTAGCAAATCATCAGCTATAAACGGATTTGAGATGTCTTTACCTGTAGCCGTTTGCTCAGGACTAGCCAATTATTTTGATGAAAAATCATCTTGGTCAACTGAATACCAAATATGGTTTTCCACTGCCTTTACCACAAGCCATATACATGTGGGCTAGCCAATTATTTGGAATCCATAAGGAAAAATCCATGGTCAATTGACAACCATTTCAACTCTCAGCAATGAAGCATGGGTGAGTTGATGACCCTATGGTTTTGAGCAAACCATTACAGCTATCAACAGATTTGATGTGTCTTTACCAAAGCTGTACCCTTTGGACTAGCCAACTTTTTGATGGAATAGTCAACATCAGGTAAGTTGATAACCAAAGAAAGTGTGATTAACACCAAACCTGCATACAACATACACAATACTATACAAAAATGTTAGTGTTTTTTTTATTTTTTTTTTTTATTTTTTTTTTTTTTTTAATAATAAAAGAAATAAAAATACAACAATATACCATCAAGTTGAAGCTGCCCTGGAAGTCCTAATTCTGAGTTTGAACACTTTCACCAGAGATTCAGCAAACAACCTAGCATTCCCAACTGGATCAGGAGGAATCTCCAACTTGTGGTGAAGCATTTTCCTCATCAGTGACACTGTCAGAGGATATCTTTTGCCAAGATCCATAATGAGTCTGAGACCAGATGTAGTTTCCAACACATGAACATATAGCATAGGATAAAACTTCAAACTCTGAACCTTCCATCTCTGATTATTTTTCCATATGTCATAACCAGCACCAGTGGGAGTAGAAGAATCAAACAACGCTCTGAGGTCACCCAATAAATACAATCCAGACCCTGTAGGAGTATGATTTGCATAAAATTTGTGAACCAAGTCATTGAGAGTGAGCAAATCCTGATGATCCACAAGATGTAGTATGTCTTGTAGAAATGTAAAGGATAGATAAGTTTTATCTAGTCTATAAATGGTATTGATCTGTCCATTGTCAGTCAACTCCTAGTGAACCAAAACATCCTTAATTGCCTCAGGCCAATCATCAGGAGATCCTTCTTTGATAAATGAAGCATCAGAAGCATTCACATCAATTAGTCTTTGTGTGGAATGTGAAGTTCTGACTCTAGCCATTCTCTTAGCTCTTTTTCCAGGAACATAAATGGCATCATGAGGTAAAGAAGATTCATTAGGAACATCAGCTTCAGTAGATACACCTTCTATAGCATCAGTTTCCACTGATGGATTATCTAATTGTTCATCAGTAGAATCCTGAGAAGATTCAAGTGCAGCAGATGCAAATTGTTCATCCATAGCCTTCCTCATCTGTTTGGCTATAGCAGCTTGAAGCTCTACCTCTCTTTCCTTAATCTCATGAAATCTTGCCATGTCAGCTTGTTGTTCCTCATCTAACCTTTTAGCAGCCTCTTCACCTAACCTTTCCTCCTCCAGTTGTTTCCTGGTTCTCTTTCTAGATGGAGGATCTTCTGCTATCACTTGAGCTTTGCCTTTATCAACACAAGATGAAGCAGCAACATGTGGTACATCAGCAGAAATGGCAGGTAAAGATACCTTATCAGCAACAACAGGAATATCTATATTAACAGATGAACCAGCAGCAGCAATAGTAGTAGGAACATTCTGAGGAGCACCCATTCCATCTTTGTCACACCTAGACTTGAGTCTATTATACATCTGAACCAATTTGTCATCTGGAAGTGCCCACACTTGTTTCCTAGTCCAAGCATTGTTATATAAAGCACTGCTTTGACTTTTCACATATGTTCTCATATAGTCCCTTTGTTGTGCTTGAGTCATGGGTTTATCTCTTTTTGCTTTGGCTCTTTGCTCATCTGCTGCTTTCTTCCTCAACTTCATCTCTTTCACAATTTCAGAAACCCAGTCCTTTTTATCTATCTTATCACCAAGAATTTCTGCAGCCAAGTCAGGATTAGCAATCACTTGTTCTCCAATATGCTGCCAGTCTGACTCATCAAAATTTTGAACAGCAGCATCCAATTCTTTCTGTCTTTCAATAGGCAAGGTAGAAATATATCGCTGTGTAGCAGACTGATATTCTGAATCAAACTTAGCTTGCTCTGCCTCAGCCATATCTGAACTCCTCTTATAATCTTCCCATTCTTTAAAGAGTTTTTCTTGTGCAACTCTTTCTTTAGCTGTAACAATCTCATCCTCACCCACTTCAACCCCTTCAGCAAAATCATCATGAGAAACATCCAAATCTTCCATAGGATCAGCATTTAATTCTTAAACTTCTGAATTAAGTATATTATCAGCAGATCCTTGAGGCTTGAGGGTTTCAGTGATGTCATCAAGAAAAACTTGCTTAATCCCAGATGAATTATGAACAGGAGAATCCTTATACTCTTTTCCTGCTACAAAGAATGTATCTACTGATGCATGAGCCTCATCAGCAGATTTGTTAGCAGCAATAGCACTGGATGATTGTTTCTCCTGAAGAGTATCAGTAGCTTCTGCCATAAGAATATCATCACCACTTGATACCTTGGAGGATTCAGCAGCTTTCTTTGCCAAATATTGTCTTCTACTTCTTCTGCTGAAGTGAATTATTGGCTTAGATGGAAGTACTTCAGCAGCTTTGGGAGAAGAAACATGTGATTGTCTAGCAACTTCAGCCAAAATTTCAAGAGAGTCCAAATTTTCCTCCTGAGGTACTTCAGCAGTATCCATTATCACCTTGCTTTTCTTCTGCTTAGTCAATTGTGCCTCCAAATCCTGAACTTTTCTTTTCAGCATCTCAATCTCATTACCAAGAGTAGACTTGGTATCAGCAAGCTCCTTTTGGAGATCATCTGTCTTTCTCATATACCTGCAAAGTGAATCATATACAGAAGTGAGAGTAATAGGGTCCTCAGCTCCACCAACAGATTGCTCAGTGTTAAATGAAGCTTCATTGGACCTAGCAAGAGAAATAGACATATGTACAACATTGGGAGAGCCTTCATCAACTGGCTCTCTCACTGGACTAGGTGTAGGTAGTCTAGTGATCTCAGGCTCAAGAGACTGAAATGTATCTTCAATCTCATGAGTTTGCTCAACTGGAGCAACCTGGGATGGTGAATTAACAGGACTAGGTGACATATGGGCAGGGGAAGGTGGTGGTAGGTCAGAAGACATAGGTAATGGTTCAGCAGTTGTAGCTGGCTCTTCCTCAATTACCACTGAAGGATTACCATCAGCAGCAACACCAGAAGATGATGGATTACCATCATCAGCAACATTTTGAGTAGGCACATTGCCAGCATCATCACCCTCAACTTCATTATCATTGCCATGTGGCAACATAGCATCTAACAGAGGGTGATGTTCCCCAGTATATAATTTGTTTTCATTGAGGCAAACAACTTAAAACCTAGACTCTTAATAGGCACATGGGTCCTATCTTCAGTGGTTATGTCTAAAATAATTTGTAAAAACCTAGGGTAAATTAAGAACTTATGCTGTTGTTTATCAATATTTTCTAGCATATTTTCAAAAATATACTTTGAAAAATTATAAGTTAGACCCTTAGAAAGACAGACAATACCACAACCCAATTGTAGAAAAAATTGGTCCCAACCACCACACTTGTTGCTTATACATTGGAGCAGTAAATGCACCAAATACCTCCACTTGGGACAAAATTGATTCTTCTGCCACTTAATTGTTTCAGTACTTTGATATCCAGCTTCTCTTAGCCCAGCAAGAATCTCAGTAGTGTTGGAGTGATATACACCATTCTCATAATCCAACTGAAGCTTTGCCCTGATCAAACCTTCTGTCACCACATACTCTACACCTTCAATTACAGCAACAATCTCTGTGTTAGATCTCTTTGCAGCAGATGCCCAACATTGCGTCACCATTGATTCATATATCAGATTGGGACAATGTGTCAAAGCATAATGAATCTTTGATCGCTGTAGAAACTCCACCATTAAATCAAATTCTTCATGTCCCTTAGCCTTTTTCAGAATAGCATACTTGTTATGATCTCGCTTCAATTCAAGTTGTGCCATTTGAATGAATTTTCGTGAGACGGTTATGAATTACTCAAAGAATTATGGGTTTAAATGGAGTAGTGGGAGACTTATTTAGTTTAGGCAAAGATATGCAAAGTAGGTTATATTTGGAAGTTCCCCAATCGTGGTCAAAATTATCGGAACTAATTGTTGACCAAATCTGACGTGTAAATTAAAATCTTCCAAATTCAAAATTACCTTTCAGCAGAAATGAAAGTCAACTCTGCTGATGAATGGTCAATATAAGCAGAAACCAAGCAAGAGTAAAAATATCTTCGGTGAATATCTTGATTTTTACTGTGCCACCCAACTCGTATTAATTATTATAACGCCTAAACTTTGCTTATTTAATAACCCCCAAATTACACTTCTCAGACATCAATTAACCACAAATCATCTCAAAACCCTAATTTCCCAATTAATCTCAATTCACCCTCAAATAATGTCTTCCAAGCCTGAAATCATTGACATATCTTCCTCCTCTTCCTCCTCATCTGATGATCGTCCACCATATCCCTCAGAAATCGATGATTCTGATTATGCACGTGAGTTGGAAAGGCGATGGAATGCCTTGGAGAAGGGGGAAGCAAGTAATGCTCCCATTCCTACTGAGAGGCAATATGTCTCTCCCTTCATTTTCACATCTGATGAAGACTCTTCAGAGGATGAAGACGAAGATCCCTCATTTCTTCCTCCTTCCACACCAGAGAGACCCCAATCAAGGCCAAGGAAGAGAAATCCATCTCTTCCAACATCACGGGGTGTGGTGTTAGGTCTTCCTGCTCCAGAACCTGGTTCTTCATACCCTGGAAGCAAGGGAAAGGACAAGAGGACAGATATCATGGGTAAGGGGAAAGGGAAAATGGTGTGATGATGGTGATGAGGTTCTTGAGCATCTTCATCGTCGTTTTCATCATTCTTCCTCCTCTTCTTTTTCCATTTTCATCTTCAGCTTCAGCTTCTTCATCATACTGGTTATGCACCAGCTTTTGTAATAGATGATAGGAGCTTGACTGATTTAGACTAGTATAGGATTTCATCTTGTAATTTCATTTGAAGTTGTTTGTAAACTGCAATATGTTCTCAGAATGAATGAAAAACTCATTTGCTAATTTTGATCTCTTGTATATTTTGAATTAGTAGAAATCAATCTTAGCCTCCATTTGACTTCAGAAGAAACACATCTCATCAACAACTTGCAATGGCATTCTGCAAAACAGACACAAACTAGCAAACAGACCAAGCAAACTTACAACACATTAGTTGGTTAGTGTTAAAAACTCAAAAAATTATACAAATTGTACAAATTATACAAAGTTTACAAGCACAATCCTCCCCTGAAGCATATGCCTCCCCTTAAACTTTGCAGTCAAGGGTTAAGCATACCAATATGGACCACCAAGTATTGAAACCTTGGTCCATCAAATGCTTTGGTTAACAAATCTGCCACATTATCATCTGTGTGAATTATTACCACTTTAATCAAATGTTTCTCATAAGCATCCCTGATAAAGTGGTGCCTTATTTCAATATGTTTGGTTCTATTATGAAAAACTGGATTTTTAACAATGCAAATGGTACTTTGATTGTCAATGAAAATTGTAGCATTCATGAAATTATACCCATAATCCAGCAATTGATTCTGAATCCATAGAACCTGTCCACAACAATTGGCAGCAGCAACATACTCTGCTTCAGTAGTAGAGGTAGCAACAATGGTCTGTTTCTTGCATTGCCAAGAAATCAGTCTTCTTCCAAGAAATTGGCAACCTCCAGTTGTGGATCTCCTATCCATATTGGCACCAGCATAGTCACTGTCACTATAAGCTACCAGCTAAAATGGAGATTCTTTTGGGTACCAAAGACCTAATTTGGGTTGGCCTTTCAGGTACTTAAAAATCTTTTTGACAGCATTCAAGTGAGAGGTAAGTGGAGTGACTTGGTGCCTAGAACAAGCACTCACAGCAAATGTAATATCAGGTCTAGAAGCAGTCAAATACATCAAAGAACCAATCATTGACCTGTATAAATGAACATTCACAGGAAGATCAGGGTCAAGATTGTTCTTTGGTTTGGGAGCTTCATAGGGAGTAGTGGCAGTCCTGACATTCTCCATATCAAACTTTGTCAACATATCCTTCACATACTTCTCCTGATGAATAAAAATACCATCAGGTTTCTGCTGAACCTGTAAAACCAAAAAGAAAGTGAGCTCCCCTATGGCACTCATTTGAAATTCCCCCTTCATCAAATCCTCAAACTCTCTACACCATGCTTCTTTGGTGGAACCAAAAATAATGTCATCCACATAAACCTGCACAAGAATAATATCCCTGGAATCTTTTTTTAGGAATAGAGTCTTGTCAATGGCACCTCTTCTGTAGCCATGCTTCAGCAGAAATGTGGAAAGTCTAGCATACCAAGCTATGGGAGCTTGGTGAAGTCCATAGAGAGCTTTGACAACCTTATACACATACTCAGGATGATCAGGGTCTTCAAATCCCTTGGGTTGAGTCACATAAACCTCCTCTTCAATCTCACCATACAAGAAAGCACCTTTGACATCCATCTGATAAACCATAAAGCCCATATATGATGCATAGGCCAAAAATATCCTAATTGCTTCAACTCTGGCCACTGGTGCAAAGACCTCATCATAGTCAATGCCTTCCTCTTGCCTAAACCCCTGAGCCACTAATCTTGCTTTGTTTTTCACCATAATACCCCTTTCATCTCTTTTATTCTTCAAAATCCATTTTGTTCCAATGGCATATTTACCATTAGGGAGAGGAACCAATATCCAAACCTGCTGATTCTTAAATTGCAGCATCTCTTCTTGCAATGCTTCAAGCCAACTTGAATCAGCCAGTGCTTGAGGAACACTGGTTGGCTCTATCTGAGAAAGAAAGCATGCAAAGAGAAAATGTTTGAAGTCTGTGTGATTGTCCCTCTTTTGATTGTAGACGTAAGAGATGAAAGCAACTTCACCATATTTAGTGTTTTTGACAGTGCTTCTAGTTCTAACAGGTGCTTGAGGATCTCCAATAATCTCTGATAGGGGATGAGCATTATTAATCCTCTTTGTTGTTGTAGGGTTGACATCAATTGTGGCATCAAGGTTGTTGACAGTAGGCCCAAACTCAGTATCATAAGAAGCTGAGTGAAAGAAACCAGGCTTGGGCTGATAATTGCCAAGATCAGAAGGACTTGGAAATCTTGTAAAGGGCTTCTCAAAGTCTGTAGAAGCTTCAGTAGAAATGGGAGATTGTGCCGCAGGAGTATCAGCAGCTTTGAGCTCATCAGTGGGAATAGGAGTGCCTTCAGTAGAACTGTCAACAGCATCCTTGTTTCCACTGACTGCTTGTGCTGATTGTTGAAGGATGGCATCAGTCTCTTGTGTAACCTTTTCACTGAGTCTCTGAGCTTCCTGAGTAGCAACATGTTCTTGCTTCTTAAGTCAAGCAAGATCCTCTACATAATTTGACTCATCATCTTGTTCAGCAGCAGAATGATTACCTACAAAATGGTTAGGTGGAAAAGAAGGTACAACAATGGTTTGTTCATCTTTCTTAGAGTCACTATCTGAGTCATCATCCAGGGAACCTGCAGGGTTAGTAATTGGATCTTTGGTACCTGCATTTGGATTAGAAACATGTCTTGTGTATCCCAAATAATCAGTCAAATAATCTAGGTCAAAATACCAAGAATGGCCCTGCCCCTGAGTATTAGGCTGATCTTCAAGAAATCTTAGGTTAAGGGTCTCCTCTATCCTTTTGGCATTCAAATTATAAACCCTATAGGCCTTGCTATGAGCTGAATAACCCACAATGTATCCCTCATCAGCTTTCCCATCAAACTTTCCCAGTGTATCAGCAGTATTCAAAATGGTCACTTTGTAACCCAAAGGCTTAAGGTAATGAATGTCTGGAACTTTCCCAGTGAGAAGTTCATAAGGTGTCTTGACATGATGTCTAGTGATGGATACCCTGTTCAAGACATAGCAAGCAGTACTTACTGCTTCAGTCCAAAACATAGTGGGTAATTTAGAGTCTGCAAGCATGGATCTTGCAGCCTCAATTAAGGTCCTATTTTTCCTTTCAGCAACCCCATTTTGTTGTGGGGTTCTTGGAGTACTATAGTCCCTTCTAATCCCCTTAGACTTACAAAATTCTATGAAAGCAACATTTTTGAACTCTGTCCCATTGTCACACCTAATGCCTTTAACCTTTTTATTTAACTAGTTTTCAATTAAAGTGAAGAATTCTTTCAAAATAGGAGTTGTTCCATCTTTAGTTTTCAAGAAGAATACCCAGCAAAACCTGCTATAATCATCAGTGATAACCAGGCAAAAGTACTTATGATCAATACTTCTGATAGGAGTTGGACCAAAGAGATCCATGTGCAGCAACTGAAGAGGTTCTGAGATGGTGCTCACAGCTGTTATGGCTTTGTAAGAGGCTCTGTGTTGCTTTCCCTTGTTCCAAGCAATACAATTGTGTTCATTGGTGAAGAGTTTTGAAGTAAGGCCCTGAACAAGACCAAGTTTAGACAATTTATTGATAGTCTTGTAGTTTACATGAGCCATTCTCCTATGCCACTTTATAGATTCATCCTGGGAAGCTTTGGCTACCAAACATGTTAGATCTCCTTCTGGTTTAACATCATTCAGATTGAATGTGTACAAGTTGAAGGTTCTAGGAACTCTCAGTAAAACAGTTGTATCTTCTGGAAGTTTGAAGTCCTTGGAGAGCACAAGACATTCATCCTCAGAGAAGAAAACCTTATTCTTAGTGTCACAAATTTGTGATACAGAGAACAGATTAAAGTGCTCAAGTTCCTTCACATAATAAACATTCTCAAAATCTAACAGAGGTGTTTTAATAGTTCCTTTCCCAGTAATGTTGCCATCTCCACCACCAAAGGTAACATTGCCTCCTCCTTCTATAGGCACAAAGTCATGCATCTTGTCCTTGTTCCCTGACATACTTCTGGAACAACCACTATCAACTATACCTACTTCAGTACTTTTCGAAGGATGATCCTACAATAACAACAAAAATATACAAAAGTTAGTACACATTGGAGACTCAAGTCATTGCTGACTTGAGCCTGCCTTGTGGATCATTAGAGGTAGGCCATGTAGATGTTTTATATCCACCATTATTCTTGGGCCTGTAATACATATTAGGTCCCTAGTTTGTCGAAGAACAACCTGCTGAGGGCTTCATAGCAGTATCCCAAGATCTTCCACCACCATACATACAGTCAAATTGTCTTGGCCAATAACCATTAGATAAGAAAGAACTAGTGGGTCGAACATAAGGTCTAGTACTGGTTCTTCTCCATGAAGAATGTTTTTCAGTAGAATTGGGTTTCTACTGATGTGGAATAAAAGAAGGTATTTCATTAACATTCTTCCACATTTGCCTAGATTTTCGTTGACTAAAACATACACCCATTCTTTGCTCATGAAAAGTACAATCCTTAATCAAATGAAATTTACTTCCACACACAAAACATTTCTTCCTTTTAGAAGATTTATTCAAACTGAAGGAAGTTCTATAACATGAAAAAGCATTCAAACCACAATGATTAACAGAATTGTTTTTAACAGAACTAGAAATATTATTTTGCAAAGAATTAGAAAACAAGTCTTCAAAAGAAACTGTCTTGGAATCAGCAGTAACTTTAGCAGGCTTGTGGGGAGTCTTGGGTGATGTCTTGGGTGTGGTCTTGAAAGTGTTCTTAGGCAGGTCTGACTTCTCACTTGAATCACAACTGGCAAAGGAAGTAGACCCTTCATCAGAAAACTTGTCACTGTTACAACAAGAGACAAAGTCAGTATATTTAATAATAGGGTCTGGCAAGTCACTTGACTTTTTGCCATAAAGATGGTGTGATCCATCAAAGTCAACAGGTATGGACAGGTCTATAGGCATATGTTCCCCTCTTATAGGTCCAGGGACAGCATTCATTCCCCCTTCCTTAACAAATTTTACAGGTGTTTGATATGTTAAGGCTGGTTCAGGGTCAAAAACACTAGACATATCAGGATAAGTTAACTCTTCAGGATCTAATTATTTCTCATATCCTAATGCTTTTCTAGACCTAACAAATAGGCGACCATCAATTAATTTATTCAAATTAGATGCTCCTTCTTGCCACTTCATACGACCAGCTACCTCTTTATCTAACTTAACTTGTAAATCTTGTTTTTCCTTTTCTACATCCGATTTTTCTTTTTTAGTACGTCTTAAATCTATCTTAGCACATTCTAAGTCACTTTCTAAGACTTTTATCTTTTCATCATATTTAACTTGATTCTTTTGAAACCAGACCTTTTGTTTTTCTAAAGTTTTTAAAGCCTTTTTATAGGCCTCAACTTCTATATAACACTCATTGTACTTAGGTTTCAATTCATCATATTCTTGTTTGAGTTCATTGTATCTTACACTACATCCAAAAACACAATTGTGTACACGAGAGATGCCCATCAAGGAGACTTGTTCCTTCTTATCTTCTGAAGGGGAGTAAGCCAACAAATTAACTTGTTCAGAAGTAGAAGCTTCCTCTTCAGCAGGTTCATGTTCAGCCCAATCAATCTGGTGATCCAGAGTCACCAAAGCTTTGGAAGGTATAGCTTTAGGAGTGCCTGATTCCAATAGATATGAGCCATATCTAACTTCATCACCAGTCTTTCTTTCCTTGCACTCTCTTGAAAAATGGCCCATTTGACCGCAAGTGTAGCATTTAACCTTCCTTCTGTCAAACCTTACTGCATCTCTTCCATTAAAACCAAACTTTCTCCCAGACTTATTCTCAAACCTTTTGATGTTCATAGAAATCATTGCTAGCTGCCATTTCAATTGCATCTCCTCCATCTCCAATGGATCCACTTGTTCAAAATCCTCATAAGCAAGAAACTGCTGATGTTCATATTCAGCCACAAATGAATGAACAATATCATCCATTACACTACTGGATTTTGATTTAGGAGCTGATTTAGTTTGGGTTTGAGAAGATGCTCCCGAGGTGTAAGAACTTGAGGCATGGTGCACCGGATTGGATGTGGTGCTAACAAAAGCTGAGTGAGTGGATGGACGAATGGGACTTCTAACATCAGGCTCAAGAGATTTAAGCTTGTTGTAGAGGTCATCAAAGGAGATCATGTCCAATCCACCTTTTGTCTTGAGAGCAATGCTGACTTGCAACCAGGATGGTGGCAAAGATCTCAGAAACTTAGCATTGCAATCCTCATTATCTGGCCTAGCCTTCAGCTGATTAAGTTGACTCAAGATCCTGTGGAACCTGTCATAGCCTTTGTGGATTCCTTCTTCCTCAGATATCTGAAACTCTTGAAACTGCTGCTTCAGCATTGATCTCTTCAACCTTCTTGATTCATCATTCCCACCAAATCTAGCCTTGATTGCCATCCAAATGTCCTTGGCATCCTCCATGAAGTGGAAGTCACCCATGTGGTCATCTGGTACAGCTTGGAGCAGAATTGTCCTTACCTTATTTTCCCTCTGTACGGCTAGAACTTCTTCAGCAGTTTTGGGGCCTACAATAGTAACAACCCCATCAGCATCTTTGACATGTTTCTTCAGGCTGTTACCCTTACGGATAACTTCCCAAAGATTCCAGTCAATGTTTGTGATCCAGTTTTGCATCTTCATGGACCACAAATCATAGTTTTCAGCATTCTTCAGGTATGGGAATTTAGCATTACTGTTTGAGAGATTGAGTTGTTGGAGAGAAGTGGTGTTATGGTTCTGGGTTGTGTCAGTTTCTTCATCTGATCCAGACATCTTTCTTGATTGTTTTGGATTGAGAGGGTGTAAGATTTGTGCTTCTTAGTATCACAGAGACTCTCACGAGGCTCTAATACCACTCGTTGAAACTAAGACCTTGATAGATCTTTTGAGCACTCTAGAATCGTTAGTTATGTGAATGTAATCACTAACACACTAATAGACAATCTCTGTAACTTGTATTTTAAAGCGGAAACAAACACAAGTTTTAATACAAAGAACAATCGATCCTCTATGGATCTTTAATAATTATCAAAGTGTTTTCTAAACACCCACTTTCAATAGACAATCGTGTGTTCCTTTTATACACAAGGAACACCCTAAATCGTTTCCCAAGAAACGTATATTCTAAAACTTCTAAAAGATATGCATTATCACTTCCTAAATAAACTCATGCATATCCTAACTATATTACATAAAACACGGAAAAACTACATCCGCAGAAACAACTAATGCTGAAACTAAACACTTCAGCAGAAACTAAACTATAAGCAGAATCTGTGTCTTCAGTAGAAACCATCAGCAGATTCTTCAGCAGAATTCTCTCTTAGCAGAATTCCCAACAAATAACACGACATTAAAGAAAGAAATGAGTATATACATACATGGCTTTGGCACTTAAGCTCCTTTGTATCACGAGATTTCTTCTTATAATAATTCTTGGGAAAGTCATTAGACGCTCTTTCAGAACTATTCTGTGAGCAAATAGAAGAAATAGCAACAACATTTAAAAAGGGGATTATATAGAGGCAGATAATCCATTATATATATCCAAATAGCCAATAGTAAACCTAAAAATCCATTATTTTCAGCTTGTTAGATCATTAACATGAACTTATAAACAAAAAGTCAGCCAAGTAAAGTTAATCCAAACACCTCCTGAAGTGATTATCTGATTATAGTCTTTTCAACTTTGAGATAATTAGTTTCAAAATAATGTCGATTGCTTTTATACACATATTATTAAGTGAAAAACAGCTAGAAGAACATAAATGCATACCTTGTTCCTTTGAAGTCTTGCTTCATGAATCGCGTTCTAACCTGCAAAGAGCTTAACACAAAACAATGTGGTTATAAGTGATTAACCGCAGCATGAGATGTACAAAGATTCGGCGTCTGACAGTAGTAGCAAAGGTTAGCAGCTTTCAAATAAACTCAAGTGGAAAATTTTCTCTTATACGAAAAAAAGAAACAATTACTTACCACTATCTATCTAATAACCAATATGAACATAATACATTTAAAATTAATCAGTCAATTATCATGACAGAATTTCACTTGCCTATCCAGGTCGTCCACCATATCCACCATGCTCATCTTGAAAACACAATTCCAAAAGGATAAATAATCCGCAACAAAACTCAGTTTGAAATCAAGCCTCCAAATCTCTTTCTAATAAAAACAAAAAATAAGATTGATTTAGCTGCATAAGATATGATACCTACAACATATAGTGGAATAAGATACTTAGTGCAACTCATTGCTTGATCAAAAAACATATACAGTATCATTTATTCAATTCTGAACTACATAAATGGTACATAGTATAAAAAATGTGGCCTAGATGCATTGCCATACAATATGTATTCGAACCCAGATGCACAAATTTTTGTTTAAACTATTATCTATAAAGAAAGTGGTAGATACCTGCTGCCCTTGTATTGAGAAAGTAGCGAAGTGTACGCCTCAAGTTCATGACTCTCAGTGTCCTTTCCTGTCAATTAATCAACATGAGAAGAAAACATACCTTGAATTTCATGCTTAGTTCAAAGTTTTTCAAAGTTCCTGGAAAATAGAAAATCTAATCATGCTATCAGTTTATCAATTGTAACAAACATGAGAAGAAAGCATACCTTGAATTTCATGCTTAGTTATTGTTTTAAAAGAACATTCAGACTATATTCAAACACACTTTTCATTAAGAAGTACTAAGAAAATGTAATTTAAAGAATAGGCATAACTAAACATGGGTTTTTAACTTCTTAGAAAGAAATCAAAAAAGTTCCTTATAGATAAGAAGAGAAAAAATGAACCACTCTTGAGCGTCATAAATTGAAGCATTACATGGGTGTTTCATCATGACTTCCACTTTACATCTTGTTGTTCCCATTGGTGATTTACACATCTCACAAGTTTTAGAATTAAAAAACAAGTCACAAAATAAGAATAAGATCACACCTTACTTCATAGCCTCAACATTTCAAAGAATTCAGTACCAGAGTTTCTTTCTACAACCAATTTAATTAAACCGACATGAATCAATATGTAAGCTCATTGCTTCAAACACTAACCGTGCATATAATATCACAAACTCTAAACAGTTCTATTACAATTTGAGAATATAAATTATAAGGCATATTTTTTCAAAAACAAATGATCTTATGTAGAATTTCTATAATGAAACTTACAATTAAGAGAACATAAGCGCTGCAAATCTAGAGCGTCACCGTCATCTGTACATGCTGCAAGGCTGGGAAAAATAAAATGATTTAGGCATACTCTTTTCATGTACTCTTTGGAAAAGTGCTTGATTCGTTGTGTTTTTGTGCAAAACAATTTTATCAAAATATCAACAAACATGAAGTCAATGTTATCATGAGACAACAAGACGTGGAGAAATACGAGTAAACCTTTTAGGAAAAAGATTACCTCGTAAACTCGTGAAACTGATATTTATTTGTGAGACCGGGAAGTGATTTCCCGGGTCGTACCCCAACGAGGTGTGAATGGAAAGTTCCGTGAAAAGATCGAGATTAAAACCTTGTATGTTTGGTGGTGAAAAATTATTTGGTTTTGTGATACGTTAAATTAACAAAAATTAAGAATTAACGAACGAAAATGAGATAAACGTAACCTAAATGGGAAAATGATTGGCTCCAAACGGTCAACCTAAATGGAACAGGTAAATGGTCAACAAGGTCAGACAGCCTAGAGTCAATACTCTGTGGAAGTACAGGGGTTTCCCCGGGTCGTTATGTCCCGACGAGGTGTGATGGTATGAAAACGGGTTTGTGATCGGGTTAATTTGGACAGAAAGGGTTTGTGAATGATTACACTACTGAGTTATACAATGAAATAGCTTATCTAAGTTATAACTGATTTTTACACAATTTAATTAATTATTATTACACTATTTAATTTTTACACTATTTAAATAGTATTAAAATTAATTTTTACACTATTTAATTAATTATTATTAATTAATTACTATTTTCTAATTACTTATTAATTATTTAAATTAACCTAAATTATAACTAATTATGAAGTTACACTAAAAATATGAAAAATAAATTTGGAAAAATCTAAAATATTATGAAACTAATTTTCAAACAAAAAATATATTTTTCTTACTTTTTAAATAATTATTAAAAACTAATTATTAATTAATTTAAACTATTTTAAATTAAGAAAAATAGAAAATGAACAGTAAAAATTATAAGAAAATTCCTAAAATTATTTTATAACATATAAAAGCTAGTAAAAATATAAAAACTAGGTATTACTTTATAAAAACTAATTATGCCTTTTAATACTTAATTATTAATTAATAATTAATAAAACTAATGTTAAATCTAATAATTACTAAATGACAATATAAAAATTTGGAAAAATTACTGAAAATACCTAAAGATAAAAGGAAATTAAGAAAAATATAAAATTTAAAGTTACTTAATAAAAATCTAAAAAGGAAAATTAAAAAGATAAATAAAATTAAATAGAAACTATCACTTATAATTAAATTGGTTTTTCTGGATTTTTCTTTTACAAAACTATTTTAACACTAAAACCAAACAACTTTTACAAAAACAAATTTAAAGAAGCTTAAAAATAAGCTGAATGGGGCTTAAAGACTTTGGCAGTTTGACTTTTGGTCAAACTAGCCAAGGGAAAGCTTGGAATAAGCTATAGGGGGTCCACAAGGCATGATTCAGGTGTGAATAAGTTATTTGGATATGAAATGTACCAAATCAATAAGCTGAGACCACAGAATAAGCTAAAAAGCTGAATAAGCTAATCCAAATACCAAACAGTCCACTCAGAAATGGGACAAGGTTGATGAACCTTGCAGCCCTAGCAAATGAGGTTTAGACCCAAAAATAAGCTAAGGCCTTTGAAGTTTGGCTTATTGGCTTTCCAATAAGCCAAAGTTCAAGGTATGGGACCCACTATGGAAGCCAGGGGATGCCATTGAAAATGGGGTGTTGAGACTGAGGGTTGTGTGTAGGGCAACACCTTGCCCTGCAGGTCTGTTGACCTTTCAATTAAAATACAAGAAAAATTCTCTAAAATAAGCCAATGGTGGGACTTAAAAGACTAGGTTGGATACTACAACATGTGAGAATTTCAAAACCTGACTCAAAGTACAAAATCTTAAACAATTCCCACCATTTTTGGAATTCTGCACAAACTTGAAATTTGACTTTTTTGTAATGAACATCCAAGTTGACCAAAGTGAACTTTGATTTGATTCTACTGACTTGATATGTTATAATAAGCTACTTGAGAACTGAAAGAAGCTATGTTACCTAAATATGCAATGATAGTATGAAAATCACAACCTAAATCCTACACAGTGATCAAATAAGAAGATTAATATAGATTTTTGACTTTTTCTCTAATACACTACTGATTTTATGCTTATACTACTCTAATAGAACCTAATGTGATGTGTCTAGATAAGACTTAGCCACTAAACACCACAAGTGCACAGGATACTCCCCTGTACCAAACACCCCTGATGCAAGAGTGTAAGTAAGAACTTTTACTTAAAACAATGATTTAGACCATAATTGTTGTGCATAAACACATATGATGCTGAAATGAAGTGAGATGAGCATATGAGTACCAATAATAACAACAAAATCCTAAAAATAAAAGCTATGCTAATTTGGCAGTTTTAAGTGAAAACTAAGCAACACAAGATCCAAATACACAAGTATGCAAAATTAAGTAAGAACTTAACTATTGAACACCAAAAAAGCATAAAAATACAGCAATAAACAACTAATGAGTATGTCTATAGTATATTACTAAAAATTGAGAAATTTACTTACAAGTGATCCAGTACCACAAACTGAGAACCAAGGATCAAATTCACATCCTATAGCCTCCCATGAGGTTCTAAAACCACAGTAATGCCTACTTCACCATTTTCCTTGCTTCCTTCTTCTGTCAAACTGATTTTTATATTTTACACTATTTTTGAGCTATTTTTGCATTTTAAAGACTAACACTGATTTTAGTACTCAAGAAGCTTATAAAAGCTTATCATTTACTAAAATGAGCTTAAACAAACAAATAACAACAACTTTTATCAGCTTTAAACTAATTTGAGAATTTTCAAAGAAAAATAGCAAAATGAGAATTTCACAAGGATAATTGAAATTAAGCTTTCATAAAGGTAATATTACACTGGAAATGTTGTTTACAACTATTTTAAACTAAAAATTACAAATAAAAATGGAATTACATTAAAAACGACTTGCTACAACTAAAATTACACTACATTATCTACTGGCTTCTTCTTCTTTCCACTTTTCTTGACTTATAGGGCTCCTTGGGGTCCTCAGTGACTTTCCCACTAGGTTTATTGACCGTTGGATTGGTAAATTTGATCCTGGCCGTTGAAATTGATTTTGGCGGGAAAAATGGGTTTGACAGGTTTAGTGGAGTTGGTGAGGTCATTAATGAGGGGGGGTTGGTTGGGTGTAGGTGAGTGATATTAATTGAGGTTGGTAGTATTGGTGGAAAAGTGAGAGGAGGGGGGAGACTGTGAAGCAGAAAAACGGGGGGGGGGGGGGGGGAAGGGGATAGTGAATAGTGGGTTTGACCCTGGGTTTGACTGAGGTGGGATTTTTATTATTTTAGGAATGGGCCGGGTATTAGGGTGGATTGGGCTTTGGGGGTTTTGGGTTGGGTTTATTTTGTTTTGGATTTGGATATTTGGTTTGGTAGGATAATAAGGGTCCGGTTTGGTGGTATTGTTACACAAGGACCATTTTTGTAGTTTCCAGAATTTTGAGGGGCTGAAAGTGTCAACTGCCCAAAGTATTACAAGGATAAAAATTGCCAACTTTCATTTACCCAAGGACCAAAAATTGTAATTTTCCAATATTTAAAACCCCAGGGACCAAATCTGTCATTTTTGAAAGTCTAGGGACCAAACTTGTAAAATTCTGAAACTTTAGACCCAAGTATCATATTTTGTGATTTTTGATTTTTTAAAAGACTTGGGTTGACTTTTCTTTCAAAATAAATGCATAGGGACTATTTTTGACAAGTTTTGAAACTTGCGTACTGAAACTGCCAATTTTGCAAACTTTGATCATTTTTCATTTGTTTTTTCTTATTTTGCATTTAAAACATATAAAACACAATCCCTGGGATAATTTAAGTATTTTGATGACTTTTTGATTGTTTTTGTATATTTTGCAATTCAGATTTGACAAAAAATGATGAGTGTTTGAGCACTCATCAGAATATAAACTAGGGAATGCTAAGGAATACTTAAAATTACCTAAAAAACTACGGGAAACATGTTAGGGAAAACGGGGAATCCTAAAACGTAATCTAAATTTTAAAACGCGAACGTTAATTAAAAATTACGCGATTGCGCATAATAAAAAGTGTAATTTATGCTACACTAGTCCTACGGGTTTCCAACTAATTTTCTTACGCACTAAATGACAAAAGAAAATTTTGTAAAAAAGAAAATTAATTTTTCAACACAAATTCTATTTATTATGAATTAAATACTATTTAAATTAAACTAAATTAAAATAAATATTAAATTGACTTTGAAAAATCCGAAACTTTTTTGGAAATTAGTTTACACTAATACTAACTTAAGAAAAATGCTAAATCAGAATAAGCCACCACAGATAAGCTGTAATAAGCTCAACAGTCAATTAAGCTATATGGGCAATAATGCTATAAATAAATAAAATGGGGGAATACTAACGGAACTGGTGCCCCAGAGCATTTGGAAGGGGGTTTTGTGGTTATGTCTGTGTGTGCTTGAGGTCCTAGGTTCGAACCTCACTTTTTGCACTTTTGCTATTTATTTATTTTTTTAATTTTAACTTTACAAAAACATTAAACACTAAAAAATAAAAAACTTTTACAAAAGAAAACTTTTTAAAATCAACAAATTAGCCCTGTATAAGCAGAATAGCTTAACAGATGGCTATTTAAGGCTAAAAATTAGATTTTGAACTAATAAGCTATAATAAGCTACAATCTACAAACCAAAGATAAAATAAGCTAAAAGCAGATTAGACAAGCTTGAAATAAACCAAAGAAAAGAGAAAAGTACAACAAATAAGCTAGAAAGTTGAAATAAGCAATTCCAAAACACCTCAGACCAACTAGGCCTATGAGGGGCTTTGCAGGCCTGATTTCCAGCTTATCCAATAAGCTGTGAGCCAAATGGGAACTGGAACTAACAAGCTTGGTGAATGGGTTTCCCAAAAAGCCAAAGAGCTCTCAGTGGGGCCCACTGATAAGGCCTGTGGGACACAGGGAATATGGGTCAATGAAACAGGTTTGTTTGTGTGGGGAAAAAGCTTCCCCTGCAGGTCACTATGGGTAAACTTATAAGCTATCAGGAAAAATCACAAAAATGGTCTAATGGTGGGATTCAACAGACTAGCTGAGGAACTCCATCATATACAAGTTTCAAGGCCTGAATCTAACTACAAAAATCATAAAAATTCATGCCAATTTGGGATTTTCTGCTCAACAATCAAGTTTGACTTTTCAAAATTTTGAGATAGGCTGACTTTGATGAGTTTCCAAAGATTTATACTACTTATTTAAGTTACACAAGACCTAAATGAGGTTTAATTTACCTACCTAAACTAGTTTTAAGCTGATTTAAAGGTTTGAATCTTCAAAACTCATAACAGTTAAACTGTGAAATGGAAATAAAATGGATTTTGACTTTGAGTAGGTATTTCACCAAACCAATGATCATTTTGGACTACAATAGGGCTGAGATCACTGAACAACTAAGCTTACTCTAATACAACAACAATAACACAGGGTATAGACTTAATCCAAACACTATTCTAACTGTTTCAAAAGAATTACAAAGCAATTCACTAATTTACTACACAAACTAGATTAATTAATCTATATTATGCTAACTCAAACTTATATAAACAGAAATCAACAACTAAAAGTAACAAAGACCAACTAATTCAAATTATGATCAATAGATTTGGCAAGACCTACTTGTCATCCAAAGCTTTGAAGATTCTGAGAACCAAGAACCATTAAGAACACCTATATGTCTCCCATGAGACTCTAAACCAAACTCCATTGCTGCTACTTCTTCTCTTCTTCTTTCTTCTTTATATATATATATATATATATATATATATATATATATATATATATATATATATATATATATATATATTCGAATTTTTCTTTGTAATTTTCTGTTTTTCTTTTCTTTTCTGATTTTTGC
Source organism: Artemisia argyi (assembly GCA_030686995.1). NCBI lineage: Eukaryota > Viridiplantae > Streptophyta > Magnoliopsida > Asterales > Asteraceae > Artemisia > Artemisia argyi. The sequence goes on along the minus strand of CM060694.1, from coordinate 84,554,516 downwards.
TTTCCTTTGATTCTATTAACTTAAATGAGCTTAAAGTAAACTTTCTGTGATCAATCAAACAACATTTAAATAAAATAACTAATAACTTGAGAAATTGAGTAAAAAGTACGAATTTGCATAAACTGAATTTAGAGTTTAATTGAACTTAAAATTTGGAAATACAAAGGTAAACTGAATAAAAGGCAGAAAACTACTAAGAAATGGATGCCTTATTAGGCTTTATAAGAGTCCTATTTATACTAAAACATGAGGTAGGTAGGAAATACACTTCTTGTGCTTGCTTCTCTGGAATTAGGTTTTCATCACACCCTCTTGAACCTTGTGATCAAATCCCAGCTGTCCAATTGCTCTGAAATTAATCCTAGCCCCACACCAATTTTGGCGCCAAAATGTTGTTTGAGTGGATTGATGAGCTGGATGGGTTAGGTATGAGTTTGAGAGGAGGGGGGAGGTTAGGGGGAGTGATTGGGGGACTTTTGAGGGGAGGTGGAGTATGGCAGTGGTGGTGGTGCTGGTAAAACCAGGGGATAAAACGTGGGAGGAAGGAGAAAGGGTGGGTTTTGACCATGTTTGACCGTGTTGACTTTTTGACCCTTTGATATAAAAACGAGGTGATGTTATTTGGGCCTGGTAGGGAGATTGGGCCAAGGGATTACTTGTGGATCAGGTTTTGTTGGGTTTGGTTTTGGATTTCTTAATATCAAAGGTCCGTTTGGTTTTAAATGTAAGTTAAACACAAGGACCATTCATGTAATTCATTGAAATTTGAAGGATAATTTCTGCCAAACTTCCAGAGTTAGCTCCAAGGATTAATCTTGCCACTATTTAATTCCACAAGGCCTTTTGATGTTCAAACTCCAAAATAAATACCCGGGGACCATTTTTGCCTATCTTGTGAACTTGAAGGACTATAATCGCCAATCTTTGAAACTTGCAATCAAAGGACTAAAAATGTCATTTGATGATTCTTGAGAGACTATTGTTGATTTTTCTTCATAATATCTCTCCAGGGACCATTTCTGACAATTTCTGAAAGTACAGGGACCAATCTTGCCAATTCTGAAATTCCAAGGACTAAACTTGTATATTTTTGAAAGATTTTTACCCAAAGATCATTTTTTTATTACTTTTGATTTTTAAGGACTTGGGTTGGCTTTTCTTTTAAAACAAATGCTCAGGGACTGATTTTGACAATTTTTTGAAAGTTGAGGGACTGAAACTGCCAATTATACAAACTTTGTTTGTTTTTCGTTTGTTTTCAATCATTTTGCATCTGAAACATATAAAACACGATCTTTGGGATATTTTCTATATTTTGATGCGTTTTTGAGTGTTTTTAAATGTTTTGCAGTTCATATTTGACCAAAAATGATGAGTATTTACACACTCATCAGTGCCTATCTTCTTTAGGAAACAACATGTATACTGTAAATATAAAATACATCTATGGTTTATTGACTTCACAACCTATTTTTATATTCTTCATATATAATTAGTCAAAGGCCGCTAATAACTACTTATCTACACTTTACGGTATAGCCGAACAATAAATTCATGAATTAACAAAGCAATAAATCACAATTTACAATATATATAATATGGTGTACAATCTCAGGTCTAATATTCGGTGATTAGCCCCTTACATAAGGTTAGGAAACACCCCTTTAGAATTGCGGATCGCGAGAGCTGGTTGGCTTAAAGATAATATAAATGCATAATTAACCTTACCAAATAGATCATGAAATTGCTTGACCGCGGGAACACCAAAAACATGAAGATTCCACTCTAAGATAATACCTTGTATTGCTTCAGTTCATGCAGGTTTGTCTTTGGGAATCTGGCTAGTGTAAAACAACATATCACACAAAATTTGAATATTGAAATCACATGTAGTTCTGAAAACCAACAACAAAAGTTGATAGTTGCAGCTTCAAGTCATAATAATCAGATTATCATTTTGTTAACACCCGTCCAAACACCCCATAATATTACCAATATCAACTATGATAAGATTCGTGAGATGGCAAGTAGTGGTATAGTCGATTAAGTGACTCTGGATACAATATATCATTGGCACCCCTCTTTTGTTCAGTTTGGTTTTTCTTTCAAAATTATTTGAAACTATATCTAAGTTCAAGTAGAAAATAGTGGTCAGGAGCTTTTACACCACATCTATGTTTTAACATATCTGCCCATGGCACCAAGGCAACCCTTCCATCCAATGTTGATTGAAACTGATTATTTTCCTATATAAAAACCATTAGCACTTAAAAAATTAGGTTGGTATCTGCTTATTTTCTAAGCAGATATGTAAGCAATCCTAAATACCTAGTAGATAATCACTTTAAAAGTAACTTCAACAAAGATGATTTTGTTTACGTGATTGTTAAAAGGCCATTTCACATGTCGTAAGTAATCCAAAATCTGTTAAAAACTAACTGAATCTAACTATCAAATAGTTTATTGGTCACTTTACATGAAAATCCAAGAGAAAAAAAATCCTTTTCTTAAACGCATTTTCACAATCAACGATCAAATAGCTGTGCAAAAACGTTCATGAATAACTTTTCTTTTGAAACAAATAAATATAAGCAAAGCATTAGATCCACCTTTGTCATCAAAGATGCAAGTCTTGCATTTGTTACTCGAGAACAGTGAGGTTATTTATGTCCAAACCATCTAAATAGTCACCAAGAATTTTTGGCCTTCAAATTCATCCGAGTTCCATTGATTCCTATCAACCAACAAATTAATCAAATTGAATCCACAATTAAATATTAGACTTTACTGTATTAGGCTCACATGTAATGAGTCACGTACGTTTGTTCCATGAAAAATGGTATGTTGGTGTGAGTTGCGATATCGATTTAATAAAGGCTGAAGTCTGAGCATGTTGGAGTCATACATGGGCTAATTATTATTGAAAGGCACGTGGTTTGCTAGTGTGAGTTGGGTAGGCTGTTTTGTTGTCATAAAGAGACGCAAGTTATCTCTTTGGTTCGCGGTCATGGAGAAGGGTAAATTGTACTGATGTAGAGAGTTGTGTAGGGTGTTTTCTTTAGTGATATCTGGGTGTTTCGCTGTGTATCTGCAACTTCAGAAGAGGAATCACAAATGAGCTATGTTGTATCTGTTTCAATCAATAGGAAAGGATTGATTTGTGGGTTGACAAAAAGAAGAGGTGCAAGTTTAGATCCGAGTGTCATTCTTGACATGATATCAGTGGATAAACAAGTAAGTGAGCAGTTAATGAACAAACTGGATTCTGAGATAGCTGAAGCCGAGGCTATGGAAAGCTACAACCATATATTCAAAATTAAAATTAGCTACAAAGTAGTGATTATTTGGATCTTTTTATTCAAAGAAATGGTTAGGTATTTACTCATACTTCTTGTCAGTACTGGATTTCTCTCATTCGTTAGTCAAAACTTGCATCCATCTTCATAGACTTAGATATACTACAAAGGAATTCCCTCCTAACACACTCGATTTCCACACGTGCCTGCAAACAACAAAACGTTTTATTGAATAAATTCCCAACTTGCTAACATCCCTTGTCAAAGAAAGAGATATCATTTTAACTTATAGTTGTACGAACAATTTCTTCTTGTCTTTTTAATTACCTTAAGATTTCGGGATAAGATCCCTTCTTTTCCACAAACTTCCTTCCATTGTAAGTTATTGGGTGTGTTCTTTCTGAGTAAATTAAGTTTTACACAAGCTCCAAGCAACAATTTATCACGTAAAATGGAACTACTGTACGCCTGCTCACGGTAGAGCTCAAGGGCAGCCACTACACAATTGAATCCACAATTGAATCATGAATGATATGATCGAGGAAAAGTCAGAATTAACTCTCCTGGATTCTGAATGCAACGGAATACATGAACTCCTTTGGATTTTAGAATGGATGGGGAAATTTGTATGACTTGTAATTTACATATAACTTTCTATCTTTTCTTTTATTTTACGAAATCCACAACCTGCTAAAACGGTATTTAAACATATAAACATACCAACCAACTTGTGTTAACAGTAGCAGTAGAATAATAGTAAGAGCTACTATTTTAAGAATCATAAACTTAAGCCATGAATCTCACCAATTTGTGAAGCAAATCATGTTGTTCTGCAAATAGATTAGCCAAATGCTTTCTCATAGCTGCCTCCAATTTAATGGCATCTTTCCCCGATACACCATAACACAACTTTGGAGTGCTGAAATGCATGCAATTCATTGAATATAGATGATGATCTTTGGTTATTAGTAAACAGTAGCAGTATAACTGTAAGTACTTCATTCTTGTTCAAGATAGATTCGGAGAATGCATTACCATAAGAAAATGAGTCGGGCATACTTAAGTCTCATGACCTATTAAAGTAATTAAAGCTTAAGAAAAAAAAGTTGCGTAAAGCTAAATTCTCTAATTAACTACAAAAATGTCATTAACCCGTGCAAAGACTCCTAGTAGCTTACCATTTGATACACTTTTCAAGACCAATGTGAATTCCTTTAATAGAATCCAAGTGCAAAATGCATGGCACTTTAAGTGAACTTTACAGTTCATCATCTGCAATAGTGACAATCATATTAGCAAAAAGGGTGAAATATCCCAAATAGACGGAAGTTTACAATCAGATAGAAGGATACATGTGAAATTCACTACTTCCCCATGATGATAAATAATAATCAGACTCCAATGCAACCTGCCTCACATATATTTATTGTTCTAATAAGAGAGCATAAAAGTGATTACCTAATTGAATGTTGGATAATATCTCACCTGAAGTTTTCATGGAATCTCATCTTGTGATCAGCATACGCATTTGTGTGAAGAGCCGTGCTCCGAAAGCCATATTCATCATACAAACAGATTAAATAAACAAACACATACAAACAAAATCACGACGAATGGAGTACACAATCACATAAACAGATTAAATAAACATTATATGACATTATTAGTTAATTGTGTGTAGTTGAACATATTAGGGCAAAACAAAACACATACCTTGCTGAAATCAATAATAATGCTATATCCTTTTTTCGCAATGGATAAACAATGAATGATGGATACCTAAGAAATCAAATAAGAAACAACCACCACAAATCATGTTTTAAATGATTAAGAAAAAATTATTACACTCAATCAATACTTAATTTAATTAATAACAATAATAAACCACATTATAAGGCATGTATATGAAAAATAGTGTATAATGAACCATTTATTAACAAATAACCTGATGATGGAGATCCATACTCATCTTATGCAACCTATCATGTTTTACAAAAAGAGAATTATAAGCCATGTATATAGAAAAAAGTGTATAGTGAACCATTTATTAACAAATAACCTGATGATGGAGATAAAGATGGCTTTTTGCATAAGTCTAGTTTTTTCAAAACTACAAACAACCAACATAATTCATTACATGTAAACACATATACAATTACTGCGTGTGTATACATTACCTGATCATTGGACCGTTCTTGTACGTGATCTGTCAAAAATTATGGTTTTCTAGTTTTCTGTGATGCTAATTAAAAAACCGTATGATTGTATGATCGTGTATAGTTTTTCATGGGCTTAGGGTTTTTTTAGTCAAATTCCATTTTAAGGGTTTATAGATAAGAAGTTGCAGAATACAATCAAAAAAATGTTGTGGTTCAGTGGTCAAGATACCACATAAGACCCCTAAGGTCTTGAGTTTGAATCCCTTTACATCTTTCTATTTTATAAACAAAAACACACAAATTTTAGGGGAATATTGCTTACGTGGACAACCATGTGATGAAGTGGACATTCATGCGATGACATGGTTGATAATGAATTACATGTCATTGAGGTGGCATTAATGACGTCATACGCCTCCTGTTATATATAATGTGTGTGTGTGTGTATATATATATATATATATATATATATATATATATATATATATATATATATATATATATATATATATATATATATATATATATAGGGTAGGGATAGAATGAGAAGGGGCTTAAAATGATAAGGGTCGGAAGGATTGTGGGAGTGACATGTGTCATCCCCTTGCCACATCATATACCACATCATATGTCACGTGTCACCCCACCCCACCCCCCCACCCCCAAAATTTACTGCATCACGGTTACTGCATCACACTTATGATTTTACTACATCTCGATTACTGCATTACGTTTCCTACCTCACTGTTACTGCATCACAGTTATGATTTTACTGCATCACACTTATGATTTTAATGCATCTCGGTTACTGCATCACGTTTCCTACCTAACTGTTACTGCATCACGGTTACTGCATCACAGTTATGATTTTACTGCAACACGGTTACTGCATCATAAATGTGATGCAGTAACTTTATAAATGTGATGCAGTATAAAAAGTTACTGCATCACCGTTGTAAGTGTGATGCAGTAACTTTATAACCGTGATGCAATATAAAAAGTTACTGCATCACAGTTATAAATGTGATGCAGTAACTTTATAACCGTGATGCAGTAATTTTGGCGGGAAAAAAAATTTTTGCCAAAAAATTTTTTTTTTGCCAAAAAAAAATTTTTTTTTGGCAGGAAAAAAAAATTTTCGCCGTGGGGCGGGGGGGGGGGGGTGGTGGGTGGGGTGGGGGTGACACATGTCATATGATGTAGCAAAGTGACACATGTTACTCTGACAATCCTTCCTACCCTTCCCATTTTAAGAACCCTTCTCATAATATCCCATCTATCTCTCTCTCTCTCTCTCTCTCTCTCTCTCTGTCTGTATATATATATATATATATATATATATATATATATATATATATATATATATATATATATATATATATATATATATATATATATAGGGTGGGGTTATTCTAAAAAGACCCTTATAATAAAAAGTATAATTTATTTTTTGGGCAAAAAATTTTTTTTTTCCCGCCAAAAAATTTTACTGCATTACTGTTATAAATTTACTGCATCACGGTTATAAAGTTACTGCATCACGGTTACTGCATTCATTGTTTTAATGTTACTGCATCATGGTTATAAAGTTACTACATTATAGTTATAAGAAATTGCATTATCATAAGTTTTCGCATCATATATGTATGTAACTGCATCACAATTAAAATGCGATTCTTTTTAGAGTTTTGGTACATCTTTTTTATAAGTTATTGCATCATAGTTAATAGTTTAGTGCATCAACTATGCTGCAGTAACTTATAACCTTAAGGCACTAAAATTTATAACTGTGATGCAGTAACTTTATAACTGTGATGCACTAAAAAATTTGGCGGGAAAAAAATTTTTGCCCCAAAAGAAAATTTTTTTTGGCGGGATTTTTTTTTTTTTTTTTTTTTTTTTTTTTTTTTTTTTTTTTTTTTTTTTGTTTTGCTAGGGGGACGTGGGTGGGGGTGGGGTGACACGTGTCATATGATGTGGCATGGGGGTGACACATGTCGCCCTCATAATCCTTCCTACACTTTTTATTATAAGGGACTTTTTATTTTAACTCATATATATATATATACATACTAGATATCGAAGCCCGCCCGATGGGCGGGCATGACTTGTAATTTTACATTTTAATTTAATCATAATCCAAACACTACCTTGAGTATTTTCTACCAACTGATTATCTGATTTAGATTATTAAACATCAAATTCAAACATCCCCTTATAACTGATTAAGCAATCCTTAACAGATTACCATGCGGAATGCAAATCACAGTATGGGGAACAACGGGGGCAAATAAAAGGGAAGGTGACAGTGAGAGAGACTGACCCAAGTCATCTATAAAAGCATCAACTAAGTTATCCCAATTACTTTTTAAGTGAGTCTTGATCTCACGAAGAAGTGGCATTCGGTATTCTACCACACTATACAACGAATGAGATGTTCAATTAGCATAGTATATATTAAAGTTTACTTAATAATCAAATTATCATCTTACCTTAGGCAACGGTGTATTTTAGACCTGAATTTGCCATAAATAACCAGACGTCATTCCAAGAAACCGATTAGGAACACCACCACTTGCAGGGTCACCCGCGAGAGAAGCACCAGTAGGAAACACACTGTTTGATGAACCACCATCGTTGATTGAAGATATGTTTGTGTAGTTACTTGATTTGAACGTATTGTGATACTGGTACTTGTACTATCAAGGGAGCTTCATGATAATACATTCATTTTTCTCGATATCTTTTTCGTGAACATTCAGAACCATTCCACATGGATCACTTATAGAATCAAAATGGCTTAAGCACACGAAAGTAAACGTTTAAGACCATATTTGATAAGCATTGACATGTGTTGTTTTGCAAAACTTGTTCGGGAAAAGGGTTCCTTTGGCAAAACAGTTTGGACAAAAGCTGGTTATAGACAATGATAGTAGTCTTGATTCATTACGTAACCCGTATGGCCCTCCTATTTCGTCAATTAAAACCAATATTTAGGATTGGCCTATAAAATCTAGAAACTCTGTATGTCTAATAGAAGAACTTCTTTGAGCTCTTATCTACATAGTATAGAAAACCTGTTTCTTAAGAATAAACAAATGACATGTGTTATCGTAGCTACCTTGTACCTCTCTTGAAACTGAGAAGATGCATCAGTCTCGTATGTTTCTGAAAGTTTGAAATATAGCACAAGGTTTAATCCCTCACCATCTCTGACACTATTTAACATAGCAATAGGATAAGTTGGAAGCCGTAAAAACCAAATAAACATTCGATAACTTTGTTCTATAAAAACATTGACATCAAGAAAATGAAAAAAGAAAAAATCTTGAGGACCTGTATATTGACAATGAGAAGAGGGGGTAATTTTTTATCGCCTTTGATTGAAAGGAGCTTAAGATGATGGGCAATGTGGTTGACTTTTCTCAAGGATGTAAAGAGATCAACGCCAATTGGAGTATAAAAGCAGTATGGAGCAGGACTTTTTGTTTTACTTCTGCAAATCAGTTTCTTGTTTAGTTAAATTATTATTTACATATCTAAAAGAAATGGAAATAATGATCAATGAACATGTTATTTTCGGAATGCGACACAACACATGTAACAAATATCAACCCACCACGTGTAAATTTGAGACTACAATATAAACTATTAACAAAAATAGTGATTGCTAAATATTGCCCACTTGAAACATGACTAAAAACTGTTAAGGAAATATTCATTATATTGCCATATGTATTGTCTTTTGTTAATGTTATCAAGGTGGGACTCCATCTGAATGTATTTTATCAATGTGTTGGAAATAGCATATACAACTTGGCACACCTGATATAAAAAACTCGTCTGATCTGTGCCTTTTAACTGCAGTGACCCATCTTAAAGTGATCCGTCTAACCCATTTTTTTTTTAGTGGGATTACCCTTCTGAACCGTATCTTTAACTTGACCATCAATGTGTTGGAATAGCATATACAACTTGACACACCTGATACAAAAAACTCATTTGACCCGTGCCTTTTACCTGTAGTGACCCAACTTAAAATGACCCGTCTGACCTGTGTTTTTTGAGTGGGATGACCCGTCTTACACGTGTCTTTAACTTGATTAAATAATCAATGAAATAAGTTGCCAAATCAATAGAAGGGAGAAATATAAACCTGGCATATGATTTTTTTTGGTTGTTTTTAAAAGAAAATTTACAATGTATTAGTGTTATTAAGTTTTGAGATATCATGATAAAATTAGTTATGTACGAATATCATTGTATAAAGATACAGTTTGTGTTATATATTTTTTTTTAAATTATGGATCGTATAATATTTTTACATTCATTTATATTAATACAATGTGTTAGTGTTGGGGATAAAGTTTGATATGTACAAATAACATTCTATAAAGATACAGTTAGGGCAATATTTTTTTTATTCAATTATAGTACTGTTGGTGAGTTTTGGTTGATTAAATAATTTACACGTGTCTTTAACTTGATTAAATAATCAATGAAATAAGTTGCCAAATCAATAGAAGGGAGAAATATAAACCTGGCATATGATTTTTTTTGGTTGTTTTTAAAAGAAAATTTACAATGTATTAGTGTTATTAAGTTTTGAGATATCATGATAAAATTAGTTATGTACGAATATCATTGTATAAAGATACAGTTTGTGTTATATATATTTTTTTAAATTATGGATCGTATAATATTTTTACATTCATTTATATTAATACAATGTGTTAGTGTTGGGGATAAAGTTTGGTATGTACAAATATCATTCTATAAAGATACAGTTAGGGCAATATTTTTTTTATTCAATTATAGTACTGTTGGTGTGTTTTGAGACATTATGATATACTTCGGCAGATATGAATAGCAAGCGCTAAGGATACAGTCGAGATCGGTCGGACAATAGTAAAAGGTCATAGCAAAGCCTTTAGCCACTTGTACTAAAAAACAAAAGAAATACACGTTTACCGAATATGAGAGAAAATACAAAGCTTGACAACTTCGTGTTTACAAACTTATTTACATGAATGTTGCATTTTCTAAATCATATACAGGCCAAGATGCCTGATTGACACCTTCATTCCAGAACCTTGACAGCCGGTACATTTTATTGAAGAGCCTGACTTTGACCCATTACTGCAACATTTATAACTTCAGTTAGACAACATAATAGAATATATTATAAGTTAGACACCATGTTCTCACTAATAACATACATAAGATGAACTATTATATAAAGAAACTATAATAATAGTTATATTTATTTTTTCATCTATCTACAATAAGCAAACCATATATGACAGATGTTTCGTCACAATACTTGTTGCAGCTGCAACCCTTCAGTTATAAGACATATAAGAACCAATGTATAAACACAATTCTCATCTAAAATCTAAAGATAATTAGTCGTCGAAAACAGACTAATGCAATTCCATTCCCCCAGCACAAAACCTTTAAATTGGTAGAATGGATATTCAAGATTTCAAGTTATATGTAAATGTAAATGTAAATGAACTTACTTTTCGGAAGTTTTTGACGAATTATTTGCTTTTCGTTCCCGTCCCTTTCAAGTTCCATCGTAAAAACTTCTTTAGACTGAAAGAAATGCGTAAAAGTAAAGAATGTCGAAACAGTAAATAGAAACAGTGGTGGAAAATAAGGGAATATGCAACAAATCAAATATTGGGTTGGGTTAAATTTTTCCCAAATATTCTTTATATCAAACTACAATTCTAAAACTGAACAATTGTAAAATACAGTCAATTATTTATTAAAAAAAAAAGGAAGAGAGAGATGAAAGAAATGATGATACTCTTTGATAAATGCATATTAGATGAATCATAAAAACACATGCATATGTCGCTGCAGAGTGCAAACCCACGCAAAAAAAAAACACCTACAGTAACCATATATGGGCATATACATTGACTTTTAAAAAAATGTATACGTGACTATGAAATAAGTCAACTAAATAAGTTAAACCAAACACCCCCTTAATTCTACACACACATACATACAAATTTCTTCAGCCACATAATAAAAATGATTGTATCAATGAAGAAAATATATAAAAGCAAAAAAAGGGGTCAAAATTAGCTTCATTTAAGGTAAAGTCTATAGGGATTTCATCAAACTTTGGTGCAAAGTGCGAACATCAGAAGTAAAGTCTATATGGATTTCATCAAACTTTTAAACAAAGAGTAACTTTAGTGATGCCTTTCTATTAAAACACCTAATTTAAAACATTATATCCAATGAAAATGAGAATCTTGCGCAAAGTAAACTGAGAGAAATATGACTAACTTAATGTAACTTACCAGCCAGTAGATCAGCACAAGGAAGGTTATCGTTCTGGCTTCTTGTTGACGGATTTGAAAGTTTATATAGTTCTATATCTGAAGTCCCCATATACTTAGTTTCATGGAGAAAAAACGTCCCTGAGAAAATAGTCACGAAACCAGACAGTTCAGTTACTATACAAATATATGCGATTATGAACCACCTCAAAGTTCTTGTGATCAAATAAGGTAGTTGAAACTTATTCAAAACTATCCACTTTCATTTTTAAAAATTTCTGTTGGATCTTTTACACTGTAACAGTTCAGCGAATCATATATTCTAAATACTTTCCTGAACTACATTTAAAATATTAGGCATGTGGAGCAATAGACATGATAAAGGCTCGGTTCAAAATAGTAAGAAGTTGTTTTGTATTAACTGACCTTATTGTACTCCGAACCAGGTTTTTCAACTTGGGTGCGAAGAAGAAAATCACCCCCAGCTCGGCGGACATGACTATTATCCCCCAACTCTCTATAGATTTCAAGCAGACGGGTATACTTGTTACAACCTATAGCTCCTAATAGCAATTTCTCGACATCGATAGAGCTCTGGTCAATGGAATATTCAACCTCTCTGTTAGTTGAAGGATCGATGAAAAATGAGCTATGTAGACACTTAATTCGAAGATCTGGCCCTAGTTCAATCTTAATAAAAGGACATGATACTGCGTCTGACGTTCCACTATTTTTTTCAGAATCCAACCAGTAAAGTATTTTAACTCCATGAGTGCGTAAACCAACAAAACCAGTTTCTCCATCTTGACTCGTTTGCATAGAACCAACAGCACTACTTTGACCCTGATTACCATCAAATATGAGCTCAAACCGAATAGCATCTTTCCATATACCTATCCTAAGTGCTTGAACTTGTCTTATAACAGTGTCCATAATAAGAGCTACATAAAACTCATGCCAAATGGTATACAAAGTTGTAAATGGAGCGTCGAAAGCAGCCATTCTGCGTTCTAAATCATCTCCGAGAACAAACCGCCTCGTTTCTTCAAGCTTCACTGGGCCACTTGTCTCACCAACAAGTACCTCCAAATGCAATATTCTCAACATTATAAGGTGTCCCCAATAACCAAGTGTTAGCAACACCTTGAACTCTCCTTGAACAATAAGAGTCACCGTACGCTCAAAAATTTTAACCTCGGAAAACTCTTTGGGAAGTGCAGTTTCGAGTAATTTTGAACTGACAAGGGTGTCTAGCTTCTTCAGCACAGGCTTCTGCTGTTTTTCAGTTAACGTGCTCTGGATACCCACATCTTCTGTGCACTTAGGCAAACGCTCATAAGTTCCAGTAAGGAGAATTTCAATGGCTGATGGAACATCATATATGGGAGAACGAGCTTGTTTTCACACACATAACCTACATTTTCAACAAAAGTTTTATGAAGAGATGATAAACGCCTAACCATAAAAAAGATAGAAAAGAAGAATGAAACAACACGAACCGTGAGCAAATTCCAACATAAATAACCAGATGGGTCCCACCGTAGAGTGGCACATAACGGTACATAAGCATGCCAAAGACAACCAAAACAATGCAGGCATAGACTATAAATCCTGTAAAGATCTAATTACGTGTTAGAGTAAACTTTTTACAACTACTTGATCTAGACCGTAAGGGTGTTTTTTTAATTTCTTATTTAAGTGATTATTTGAAGATCTGCTTATTTTTATGCAGATAAACAGTTTTTAGTGATTGGATAAGGCTTAGGATACTCTAGAATAAGCATTAAAAGCAGGTACATAAGCACAGATAAACAATCCCAGCCCCCCCTTAAATAAAAGTACAATAGAACTTATAGTTACATCCATAGCTTGTATAATATAACGTATCTGGCTCAGTTGCAAAATACCAAACTTCTTTAACTAAGCTAACTTGCTTCTCTTGTGGAGCATGCAACACAATTGTGGTTGAAACACCAAAAAGGTGCATATCCAACCACGCAAAAGATATGTAACCGCTCGTCCAAAAAATAATGAGCTAAAATTGCACTACACAAGCATTTCCACAAGTGGTATACAGAAGTTCAACACCCTGAAAAAGAGTTTACAGATCAAAAAAAAAACATCAAGTCCCGTGCCATATGGCAATAAACTAAATTAATAACCTCATCTGGTTGTTTTGTCTCTAACGGGCCAAATCAAAGAATAGCTAAAAGAGGAATGGCTCAAATGGGCTGAAAGTCACTAATTCATACAATATTGATGCGTGGGAATTGCACCAGGCTTTACCTCTCCAGGGATCTCGAGAAGCTTACAACCCCCACCAGGCAGTGTACCTGATCGTTGTAGTATAGTATAGTGACAAGTACCGGGGGATTGATCATTCAACTCAGGAATAGTGTCGCTAGGATTAGAAAGCCTAAAAACTAGGTCTAGAGGTGCGGGATGATTCTTTTTGTATTTTTATATTTTTATAAAAGCAATTAAAATCTCGGGTTTTTGAGGAATGGACGGAATTAGTTGCTAATCAACTAACCCAATAACTAAGATGCGATCAAAATAAAATAACAAAAATGAAAATAAAACTAATTACTAATGTGGTGTGAACAATAATAGGGAAAATTGTGTTTACTTAGATTTCATTACTCCCTAGATATCTTTTACAGGTTGATAGTTTGTTACAATTGCGTGAATGACGGGTTATATTCCTTAATACCATTCGTGGGGTGGCGTACGTATTTCCCCAACTCTATAAGCTCCTACTTCACTCCTATGTCGAGCCTGCAAGAAGCTCCTAACATGGGATCATTAGAATTCGCTCATGCATTAAATACAACCATAAAAACCTAGTACGCATTGGTTCATGTTTCTTAAGTCGTTCAAGCATGCTACCCTATGGAAGTCTGCCAGTTTTCTTAAGCCTAACATCGAAATCATTCATCCGTAACAACTATAAACAAGCAATCAACCCATAATCAACATCTAGGTTTCACTACATCTAAGTAAACACACAAAAGATCTAGCCTATCATGTTAAATTCAAGACAAGCGTAAGATATATTTAAACAACATATAGACATATTAAATGAATTGAAAGGATACTTATCTTAATTGAACATGAAAGGTTTCAAAGGGTAAAAACCCTTGAAAGAGCAGTAAAATTCGTGCTAGGGTTTTGTCCAAGTTATCCCTCTAAAATTTTCTTTAATGAATGAAAATTGCAAAACTATATAAAGATTTTCCATCGTGACGGCGTCAAGAGGAAATGTCTGACGCCGTCAACTCGCCGCCCATAGTAATATCGGATTGCCTAGATCCAGATTGACGCCATCATGTGCAAAGTTACTCTGGGCCGTCACATGCAATTGGACCATGACGGCCTATGGTGACGCCGTCATGTCCTTAGTGTAGAACTCTCTGGACCGTCACGGACTTTATCCACTTCACCTCTTGTTTTACTCTTGACGCCGTCATGTAGAACCTTGTGACGCCATCAGGTACTGTTCCCAGCAAGGAAAATTAAGACTTTGCCGTTTTCTTCACTTTTATGCTCCAAAAACGTCCAAAATGCTTCCTTTTCAAGAATTCACTCCAAAAGTGCCTAAATTCACAAAAGGAACGATTTAGGGCAATATTTGATCAAATAAATTCAATTCCGGGCTTAAATGACCCCCTAAAAACGGATCATTTTTCGCCTCATCATATACCTTTACACTTGAGATTTGCTTGTCCTCAAGCAAATGCGCTTTTATTCTAATCAAAATACAAGTTAGGGGTCATTTAACACTAATATAAAAGTAATTACAACAAATAATTGTTCCACTAAAGACCAAAGACAAGCACGGAGGTCATACACTAGCACCTCACAAATAGTGTTTAGATACTCACATCTCTCGGGTGTAATAAAGCATATATCACAATATGGAAATGGAAAATATCTCTCACTACCTGTCATAGCAAAATAGATTACTATAGGCTTGGGAAAGGATCAAACCTCCACCACTTGGCGTAAGCACCTAGGATAAACTATCAAAGAGGTCTTTCAAAGGGTTATAACGTTAGGTGTAGGGATATGGAATACACGGTTTTGTTGGATATATGGAATCTTTACTGGTGGCGAGTTAATCATCTTGGTTAATTACATGTACAATATGGCGTTGCTAAGCCAAGACTAGACTCGACTTAAGCTAATAAATGAAAAATAACAAAAACATAGAATAAACGGGATGGTAGTCCGTATGTTTTTTTCTCTTTTCTCTTTTTCTATTTTTTTCTTTTTCTTTTTCTTAATTTTTTTCGATTTTTTTTTTTTTTTTTTTTTTTTTTTTTTTTTTTTTTTTTTGCATACACTCTTACCCTACCATCCAAAATAATACATCATAGGGAATGAAAATTCCCCTGACACTTGAATTTTTACATATTTTACAATAAACTAATCTAATAACTCGAATCAAGATAATCAAAACACTTGGAGTACTTTTTAAGATTAACATACATATGGGGGTAATAAATGATGTTCTTCCCCATTACTCCATAACATAAGTACTTTACCCATGAGTCCAAATCGTCCCAAAATAATATGTACAAGATATGACTCGACTTAGCAACCGTGTAATCAATTAGATAATTAACTAAGGGTTTAAACAAATAACAATAATGCACTAAAGATGAGTGCATACACGGAAGGCTAAGGCGATTTGGGTGTACATTTAAGTGGGTTGTAACAAATTCTTCCTTTAAGTAAAATGCTTAAAGTTAGAAAGGAAAAGATAGGCTCGGAGGGGTGTACTAGGGGTTTCGTGTACTAAAAATGAGTACAACGCTAAGGTGTGGGAAAAATTAATTGACTTTACTAGCCAAGTAATATGACTTAAATGGTCAAGTAATTATGATACGGGTTTAACACAAGGGTGATCCTAATGCCTCTTATCATGTAGTAAATCCAACTACACGAATGTAGTCTCACTAGCGGTCTCGGGATGCATCACTAACGCAAGTTCTAGAATCTAAATGCTACCGGTACACTCATAAGTACTAATAGTAAATGCTTTTCCTATCAAATCTAAAGGCGAACCTCACATATTTGGGTGGAAAATTTTTCTGAATAGTACGGTTTTGTGCTAGTCATACAACTCCTATCCATGAGACGCTTGCTAAGGCTAAAGTTTCACTCATAAATGTTGTAAAAAATTTTAAATTTGGCGCTAAAATTGCACTAAGAAGTATTTCTCATAGTTTTATTACACACCTACCATCAAACAAACAAACTCAAGTGAAATAGTATCCTATAAGGTATCATCATTTACCTTCCCCTTACACTTAGGATGAACATTGTCCCCAATGTTCAATTAAAGAATGTAAAAGTGAAATAGGTAAAAGAATGAAAACAAATACTCCCCTACTTCGTTCGGTGTGGATAGTGTGGTAACAAGGTTAGATCTTCCTCCAAGAAAATGAACAATCAAAGCTTCCCTTCCAGAAATATAAATCATCTTCTTGTCATATGTAACCTGTTAAACCTGAGAAAACAAACAAGGCAACCTCACGTAAAATCGGCGGCAATCTATATATACTTACAAGTCCTAGAAAACAATGTAAGATATAATACTTGTGGAATGAATGTTTGCAGATTTCCTGGAGTTTATAAAACTAAAGAATTAACAAAAACTTTAAGACTCCGTTAGAAAAACAAAACTAGCAAAATTTCCAGAATTTTACACATGACGCCGTCAGGAGTAAACTCATGACCCGTCAAAGTGTTCTGCAGAAATCTTAAGTTTCCGGAAAATTTCTCGAAAAACTTATGTCCTACTTCCTGGAAAATCCTGCAAAACATCATTATGACTCGATACAAGCATTTGACTCTAACAAATACGAATATACATGTCCATTTAATATTGTGGAGAATAATGATCAATATTGTTCTTAAGAACAAATTTGGGGTTTCCCCTTACACTTATCTTTTGCGAAATACATTTGTATGAAGTTAAGACGAGGTTAAACAACAAAATAAAGTATTTTCACCATTTTATTTTGAAACACGATCTACCAACAATAAAAATAAAGCATGCATACGGAAGCAAATAACAATCAAACAAATAAAAATCACACAAAGCATGGGTTGCCTCC
Source organism: Artemisia argyi (assembly GCA_030686995.1). Lineage (NCBI taxonomy): Eukaryota > Viridiplantae > Streptophyta > Magnoliopsida > Asterales > Asteraceae > Artemisia > Artemisia argyi. Next base: position 84,536,637 of record CM060694.1, on the reverse strand, counting down.
CAAGAAGCGCTTTTCTTTATTTACGAGTCTTGTAGCTAGACTCAAGGGCATGGGCTATTACGTGACCTCATCTTCAAATGTTACATCCTCCTCACTAATCATTTCATTACTACTTTCTTGATAATGTTTACACGTTGTATGTTGACAGTAAACTCTCTATTTTCATCGTCTATTAACACAACAACTCCAGTTTTAGAGGAACTTTTCACCGTAATGGGCCCATACCATCTAGACTTGAGTTTCCCGGGAAATAACCTTAACCGAGAATTATACAATAGGACTTTGTCCCCTTCTGAAAATTCTTTAGGTTTCTTAATTCGATGGTAATGCCATCTCTTCGCCCTCTCCTTATATGTAATGGACGATTCATATGCTTCTAACCTTAGCTCATCAAGCTCATGGAGATGCAAGAACCTATTTGTTCCGGCGATTGTATAGTCCAAATTACATGCCTTAAGCGCCCAATAAGCCTTATGTTCTAGTTCGACCGGAAGGTGACATGCCTTACCATAGACCATGCAGAACGGGATCGTTCAAATAGGTGTCTTGTAGGGAGTTCGGAAAGCCCATAAGGTCTCATCGAGTTTAAATGACCAGTCTTTTCTATTTTGACTAACCGTTTTTTCTAGTATTCTTTTAATTGCCCTGTTGGTGTTTTCAACCTGACCATTGGTTTGTGGGTGATAGGTGGTGGAAAATTGATGGGACACTCCATATCTCCTCATGACCTTTTCCATTTGCGCATTGCAAAAGTGGGTTCCCCTATCCCTAATGAGAGCTTTAGGAATGCCGAACCTAGCGAACAGCTTTTTCAGGAAATGAATAACTACCCTAGCATCGTTGATCCTACGGGCTTGTGCCTCTACCCATTTTGAAACATAATCGATGGCAACTAAAATGTATTTATTCCCTCCTGAAGATGGAAAAGGTCCCATGAAGTCGATTCCCCAGACGTCGAAAACCTCACATACTTGTATAAAATTCTGAGGTGCTTCATCTCTATTTGATATATTCCCGGCCCGTTGACATGCATCGCATGCTTGTATCATTTCTTTAACATCACGAAATATTGTGGGCCAATAGAATCCCGCATCGAAAATCTTTCGTGCGGTGGTGTTTATCCCATGATGCCCCCCAAAGGGGCCAGAGTGACACTCTTTCATGATCTTTATTGCCTCATTTCCCGAAACACAACGTCTGATTATTTGATCAGGACACCTTCGGAATAAAAATGGTTCGTCCCAGAAGTAGTATTTTAGTTGGGCAAAGAACCTTTTCTTTTCGTATTTAGTCATGTGTTCCGGAATGAGTCTGCTCGCAAGATAGTTAGCAAAATCAGCGTACCAAGGCTCAGAATCTGTCATTGACATGAGTTGTTCATCAGGAAATGAATCCCGAATCTCGCTTCTATCGAGCTCATTAAGGGGATTTTCAAGACGAGAGAGGTGATCAGCAGCCAAATTCTCCGCCCCTCTTTTATCACGAATTTCAACGTCAAAATCTTGTAACAACAAGATCCACCGAATTAGTCGTGGTTTAGCATCTTGCTTAGCAAAAAGATATCGGAGAGCCGAGTGATCGGTGAAAACGACTGTCTTTGAAAGGACAAGATATTGACGGAATTTGTCAAAGGCGAACACTACGACCAATAATTCTTTTTCGGTGGTAGAGTAATTCTCTTGAGCGGGATTCATAGTTTTGCTAGCGTAGTAAATAGGTTGGAATAGCTTATCACGCCTTTGGCCTAATACTGCCCCGACAGCATAATCGCTAGCATCGCACATGATTTCGAAAGGCAACTCCCAGTTGGGTGTAACCATGATTGGGGCTTACGTGAGCTCCTTTTTCAGGAGATCGAATGCATCCTTGCATTCTTGAGAGAAATCTAAAGGGGCATCTTTCACCAGCAATTGATTCATTGGCCGAGCTATTTTAGAGAAATCTTTGATGAATCTCCGTAGAACCTGGCGTGGCCCAAGAAGCTGCGTATTGCCTTAACAGTCGTGGGATAAGGTAATTTAGATATAGCTTCCACTTTTGCTTGGTCCACCTCAATCCCATTCCCTGAGACCTTATGTCCTAACACAATCCCTTCTTTTACCATAAAATGACATTTTTCCCAATTTAAGACCAAGTTGGTTTCCTCACAACGTTTGAGCATTTTTTCTAGATTAGCAAGACAGCGGTCGAAAGAGTTCCCGAAGACCGAAAAGTCATCCATGAAAACTTCCATGCTTTCTTCCATTAATTTGTGAAAGATTGCGGTCATGCATCGCTGAAAAGTGGCGGGAGCGTTACACAGCCTAAAAGGCATCCTTTTATAGGCGAACGTTCCATAAGGGCACGTAAACATGGTTTTCTCTTGGTCCTCAGGTGCTATGGGGATTTGGAAATATCCCGAGAACCCATCCAAGAAACAGTAATACTCGTGCCTAGATAATCTTTCCATCATTTGGTCAATAAATGGTAGGGGAAAGTGATCCTTCCTTGTGGCATCATTGAGCTTTCTATAATCGATGCATACCCGCCTGCCAGTGACCGTTCTCTGGGGTACCATCTCACCTTTGTCATTTTTCACCACAGTCATTCCACCTTTCTTTGGTACAACCTGTACAGGACTAACCCACGAGCTATCCGAAATTGGGTAAATCAGTCCTGCATCCAGAAGTTTGATGGCTTCTTTCTTCACTACTTCCTTAATGTTGGGATACACCAGCCTCTGGGGTTGCACGGTAGGTTTATAGTTTTCTTCCATAAGAATCTTATGCGTGCAAAAAGTTGAGTCAATCCCCTTAATGTCGGCTACACTCCATGCAAGCACTCCTTTATATTTCTTTAGGACTTCTAAGAACTTACCTTTTTGTTCATGTTCGAGGGAAGAGTTTATGATTACCGGTAGTTGATCTTCTCCCTGAAGGAAGGCATACTCTAGGTGGTTAGGGAGTTCTTTAAGCTCTAGCTTAGAGGGTTCGATAATAGAGGGCTTAAGCTTGTTTTCGGGTTTTCGGAGTTTGAGCTGTTCAGTGGTCTCTTGTCTAGGGTAGAAGGAGAATGCTCCAACGCCCTCCATATTTTCTTCCTCCAATAAGGGGAGGAAACTCTCATCCCGTAACCAGCCTTCTTCGATCTGTTCATCAACATAGTTGTCAATGACATCCGTGAGTTCATCGACATCTCCGATGAAATAGAGCCGGTTAGCTGCTTCGAGAGAGAGATTCATAGTGTCTTTAATGTCGAAGGTTAAGCTATCGGTTCCTACTCGTAAGGTTAACTTGTCGTCATGAACATCAATGACTGCACGAGCGGTAGCAAGAAATGGTCTCCCAAAGATGATGGGCACCAAGTCATCCTCCTCCATCTCCAAGATCACAAAGTCAACCGGAAATTTGAATTTTCCAACTTTGACTAGCACATTCTCTCATATCCCTACGGGGTATTTGACTGATCTATCGGCTAGTTGGATGTTCATACGGGTAGGCTTTAGTCCAGAGTATCCTAGTTTGAGGTACATGGAGTGAGGCATGAGGTTGATACTCGCCCCTAAATCGGCTAGAGCATTCTTTATTGATAGAGATCCTATGGAACAGGGCAAGGTGAAGCTGCCTGGATCGTCTACCATTTTTTGGTAACCCTCGATGGGTCACCACCGAACATTCTTCCCCCAGAGTCACAAGACCCTCGAGTTTCTTTCGGTTGGCGAGTAGTTTTTTAAAGTATGAGCTATACTTTGGCATGTGATAACAAGCATCAAGGAGAGGTATGGTGACCACTGAATCTTTTAGATATGACAAGAATCTCTTATTATCGTTCTCAATTTTCTTGTTCTTTAGTCGGGATAGGAATGGGATTCTCACATGTTGGTTAGGTGGAGTTGATGGGGATGGGGTCACCAGGGAAGGTTGTTCGGGAGCCTTGCTGCTTACATTACCTTCCTCCTCGTGGGGCTCGCTTGGATTAATGGTGATAGGATGTGAGCTCAGAAAAGGGGGTCCTTGGTTGTTGTTCCAGCTCAAGTAGTCACCGCGAGCAGGGGGTCTTTTTGGCTTAATGATGGCCTATCTTGGCCATCAAGGGTGGAGTTAAGCTTGTTGAACCATTCTTCCATGTCATTCTGTTGCTCAGCGATGAGCTCATCAAGACCTTTTAATTGTAAGCCTTTTTCTTGAGTGAAGTGACCAAGGTCATCTTCAAAAGTGCTCCTGATTTTATATTCAGGGCCTTCCTCCCCTTCTTTTCTCTTCACCAGATTTCCCCAAAGGGTATAATCATCGTTTTGGTAAAAAGGCAAAAGGGAGGGGTCAACGTAGATGTCATGTCCTGACAAACACGCATGTTCGGTCGTGGGTTCTCCTCCGTATTCCTCTATCTCGTGCGGGCCCCCACAGTAGTCGCAGATCAAGTAAGGATTTGAAAGTTGTTTAGTTATTTGCGAACCAGCTAGGTACTCCATTCTTTTGTGTATTTTTCTTAGCCGATCTGATGGTGTTGGTGTGATTTCAGACATGCTAGCAGTTGACTCAGGTTCATCCCAAGTGTCATCCTGGCCTTGAGCATATTCCTTAATCCTATTCCACCCTTCCTCGGGAATAAGATTGGCTAATTTCCCTTTTCTAGAATTGTTATTTCTGTTCCGGTCGTTTGAGGAGACATTATCGTAGAAGATTTGGACCAGAAGCCAGAGTTCGATGCCATGATGGGGAACTTGTCTTATTAAATCCTTGAATCTAATCCACGATTTATGGAAGGGTTCGTCCTTTCCTTTTCGGAAGCGGAGGATCCTATCCCTAAATACTGAGGTTTTCCCTGCTGGAAGTTTATCATACCATTCATTGGCTTTTTCATAAAGAGTGAAAGGAAGAATCGTAATCGGGACGTGTTTCTAGTAGCCCCATCCGTATGGAGGGTGTCTACTATTTTCAAGAAGTCCTTGATGTGTTGAATCAGGTCATCATCATCTAGTCCGCAAAACTTGCACAAACTTTGGACAAGCCAAACATCGGTCGCACGCAAGACCTCATCGGTGTGTTCGTTTGGGAAGACAATGGCATTTGAGAAGCCATGAGGATTCGGGGATGAGTAGTCCTTAAGGCGCTTAGGAATGGGAGTTTCAGGGGTACTCATATCGTTGTTGGATTGGGAGCTAGGGGGTGTGAGGTGATTGTCTGAATTTTCTTCAGAAAGGGCCTCATCAAAATTGATAGCTATGCTGGATGGTTCAGGTGTTGAGAGAGATCATCTTAGCCTACTCATTTCCCTATCAGGTTCTGCATAGGGCAAAACTAGGTCTCTAGCGGAACTACGACTCCTAGTGACTCTGAGGTTAGAGAAATCGTCATTTTCCATGATGGCGGATGATGGAGATTACGAACAAAGACACGAAGAAATAAGATAGACTAAAGAAAACCTAAAAATAAAAATAAAATCTTACTAGAAAGGAATCTAGCAAGTAGACCTAATAAAAAGAAATCCTAACCTAGACAACAACTATTCCCCGGGCTGCAGAGCCAAAAACTTGATGCGTGGGAATTGCACCAGGCTTTACCTCTCGAGGGATCTTGAGAAGCTTACAACCCCCACCAGGCAGTGTACCTGATCGTTGTAGTATAGTGTAGTGACAAGTACCGAGGGATTGATCGTTCAACTTAGGAATAGTGTCGCTAGGATTAGATTGCCTAAAAACTAGGTCTAGAGGTGCGGGATGATTCTTTTTATATTTTTATATTTTTATAAAAGCAATTAAAATCTCGGGTTTTTGAGGAGTGGGCGGAATTAGTTGCTAATCAACTAACCCAATAACTAAGATGCGATCAAAATAAAATAACAAAAATAAAAATAAAACTAATTACTAATGTGGTGTGAACAATAATAGGGAAAATTGTGTTTACTTAGATTTCATTTCTCCCTAGATATCTTTTACAGGTTGATAGTTTGTTACAATTGCGTGAATGACGGGTTATATTCCTTAATACCATTCGTGGAGTGGCGTACGTACTTCCCCAACTCTATAAGCTCCTACTTCACTCCTATGTCGAGCCTGCAAGAAGCTCCTAACATGGGATCATTAGAATTCGCTCATGCATTAAATACAACCATAAAAACCTAGTATGCATTGATTCATGTTTCTTAAGACGTTCAAGCATGTTACCCTATGGAAGTCTGCCAGTTTCCTTAAGCCTAACATTGAAATCATTCATCCGTAACAACTATAAACAAGCAATCAACCCATAATCAACATCCAGGTTTCACTACATCTAAGCAAACACACAAAAGATCTAGCCTAGCATGTTAAATTTAAGACAAGCATAAGATATATTCAAACAACACATAGACATATTGAATGAATTGAAAGGATACTTATCTTAACTGAACATGAAAGGTTTCAAAGGGTAAAAACACTTGAAAGAGCAGTAAAATTCGTGCTAGGGTTTTCTCCAAGTTATCCCTCTAAAATTTTCTTTAATGAATGAAAATTGCAAAACTATATATAGATTTTCCATCATGACGGCGTCAAGAGGAAATGTCTGACGCCGTCAACTCGCCACCCATAGTAATATCGGATTGCCTAGATCCAGATTTGACGCCGTCATGTGCAAAGTTATTATGGGCCGTCACATGCAATTGGACTATGACGGCCTATAGTGACGCCGTCATGTCCTTAGTGTAAAACTCTCTGGATCGTCACGGACTTTATCCACTTCACCTCTTGTTTTACTCTTGACGCCGTCATGTAGAACCTGGTGACGCCGTCAGGTACTGTTCCCAGCAAGGAAAATTAAGACTTTGCCGTTTTCTTCACTTTTATGCTCCAAAAACGTCCAAAATGCTTCCTTTTCCAGAATTCACTCCAAAAGTACCTAAAATCACAAAAGGAACGATTTAGGGCAATATTTGATCAAATAAATTCAATTCCGGGCTTAAATGACCCCCTAAAAACGGATCATTTTTCGCCTCATCAAATAACCTATCATTTTGTTAAAAAAAACTATAATGGTAATGACGATCTAATTCCCGGGATAAACTTGTCAAAACACTTCCAACCTACTCGAGCTTCTTAGGGTCACGCTTTCCTTCATAATACACAGATAGCTCATAGCATTGTTGTACCTACACAATCAAACACCCTAAACATCTTAATAACCCGTACCTTATTATATCAATTACTTCAATGAGACATTTTATCGAAACATTTAAATAGTATGTTATTGATCTGATCCAAATAGTGCTCACACTTTGCGCCTGCTCAGTGGTGAGTGCTTATTCACTCACCTTTTCTGAGCCAAAATAGGACCAAATAATCCAAAAAATAACTCAAAAAGCCAAAGAAAACATGTTTTTGTGATTGTGAATGTGCAGGAACGGATATCTCGTAAAATGACAAAAAACAAACGGAATCCGGCAAAAACGAGCACGAGAGTAGAACGAGTCAGAAAATCAAAGCTAAGCTCAAATTGTCAAACGAAGACTCTCAGAGTTTCAAAGTTTACAAGATTGACCCTTGTGAGAAAGTTTGAAGAATTTTCAAGAATGGTCCCTGCACTTTGAAAGTTGACACATTTGGTCCCTCATGATATTATTTGAAGAAAAGTTAGAGTCAACCTTCAGGAATCATATTATGGCATCATAAGTCCTTGAAGATTACTTTTGGAATTTGACATATTCAGTCCTTGAAATTTCAATTATTACAAATTTGGTCCTTGATTTTTATTACAAAGTCTGAAAATTCATCCACAAGGCTTGGTCCAAGAATTAAGTCCAATCATAAACCTCAAAGCCCAAATCCAATCACTAATACACGGCCCAATTCAGCCTTGGTCAAACACCATCACACGAGTCAACAGTCAAACAGGGTCAAACAAATAATATTTTAACTTTGCCCGCTCCCCAATTACCACTTACCCAGATTTCACTGTTCCTCTAAGAACCCTAATATTACCCCGCCCTAATTTACCACAATTAAGGGCAAAACCGTACAATCAAATGTTTCTGGAAGCTATGTAGTGATGTCAGAAGAATGTCAGAAGCCAAAGAAGCACAATAGGGACAAGTGGCAGCCAACCATTGGTGTGAACGCGTCACAATGATTGATCCAAGGGCTATGGAATGATGGGATGGATTGGATTACGATCAAGCGGTTCTGAGGTGACTTAAACAAACACAAATGCACTCGGATTGCCAGCATGGCATTTGATACCCCCTCACCTCTCACACAGCAATAGAGACACTTATTAGCTCAATTGCATGTAGATTAGTGTGTAGCGAAGCTCTGCTTATTTTCATTCAGAATGTACTTAGTTTAGCTTATTGTATTCGTACCTCAAATTAGCTTTTAATAAAATTCAGTTTTCACTTATTACTTCTAGCTTATTGATCATCTATTGTTACTTTAAGCTTTTATATATGTTATTCTTATTCAAATTTTAGTTTCTTAAATAGCTTAATCATTTTCATTTAGTTAATTCAGTTTTCATATTTTTCAAAAACAACAAAAATCAGAAAATATAAAAATAAAAAAATACGTTTACAATTTGTTTAGAAAAGCTTACATTAGAGCTTATTTAGTTCATATACAGTCCATTTAAGCTCTATAGCTTATTGTGGATCTGTTTTGAGTCACCATTCATAATCAAGCAAGATCAGTCAACAAAAGTCAAAGTTACTTTGATTCATTTGATTTCGGGTGTTACTGGATAAGCTGAGACAGAAAAGGAAGGTCTCTGCCTATCTAAAAGATAGGCTGCTCAGTGAGCCCCCTCTGTTCATGCTGAGGGGGATTGACTTGGTAATCTCTGATTTGAATATTATAATAAGTAGTATCTGTTTTGGATTTTGATTTAGCATAATTAGTAGCTGTTACATTGGTTCAGTTTGCTGTTATTGTTGTAGTTATTTCTGAGATTGAGCTTATTTGATCATTTGATTCATTTGTTTAGATAGATCTGATTTGCATAACTTCATTAGTATATCTGTCATTCTTTGGATCTGTGAATTTGCTTTGCTGTTAGATCTAGTTGTAATCTGTGGTTGATTTGCTGATTGTTAGTGATTTAGGACTGAGTTTGATTGAATTGATGGAGATTAGTGGACTATGTATAGGATTTGTAGTGAAATCAGGTTTGTAAGGGGGTGTTTGGATCTGTCATTTTTTGTGGTTAGTTGTTGTTGTTTCACTGGTTCAGCTTCATAAGTAGTTCTCAAAAGGTTAGTAACTAATAAATAGCGCATAAAATAGTAGGTTATATTCATTAAAAGTCAAAATAGATTTCAATATGGTTAACTGTTAGTGTTAAGATAAAATAGTTAGTGTAGTTGGTTTGGTAGATGCATAATAGATCATAGTAGTTTAATCCAGAGTAATTCTAGTTTAATAACACAATTAGAGTTAGATTTAATCAGTTGAAATTGCTTAAAGTCAAAGTAGTATAGCTTCTATTTAGTCAACTGTTCTCAGTTAATTGCAGCCTACAGGGAGCTGAACTTGGGTAATTTTAGAGTAGCAATTAGTTGAAATTGATAGGGCTTATTAACTTTTTAGCATCTCAGTATTACAGTGTATTTTTTGTCCCATTGCCTTTTCAACCCTGAACTTATTTGAGCAGCTTATTGATGCCTGTTTGTTTAGCTTTTGGAACATAATATATGTTTGAGTTTTAGGCCTGCAGTTATTTTAATTAGCTAATTACCTGAGCTTGTTTGTAATATTTGAGTATCATTGAGTGAATTTTGGTGTTTTACATCATTCTAGAGCATTTGGCTTATTCTGGATCATCTTTGCTTATTCATAGTGCTTAATACAAACTGCTTATTGTTAACTGTTTGTGTTTCTGAGCTTAATCTGATCTGATTTCAACTTAATTGAGCTTATTAAGTCATAATAAGTATGTGTTTCAAGTTTCATAAAGATTGAACACAAGTGCTTATTAATAAGCACTTGTGATAAGCTGAATTGGCATTAATAAGCACTTATATTGCTTATTTTCTTTTCAGAATTTTTCTCTAAGTTCATTTTTATATTTTTTATTTTCTGTTAATTTTTCAGATTTTTCTGAATTTGTTTACTATTTTTCTGAATTTTTCTTAGTTTAAATTCTATTTTTAATACTTTTACATCAATAAAAATAAGAAAAAGCCATTAAAAATCCAAAAATATTTTAGGAAATTCTTTTATGATATTTTAGATTTTTCAAAATTAAAATTGTGTTTTTACTTTTATTTTTCCATTTTCCTTTATTTTTAATTAATTTAAAAAATAAAAAATAAAAGTAAAATCATAGAAAATAAATAAAAAGTCAAAAAAATATTTTTCTTTTTTCTGAAAATTCTTTTTATTAGTTTAAGATTTTTAGAAAGTTGTTTCACATTTGTAGGTCAATTTTTCAATAAAAGTTACGGTTTATCTTGTACGTTACGTTTTTAAAATCACGTTTGAATTACCGTTTTGGATTTTTAGATAATTGTGCTTACTTAGCTTGTACTTACTGCTTAATTAGCGATTGCTTGTCATTATTTGAGTTTATTGTTCACTATTTTTCACAATTCACTTTTCACAACACGGTTTTCACGAATCGATATTCTAAGATTCCATTCACGCCTTCGTTGGGATACGACTCGGGTGATCCGTATTTCTTGCGGATCTCCTCGATATTATACTTATATATATAATTGATTTTTTGAATATCAATTTTTGAACTTGACCACTAGTTTGTGGATGATAAGTAGTAGAAAGACGATGTGTGACACCATATTTAAGCATAACTTTAGCAAATTGATCATTGCAAAAATGGGTCCCACGATCATTTATTATAGCTCGAGGTGCACCAAATCGGGCAAAGAGATTTTTAAAAAATTTGACAACTACTCGGGCGTCATTGGTGGGGAGCGCCTTCGCTTCAACCCATTTGGACAAATAATTGACGGCCACGAGAATATACTTGTTTCCTCTAGATGACGGGAATGGTCCCATGAAATCGATACCCCAAACGTCAAAAATTTCACAAACTTGAATAGCATTTTGAGGCATTTCATCTTTTTGAGAAATTTTTCCTTGACGTTGGCAAGAATCACATGATTTCACCAATTCATGGGCATCTCGATAAATCGTCGGCCAGTAGAAGCCGGAATCAAAGAATTTCTTTGCGGTGAAATTGGCACCATGATGTCCCCCCGTGGGTCAAGCTTACGAGAATTCTTTGATTTATAAAGAGAAAACAAAAAGACTTCATGATGCCAAGATTAAAGACCGCGTTTTGAACGTTGGTGATTGATGAGGTGAAAAATGAACCGTTTTTAGGGGGGTCATTTTAGCCCGGATTTGAATTTATTTGATCAAATATTGCCCTAAATCGTTCCTTTTATCATTTTAGGTACTTTTGGAGTAAAATCTGGAAAAGGAAGCATTTTGGACGTTTTTGGAGCATTAAAGTGAAGAAAATGACAACGTCTTAATTTTCCTTCCTGGGAACAGTACCTGACGGCGTCAGAAGTTTCTTAATGACGGCGTCAAGAGCAATACAAGATGTGGAAGTGGATGGTGCACATGACGATCCAGAAAGTTTTGTACTAAGGACATGACGGCGTCACCATAGGCCGTCATGGTCCAAATGTTAGTGATGGCCCAGAACAACATTACACATGACAGCGTCAAAACTGGATCTAGGCAATCCGATTTCATTATGGGCGGCGAGTTGACGGCGTCAGGATTTTCTTCTTGACGCCGTCACCCTGTAAAATCTATATATAGTTTTGCAATTTTCATTCATTGGTGTGTAACTTTTAGGGTGTAACTTTGGAGACAAACCCTAGTCCGATTTTCACAGCTTTTTCAAGGGTTTTTACCCTTTGAAACTTCTTATGTTCAATTGTGATAAGTACTCTTTCAATTCAATCAATATGTCTATGTGTTGTTTGAATATATCTTACACTTGTCTTCAATTTAACATGTTTATCTAGATCTCTTATGTGTTTGCTTAGATGTAGTGAAACCTAGATGTTAATTATGGGTTGATTGTTTGTTTATAATTGTTACGGATGATTGTATTCGATGTTAGGCTTAAGAAAACTGGCAGACTTCCATTGGTAACATGCTTGAACGTCTTAAGAAACATGATCAGAGGTTTACTATGATTTTTGGTTGTATTTAATGCGTAGGAGAATTCTAATGATCCCATGTTAGGAGCTTCTAACGGCTCGACATAGGAGTGAAGTAGGATCCTATAGAGTTAGGGAATATTGTACACGGCCCTACGACTAGTATTAAGGAATACGACCCGTCATCCATGCAATTGTAACAAACTATCAACCTGTAAAAGATATCTAGGGAGTAATGAAACCTAAGTAAACACAATTTTCCCCATTATTGTTACACCACACTAGTATAATTTGATTTCATTTCATTTTTGTTATTTTATTTTGATTGCATCTTAGTTAATTTGGGTTAGTTGATTAGCAACTAATTCCGCCCACTCTTCCAAAAATCGAGATTTTTAATTGCTTTTATAAAAATATAAAAATACAAAAAGAATCATCCCTCACCTCTAGACCTAGTTTTTAGGCTTTCTAATCCTAGCGACACTATTCCTGAGTTGAACGATCAATCCCCCGGTACTTGTCACTATACTATACTACAACGATCAGGTACACTGCCTGGTGGGGGTTGTAAGCTTCTCGAGATCCCTCGAGAGGTAAAACCTGGTGCGATTCCCACGTATCAAGTTTTTGGCGCCGCATCCCGGGGAATAGTTATTGCCTAGGTTAGGATTTCTTTTTATTAGGTCTACTTGCTAGATTCCTTTCTAGCAAGATTTTATTTTTATTTTTAGGTTTTCTTTAGTCTATCTTATTTCTTCGTGTCTTTGTTCGTAACCTTTACCATCCGACATCATGGAAGGTGGTAACATCTTTGAACCCATCAACCCACCACAACAAAACCACCCACAAAACCCACCACTAGCAAACCAACCTCTTAGGCCCCGAACCTTAGGAGAGTATTCCCGTCCTAGCCACCAAGGCTATCGAAACACTATTGAGCTCACTCAAGGAGCCAATGTGTCCCCCTTGCAATCCGACACCATCCGGTTGGTGCAAAGCGGATGTGCATTCCATGGACTTCGTTCCGAAGATCCTAATCAACATCTCAAGGATTTCCTTAAAATCGTGGATTCCTTAGACCTTGATGTTACAACTAGAGAGTCGACCCGATTACGCCTATTCCAATTCTCTCTACATGATCAAGCTGGTCAATGGCTTGAACGTTTACCCGCGGGATCAATCACCTCAAGGGATGATCTCACCACTCGTTTCCTTGCTCAATTTTTCCCACCGGGGAGAACTACCAAGCTTAGAAATGATATCTTGATGTTCCAACAACGTCAAGGTGAAACTCTATATGACGCATTGACTCGTTTCAAGGACTTACTCCAAAAAGTCCCTCATCATGGCATAGATCTTTGGCTCCAAGTCCAAGTCTTCTATGACCATATCGATCTCTCCACAAGGCGAACCATTGACCAATCGGCCGGTGGCAAGCTACGCGATCTAAGTGCGGAAGAATCATGGGAACTCAGAGAAGATCTTGCTCTCTATTACAACGAAAGTTGGAATGATCCCCGTGATTTGAACAAAACGGTCAAGTCAATATCTTTGCCTTCGAACAATTCTAGCACTCCCGACCGTAGGATCATGGAACTTGAAGACCAAGTCAAGTTTCTTATGAAATCTTACGATGCTCCTAAGCCTTCAAGCCAAGTGAACAAAATCACTCCTTCGTGTAAATTGTGTAATGGCCCTCATGAAACTTATAACTGCATGGAACTCCCAAAACATGCTTTTAAGGAATTCACATCGTCACGAGTTGATAAAACAAAGGATAGAGAGCTTGCCATGAATCAAGGTCCTCGAAACTTTGACGAGGCCTATAAGGCATGGAAGGATAAACCAAATTTCAGAGGATACCAAACTCGGAGCGTATCCTTCAATGATTCTCCTCTACTCGAATGGTCCGAGCATTTTCCATCACAGAGCACTCCTGGGCAAAGCTATGAAGATGCCTTGCAAAAGTTCATTCTCTCTCAAGAGTTACAGCTTTCCACGCTCGAGACCAGATTTAGACAACAATAAGCCGATATGAATGACAAGATTTGTAATCTGTTAACCGCTATTAAAGAGCACGCTATTAATAAACTGATTCAGGCTGAAGAGGTCAAATCTGTCACCGTCATGAATCAGCCAACCACTCCTGTGAAAATAAAAAGTCCTAGTAAACTCTTTAAATATATGTCACCAAAGGTAAATGACGTTAGGGACCATGTTAACCCCCTAGGACCAATCCATTTTGTGAATACTATCACCACAATATCTGCTCCTACACCTAACCAGAGCCAACAACCAACTAGAAATAAGAGTCATGAAGTTAAGGATGAAACCTCAGAGTTGGACTACGAATTAGCGGAGAGCCTTGCCAACTCATTCGAGGACTCCGTGACACAAGAGTCAGGCGAATTGGATGAAGCGAGAGAGAGATCAAAAGGGCACACGAAGAAACCAGCAATTTCGAGTGAATCTATTATAGAGGAACTCGAGTAAAATTTGGTGGATATTACTAAAGGGAGTAGTGATAGGCTAAAGGGAAGCGACTCTGAAGTTTTTAAGATTTCCTGCACTATTAGGAAGAAGCTCATAACCAATACTCACATCGATCCTAACCTCCCTATCAACATAATCCCCCTAACCCTGTACAACGAAGCCTTCCCTGAACGTATCTCGTGTGAAAGAATCGATAACGCCGGGATAATAAAAAATTTATCAGTTATGATTGGAGGATTCGTCTATAACATTGATCTCACCGTGGTCGATGACATAGACTCTGTCACTAATCTAACATTAACCAACCTTGTCCTCGGGAAACCATTTGTCAATGAATCGGGAGTGATCCTTGATGAGAAGGATGTTAGTGCATTATTCACCAATGGCGTCAGGAAGGTGATTTTTCGGAAGGGTAATGAGGAGGTGTATGAGTACCATCCGTCACTAGAGGGGAATATATATGGATCATAGGATGGGAGATCGGAAAGGATAAAGCGGCGTGATCCGAATAACCTCAAAATTCTTTGTATGATCGGTCTCAAGTATTTCGATAATGTCTACATTAATGTGTTTCTACCTAAGAATTTTATGTCCCTATTCCATTATAACAATATTTGTAGATGGGGAATGATTTATAAGGGAGAAAATGTTGTTGGTAGATATCATGAAATCCAGGTATTCATAGGAAATATGGCATTCACAATGGACTTTACGATCGTGGATAACATTTAGGACTATGTCGACCCAAGGTTGTCACAAGTTGTATTCGTAGCGCCCTTTTGTGAAATCATTAACTTAATGATTGACGAACGGAACAGAATCGTGACCTTCACTGATGGAATTAGGAGGGTGTCATACCAAACGCCATACAAGAGGAAAGACCTCAAAGGAATTGATTGTGACGGGCTTGATAAGCTAGGTTCTCAACTTGTCTTATGTGATGAAGATGTTCGTAGAGGATGTAAAAACACTTCTGATTTATCATGTGGATTCTTTAAGGATGTTAGTAAACTTGGATCCAAGTATCGGGAAGATGTCTTTGAGTTTGAAGACCCAAAATACCTGCACGACGAAAGCGATCCCGAGATTGGAGATGACCTAGAGAATGAGACCAACGAAGAGGTCACGTAATAGCCCATGACCTTGAGTCTAGCTACAAGACTCGTAAATAAAGAAAAGCGCTTCTTGGGAGGCAACCCATGTTTTGTGTGTTTTGATTTTTTAATTGTTTGATTGTTATTTGTGTAATAATTCGCATTTTCAGGTTAACTTCTATTCCCTAAAATTTTACTATTCATTTCTACTATTCACTATTACTATTCACTTTCACTATTCACTCCCCAAATTTTTATTTCATATTCTCGTAAGTTAAACTATTTTAATGATAATCCGAGAGTTTGACACTCGTCGGATCACTTCTGCAAAAATCACGAAACCGTGTCCGAGATTTACTTTTAGGTTTAAACGTCATTCCAGCATTCCGATATGTCCATAAAACACTATGAACAATAGAAATATGATTTTCTCTCATTTTACGACAATTCCAAAAGTTTTGGAATTGTACGTTTTCCAGTTCAGCGTTTTACGCGAATTACGCGTTTTAGACCCGCGTTTCCAGTTTTAACAGCGTTTAAGCAACCCGATAGAACTTATCACTCATTAAATATGCTAAGATAAGTTATATTAATAAGTTCTAACATATTTATAAGTTTCGTATTTTTAGGATACCCCATTTTAAGTTTCATGACTTAACGACTTACTGTTATCGATTACCGGGACCAAAACTGACTCCGTAAACCAGATAATACCAAGTTTAAAACACCTAGTCACCCCTCCTCATCCTAACCAACTCTAGGAAGAGTCTTGGAGACTCTTCATCTCTTTCTTTCACTAGATCATGAAACCTTGCAACTTAGGCTCCAAGTTTGCCTAATCTTGCAACACCTTGCAAAGCTTAGCTAACAAGCTTGGTTAGTCACCTTCCTAGAACCTTCTCAAGGCCCTATATAACCCTCCCCTCCCCCTTTGGTCGTTCATACCATCACAAACACAAACACATTCATGATTTTCTCTCTACTTAAAGTATTATTCAAGAATGCAAGTTCCATATCAATTCCAATGCTCTTGTAAAGCTTTGATTGATCCAAAGCCCTTGTTTCTTCCATCCTTTGGTGATCTTCCATCCACACAAGAAGTGTCTTGTAGAGACTTCAAGTGCCTTCTCAAGTAGTCACAAGTTGGTGTCAAGAGATTAGAGAAGTTGGAAGCTAGAGATCCTAGTTCAATCAAAGTCCTATCCTTACTTGTTACTTTCCTTTCATAGAAAGCCTAAAGTTGTAAGAAACCCTAGTACACTTTCTTGCTCAATATCATTTTCATGCTTATTATATTTTATTCATGGTATATATGGTCTTTGTATTATGTTCATGATGTATAAAAACTATTAAAACAAGTTATGGAAACTATATGTTAACTTATGTTAAGTAAACAAGAAAACTAGTGACATATATTGAGAACCACGACCAAAATAGTATAAACATGATATTGTACAATCACATACTGTGGTAGAGGACTTAACAAGGAAAACATAGCAATTGGAATGACGTAAAACGAGTACACGAGTCAAAAGATACGACCAAAAGAAGTTAGCGAAACCAAAACGCCGAAACTGCCAAAACAAGCTGTAAGCGATCTGACCTTTTTGAAAGAGACCCTTCTGGTCCGATTCATCAAAAAGTTAAAACACAAAAGTTGTCCGGAACGACGTTTTCGTTCAGGATCAAAGAAGCTCGAACCCTGAAAACGCATAAAGAGTGATACTTTTCTTCAAATTCTTAACAGCCCCTTTTAATACCCAAAGTACCATGTATTGGTTATGGTTAAGTAAAACCAAGAGGTCTAATGACCTTAAAGCCAAGACCCCAACCATGGCTAAGGCCAAGGATGAGTCTCAAGACCATGGTAACAATGACCAAAGTCACGGCAAAGCCATGGCTAAAGACCATATAACCTTCTAAGGCGAAAACATGAACTAAAGAGTTAGTTGTAACATAAACATCCAATTTGAATCTACTCCATTAAAATGACCATGAGACTTGCAAGTAATATTCATTATAGACTTAAGAAACTCATTGAAATAACAATCTTCATTTAAAATAAACTTTCCTAAGTTTATTCAATTATTTGGACATGTAACCTTTTGGATCAAAAACTTATATATTTTTATCAAATACTACAACAGTACGGAGCTTCATGTGAGGGGTTTCATTTGGGTAAATGGATCGACGAGTTGCTGGATTTACGAATTAAAGTGTCCTAGCTCCTCGAACGTTTACTGCGTGGCCTCTGAATTATGTCGACCCGAATGGTTGTAAGCGATATACAAACTATACATGTTTCATAAACCATTTTTATTCAAAGACTTACACTATATACTAAGTTCTACATCATGAACTAAATGCAAGACATATATAGGCAATTCGTCATATTCTTTGACATTACTCCAAACCTAAGTCGCAACATTCTATTATAGGTTGCTCATAGATACCTTCGCGATTCAACTACAATTTTCAATACTTACTACATAACTCACGGTGAGTTCGTAGCCCCACTTTCTATTGTTTAACTATTTTACAAACCCATAGGGGGAGATACATGCTATTATTTTTCTACTCGAACACAATGCTTTCTACTGTATGCTTACCCGACTATGTTTTATTGTCACTAAGTAACGATTGCCATGTTCGAAGTCCCTATATCATGAACCATTAGTCACTAGCTATAGTGAGCGCGAATATTGTGAATAGATCTATTGGGATTGACGGATCCCATTTTTGTTGAACAACTACGAGTTCAAACAAATGCACTATATTTGAGATTTAGAGGTATAATGGCAATATTACCTTGGTAGGGCTTCTATAATGCCAATTTTGGGTTCGATGTTAATGCTTTGGTTGCATGAGCTTAGTGCAATAATAACGGTTTTGTTTTCTAACTATGAGTGCGAGTCTATAGCTCACACTACGATTATTGTGTTCAACAATTTAACAACAAACTCTACGAATTCCACTCAACCTTTGTGTTGACTGTTTTAAGCATGTATTTCAGGTCCATGATGATCAAGGATGGCACGGAGGGGCACGGATATTCAAGAGGGCCATAAATTTTATTATCATTCGAAAACTCATTTAATGTAAATTGTAAACATGGAACCATCTGGGACCTCATTTTGTAATCTCTGATATTTATATAATTTGAATGATAAATCTTTTAAAACGACTCAATTAGAGTTCGTTTTCTATTATTGTGACTATTGTGCCGTCGAGTAACACCCAGTTTGAATTCCGCTGCATCATTGAATTGGGGGTGTTACAATTTGTTTCCGTATGCATGCTTTATTTTTATCGTTGGTAGATCATGTTTCAAACTAAATTGTGAAAATGCTTTATTTTGTTGTTTAACTTCGTCTTAACTTCATATAAAGGTATTTTGCAAAAGATAAGTGTAAGGGGAAACCCCAAATTTGTTTTTAAGAACGAAATTGATCATGATTCTCCACAATATTAAATGGACATGTGTATTAGTATTTGTTAGAGTCAAATGCTTGTATCAAGTCATAATGATGTTTTGCAGGATTTTCCAGGAAGTAGGACCTAAGTTTTTCTAGAAATTTTCTGGAAACTTAACGTAAAGATTTCTGCAGGTCACTTCTGACGGCGTCATGAATTAATTCCTGACGGCGTCATGTGTAAAATTCTGGAAATTTTGCGAGTTTTGTTTTTCTAACGGAGTCTTAAAGTTTTTGTTAATTCTTTAGTTTTATAAACTTCAGGAAATCTGCAAACATTCATTCCACAAGCATTATATCTTAATTTGCTTTCTAGGACTTGTTAGTATATATAGACTGCCGCCGATTTTACGCGAGGTTGCCTTGTTTGTTTTCTCAGGTTTACAGGATATGTATGTGTTGGACCTTAGATTTATCAACTTTAACACAAATATAAGAACTAGATGAAGTAAAGATGGTGACTTGTAAGGATGTATGTGGCGTTAAGATGAAGAGAGAATAAGATGAAAAGAGAACTTTATTTCATAAACAAAACACACAGTTTCACACACAAGCACACCTTACAAATGAGAGGTAAGGTGCCTTTTATAGTTCCATACATAGGCTTTTGATGGGCTTGGGCTTGGACTTGGTTACATGGTTGTATAACTAGGCTTATGAAACATAGCACATAACATATTAGCTTGCCAAGTCCAAAGCCCAATGACTAAACAATTACTAAACTTAACAAACGACATAAAGTTACAATATGAGAATGACCATCACTTCTATATATATATATTTTTTAATGCTAACAATCTCCCCCTAAGGGGTGGTCATTCGAATGATGCTCCACGTGAGTGGGTCTTCCGTGTTCTTTGTCTTTAACTTTGTGTGTCGTTGTAGAATAGTCTTTAGTCTTTGTTCCTTCATGCTTTGTGATCTTCGATAACTGATTTTTCATCGTTCTTAATTCCTTAGTGATGTGGAGTTATCTGTCTTTCGTCACTTCTGCGTCTATGGTGGTTGTTTGCCATTCCAACATGCTCATACATCTTTGGACATTGATATTCATATGCACGTAGTTCCCTTTCTTTCACTTTGATCTTTAGTCTTTATACTTTGTAGATTCTTCTTTTTGGCGTAGAATCTTTCTTTGAACTTTGTGTTGAATAGATCTGTGAGGGAGCTTTCTTTAACTTCCAGATGTATGTATGAGCACGTGGAATATGTCGCCATGGAGATGAAGTGTCCCTGCATATAAACAGTTAGCAATAAAACATCCGGTACTTACAGATAAGAATTAGAGATCGTCAACAGCATAGTGTGAAGACTCCTTCTAATCCTTACCAAGGCCGTTCCCATGTTAGATACTCTCGAGAGAGCTTACAAGACTTACTTAGTAGCTCAATGACTGGGTGAGTCGCTGGGGATCACTCCACGACTGTAGACCGTTTGAAACCACCGCGAACACTAAGCGTAACCCATAAAGAATTACCGAAGTGACCTGCTGTCAGGGCTGTTTGATGTTGACCCTGGCAGGAGTTTCCATTCAATCATTGAGAATCACAAATGTGAATCCTCTCATAAATGTTCTGGCAGATTGCTAAGATCTGCGTAGGACTCTAAAGTTTACATCTGGCGTCCTTAATGATGAACAACCAGTGTAGAAATATCATGTGTTCCTATGAGATCTTTTGATGAATCTCGGGGCTCTAGACTCGATAAGTGCACATTTGGTTTCCTATGCGGAGATTAGGGAGAGGTCTCCTGCTTCAATATCAACAATCTCTAAGAGACAGGTCGATAGATTACACCGGTTCCCCGTGAGAATGAAACAAGCTCTTTTAAGAGAACTTGAGTGGTTAAGAAGGTTTAGTGCAGTGCGTCACTGGGTCCATGACGTCTTTATCTTCAATACCGGTGTCACCTAAGTAACAACCAGTAGCATTCGAATTGAACCCGGTGTCTACCCTAAGGTTGAACATATGGAGGGCTATTTCTTTTCACCCTTTTTCATAACTTTTCTTTTTAATTCTTCAACCCCTTCTTTCTCCTTTCTCATTATCTCCTTTTTTCAATCATACCTAAGGACTTCTAATTCTAATCTATTGGATTTGTCCTTGGGTAGATCCCTCCGGCTCTGGCGGATCATAGGACGGTTTTTTCCTAACCTTAGTCACCTTATAACTCCATGACTATCCTATTGTTGCCATGAAACCATTTATTGAAAATCTCTCAAAGTGTTTATGATTATTAAACATCTTTGTTGACACTATGAGAGTTTTAGTTTCTTTTGAAGGACTCCCCCTTCACATGTGCTCATGTAATTTTTAAGAAATTTGCACATGCAGGAGGAGTTTGTACTTTTGAATTGATCCACTTTCATTGAACATGACCAATTCGAGACAAGCTTACATCACTAGTTAGACTAGCTTGAAATTATTACCCGTCCTGGTCAAGTCCAAAGAAAGTCTCTCGATACGGTACATTCTACTCAGACAAGTCCTATTCAAGACACGCTTACATATCTAGTTAGACTAGCTTGAAATTATTACCCGTCCAGGACAAGTCTTTTCGATTACTGACATTTTAAGCTTCGTCAATTCATTGGTACTATCTGAGTCGAGCTCTTTTGAGATTCAGTCACAAACTTTAAACATCTTTGATCACATTTTAATCATGTCTTCTCCCCCTCAAAAATAGCATATTGTGATATTTTTGATATCAACTGAGTAAAAAAGCTTTTTGGAGAGAAAGACAGATTTCATTTTGCATGAATACGGAACATTTTTGTTTTTGTACTCCCCCTTAATGATAGCACATTTTAAAATCAATTAAGGTTTTGGAGGGAGTTATCTTGAGCACTAATTTTGAGAGATTTTGAAAAATCTTTTGAACAATCTTGAAAAGGTGCTCAAGAATTCCTTTTTGAAACGAGTTTTTGTTAGAAAGCTTTTTCGTTTGTTTATACTCGAACATTTTGAAAAAGATTTCACCTTTGAACGTACGAGTCCTTGATTTGAAAATAATCAGAAGTCATCATTGAAGTACGGGTTTCATACTGAAGTATACGAAAGCCATTGTGAAGAAACTTTTGAGAAACGACATGTTTTAGAAAAACATTTTAAAGAACTCCCGTTCAAGCATCTGTACATGTCCGTATCATTGTTGAATGACATTTCTAGAAACGTACAGAATATTGATTTATACGAGAGACATGTCGTGAGAAGAATATTTTTGTATTTTTTGATTTTATATTGTTTTTGTATTTTTTTGAAATTTTATATTTTTGTATTTTGTTTTTTTGTTGGTTTTTCAAATTTTGTATTTTGTTTTTTCAAAAATATTTACAGCGAAGCAATTTTGAAAACATTTTTCAAGAAGATTCGAGAAGACGTTCTAGCTCCTCAGGAGTTAGGCTTCGCATGCCAATTCGTCGAACTAAGTAGTCAAACCGTTCTTTTGGAAGGGCTTTAGTAAATAGATCGGCGAGTTGATAATCAGTCTTAACGAAAAATAATTCAACAGTACCCTCTTCCATGTGTTCTTTGATGAAATGGTAGCGGACTTTGATATGCTTCGTCTTAGAGTGATGTACGGGATTGCACGAGATGGCTATGACACTTTTTGAGTCACAATACATAGGTATTCTGTCAAAAGTAAAGCCATAATCTGTGAGCTGTGTCCGCATCCAAAGAACTTGGGCACAACACGCAGATAGAGACACGTACTCGGCTTCGGCGGTTGATAGCGCAGTACAATCCTGTTTCTTTGAAGACCAGCTTACTAGCTTTTCACCCAAAAATTGTGCTCCACCTGATGTACTCTTTGCTGTAACTTGATCACCAGCATGGTCTGCATCTGAAAATGCTGTTAGATGAAACCCCGAATCCTTCGGATACCAAAGTACCATGTTAATGGTGCTTCGTAGGTACCGAAAGATCCGTTTAACCTCTTTGAGGTGAAGTTCGGTAGGCTTTGCCTGAAACCGTGCTAACAAACAAACAGCAAATTGAATATCCGGTCGGCTAGCAGTTAGGTACATGAGAGAACCGATCATGCTCCGATATTTTTTCGGATCGATGGGTTTTCCAAACAAATCAGCACCTATTTTTGGTGAAGTGACCATTGGTGTACCAACAGAATCACAGTTTTCCATTCCATGTTTTTTCAAAATCTCTATTGTATATTTAGCTTGATTGATAAAAATACCACGAGGGGATTAATGTATTTGTAAACCAAGAAAGAATTTTAGTTCCCCCATCATGGACATTTCAAATTTACTTTTCATGAGATTTTCAAAATGTTTTGAATGGTTAGGATTGGTTGATCCAAAAATTATGTCATCCACGTAAATTTGAACGATCAAAATGTCATCTTTGAATTTTTTGATAAACAAGGTGTCATCAACCGTTCCTTTTGTGAAATTGTTTTTGAGCAAGAAAGATGATAGTTCGTCATACCACGCTCTTGGAGCTTGTTTTAAACCATAAATTGCTTTCTTAAGCTTGTAGACGTAGTCTGGATGATCTTTGTCGATGAATCCCTCTGGCTGACTCACATACACTTCTTCTTTCAGAGTTCCATTCAAGAAAGCTGTCTTAATGTCCATCTGATAGACTGTGATGTTTTTGTGAGCTGCATAGGCTAAGAAAATCCGGACTGCTTCAAGTCTAGCTACAGGCGCGAATGATTCTTCGAAATCTATCCCTTCTTCTTATGGATAACCTTTAGCCACGAGACGAGCTTTGTTGTGAATAACAGTCATTTCCTCATCCAGTTTGTTCTTCCACAACCACTTGAGATCAAGAACACGTATATCAAGTGGTCATTCAACAAGTTCCCAACTGTCATGTAAATCGTATTGAAGAATTTCATCCTGCATTGCTTCTATCCAAGGGTATTCAGCCATTGCTTCCCGAATGTTCTTTGGTTCTTTGAGGCTGATTGAGCAAATGTAGATGCATAATTCGAGATCGGTGGCAAGTTGTCTCCTTGTCTGAACTGGCTTTGAAGGTTCACCAATAACATGTTCTATTGGATGGTCTTTTGTCCATTGAAACGTAGAAGGGTACCTTAGGTTTAACGAATGTGTGTTAGATGGTTCTTGTAACCTTGAAGAAGATTCAGCAGAGTCTGTTGCAAACGGGTTTTCAAATACTTCTTCTTCTTCTTCTAACGTAACATCGTTTGAATTATTTGTTGGTTCTTCTTGAAAATTTGTGTTTTGGTTTTGCTCATCAACTCTGGGTAGTTCAGTTTCAATTACTGGAGTTGCTTGAGTAGATGTAGATGATGTTGATGTAGTTGGTGCTTCAGCTTCGATTGTTGTAGATGCATCTTGTGGTGGTGGTGGTGGTTGATGGTTGTGAGCGGCTGCAGCGGAATGTTGTTGAGATGCATTTGTCGAAGTTCCACCATAGTATTCATCAAACATTAACTCAAAGAAATTTTCCAGTTCTTGTTCTGAAGGTTTATCCATGTTCGTTGACTGAGCTCCTTGAGGCACGAGTCCTGAACTGATGTGTCCAGAAGTCTGCTGGTTTGGTGCGGGTCCTAATCCGTTTTGATTAGAAGCCATCGGATTAAGCGCGGGTTCTAGAGCGTATCTCTCAGAAGCCATTTGTGAAATCTCGTCAAACTTCACATTCATCGTCTCCATTATCTTTTTCGTTCTTCTATTATACACCCTGAATGCCCTCGAGTTTTCTGAATATCCAATGAAGATTTCAATATCACCCTTAGCTTTTAACTTTCCTAGATCTTCTCTATCATTCGTCGGATAGCACAAAGCGCCAAATACGTGAAGGTAAGAGATGTCAGGTTTACGGTTGTTCACTAGCTCATATGGGGTTTTATTGAATCTCGGATGGACTAGGGATCGGTTTTGAGTAAAACAAGCAGTGGCTATAGCATCAGCCCATAAGAATAGTGGTGCACTAGAAAAAATCAGCATTGTGCGAGCAGCTTCCACAAGAGTTCTATTTCTTCTTTCAACTACCCCATTCTGCTGTGGAGATCTAACAACTGATGTTTGATGTGTGATTCCCACATCTTCAAAGTAGGTTCTTAACTCCTGATTAGTGAATTTTGTGCCATTATCTGTTCTTACAATCCTTACTGGAGCTTGAAGTAGAACTTGAATACGCTTCAAAAAGGTGATGATAATGCCTGGTGCTTCGTCTTTTGATCTCAAAAACTTTACCCAAGTATATCTTGAATAATCATCAACAATAACGAGAATATACTTCTTCCCATTAATGCTTTCAACTCTCATTGGGCCACATAAGTCCATGTGCAACATATGTAACCTTGCTTCCGAACTAGGTACGGTTTTGGGTTTATATGATGCTCTTTTACTTTTTCCTTGTTCGCATGATGGACAAAGGTGTTCTTTGGTGTATTTGAACTTAGGAAGTCCGGTGACGATGTTGTCTTTGGCTAACTTGTTGATGGTGTCAAAATTGAGATGGGATAATCTTCTATGCCACAGCCAGGACTTAGTTTCGGTTGCCCTTGTCATAAGACAAATTGGTGATGTAGAAGCCATTTGGTTGATGTCGATAGCATACAAGTTTGTACCACGATTACCAGTTAAGAGATCATCACCAACCAAATTTCTTATAAAAACCGTGTTTCTCCTGAATGCAACTTCTAAATCTGCATCACAAAACTGCCCAACTGAAAACAAGTTGTGTCCCAACCCTTCGACGTAGTAAACTCGAGTGATTAAAAAATTCCCAAACTGAAGATCTCCATAACCCTGAATAGCTGCTACATGATCATTTCCAAAGCGTACAGTTCCCATGAATTTCCAGACAAAATTGATCAGCAGCTTTAAATTCCCGGTCATGTGCTTGGAGCAACCCGAGTCGACGATCCAAAGACATATTTCGATAACCTGCCAAGAAGAGAAGAGTTTGTATTTGGAAACCGTATTGAATTTGGTTCCATGGGGTTAGGAGTAAAAGCAGAATCACACTCATAGACAGTTGCTACTTGATTAGCTTGAGCTATTTCTAATTTGACGTTCTGAAGAGTGAACTCTCTACCCGTCGGAATCCACATACAATACTTAAGGTAGTTCCTAGGCATACGACTAATAGTGGTAGTCCTAAATCGTGCAACTAATCGTTCTATAGATCTGGATCTAGCACTAGGTCTTTTTGGAACATTCTTCTGTTCAAGCGTAACATTCACATTCTTAGAAACACATTCATCATGAACATCATTAATTAAACATTTCTTGCATATTAAACAAACAGAGTCATTACATGCATTAGAACCAGTACTTTCGACATTACATTCAGATGAATCATGTTTCTTATTACAAAGCGATAAATTCCTAGGGTGTTCTTCTACTTCTTCAACTTTATTCTTGCTACTACTCGTAGAAACAGGCGAGACTCTATTGTTCCTTGTATTGCTCCTAGGCTTTAGTCTGCTGCTCCTAGAGGTGCATTCTAATCCTGTAGAAGGAAAGGCACACACATTAGGATTTATATTGTTGTCCTTTTTAGCATCACTAGACTCTTTAGAATTATCCTTTTTGCACGCATTTGTCTTAGAAGTGGAGGCAGACGCATTAGTGGGACTAATCCTAAAAAGGCCAGGTGCTATCACTTTTGGTGTTTCGACAACCGCTTTTCCTTTATCAACAATCATATCATTTTCACATTTCTTGGGCAAGGGTGTTGGAGTGACTGGTTTTGTCAAATTCTTTTTCTCATCGACTTTTGGAGCAAACCGTGAAATTGACATTTTTGGTTTTTGAACCGTGTTTGAAACATTTGGTTTCTCCGAAGTCAATGGTTTCGCAAACTTAGTTTCCTCACCCTTTCCTTTTTGACTTTCAAGCTGAGCCCTCAAAAGATCATTTTGCTCTTTCATGTTCTTTAAGTCACGCTCATACGACAATTTGTCATACTTGCATTCTTCCTTTTTCCGATCAAGTTGTTTAAAATATGACACATTTTCTTTTTCAAGCTTTATAAGAGCATTTTCATATTTTGAAACAATTGCGAAGGTCTCAGCTCTTAGTCGTTCATCGTCTTGAACAGAATATGTTTGTAAAATAATGGACATAATGTCAGTGGTCATAACAGCTTCGAAGAGAGAATCATTTAGGTTTTCCAAAACATTCATGTTTTCACGAGTTTCATTAGCTTCGTTTACCAGGGATTTGTGGTCCTTGACAAAGTCGGCCGTTTCTTTTAAGAAAGCTTGTTCAAAATGGATTACCCTCGCACTGATGTTATTCAGTGGGATGGTAATTTCGTTTTCAAAAACTTTTTTCTGCTCAATATGAAAACTGGAATGCCAGTTGTTAATATTGATTGTAGTTTTAGAAGCAACAATATTTTGAAGTTCTTGAATTCTCTTTTTAACGTCATCCAAAATTTCTCTAGCCTCACTTGTATTAAAAGTGTTGTTAAAAGACATTTGTTCCATTTTTGAAAGAGATTTGGAAGCAATTACTTTCTTAGAAAACATTTTTGAAAATGGTCGTTTTATGGAAAACACAGATGGTTCTTTTTGTGGAACAAAAGTAATTCCCAAAAGTTTGTTCAATTTGTTGTAATCAATGGATTTCAAATCCTTTTGTTTCATTTTAGTAATGCTCTCTTCGACATGTTCTATCGTTTGCACAGAATCCCGAACGACGGGAGGATCATGTTTGGTGTAAATCATATTACCATTATACAAAACATTCTGTTCTTGCTGAGCTTTTTTGAGATTACTGGGGGTGTTGTTACCAAGAGCCACTTTATGTTTCGTATGGTAAACCGGATTAGTTTGATTTGAAATCATTTTCATTGTTTGACTTGATTGACCCGATTTAACCACTAATTCTTCTAAATGAGCAATCATGTGTTCTGACTCTACGATTTCGGCCAAAAGTTTGTCTTCTTTCTTTGCAAAGTACTTTTTCAACTCATCCCTTTCTTTTTCAAGATTGGTATAAGCTGTTTTTCGTTTAGAAAGTTGGTTTTCTAAATCAGAAATTTCCGCGTTTAAAGATTTTATCTTTTTGAAAGAATTAACATCAAGTGTATCAAACTTGAGTTGCAATTGTTTTTCCCTTGAAATGGAATTTTGATAACCAGTTTCTAATTCAGACAATCTTTTGTTATGAAATTCAAAAGCCTTAACGTTTTCTTTGTAACTCTCAAGCTCAGCGGTCAATTTAACATTCGCGGCCTTAACATCGCGATTGACCTTTTTCACATTCTCAATTTCAATACGACAATTATTCAATAATGATTCAAACAAAGCACGTGTTTCCTCATCATTCTCAGCATGCTGTGAAACGAAGCCTCCATTATGATTCACATCTGGAGTTGCTGAAGGAGTATTGCTACTACTAGGCGTGTCCAGGTATGTATCATAAGTGGGTACTAGCTTCTCAGAATGCTGTTCCTCATGAGGAGACATATCAAATATATCATTATTGTGACATGTGTTGAAATTTGGTACCTCAGATGGTGCATTGGTGTCATAAACAAGAAGTGTGTCAGAATCCGTGTCATACTTAGCTTCCTGAAGATTCGCCATGAATATGCAGTTCGCATCGATATCCTCTCTATCTTCCATGTCATCCATAAGAGCCATAAAATCATTCTCCTCTGCATTCAACTGAAACCCTGCCTCATTCTTTTGTGCCAACAGTAATGTTTCTGCAAGTATGCTGTGTCTTTCTTGTTCGGCTTAGTAGGACAGTTCCTTGCCATATGACCTACTCCCTGACAGTTGAAACACTTTACCGGATTAGCTTGATTCACATTTCCCAAATTCCCAACTACTGGAGCTGCAACATTTCTATTCTGATTACCCATTGCCTGATTACCAACATTCTGACCCCTCTGATTTCCAACAAACTGACCCAACTGATTCCCTGCATATTGACCATACTGATTTCCTGCATTCTGAATCCCTGTATTCAACATATTCTGATTCCCCATGTTAATTCCAGTAGCATATCCTTGCTGATTCCCATAAACTCCAACCATTTGGCCTCCGTTGCCCATATCCTTGCTGATTCCCATAAACTCCAATCTGCTTATTGCGAGTGTTCGATGAAATCCTTTGGTTGTTGTTTGTTGGTGTAGAATAGCGTCCTTGGAATGCCTTTGACAGAAAAGCAAACGCTTGGGTCAATGCTGCAGTAGCTTCATCATTTTCAGTGAATTCTGGTTCTTGAAATTGTTGGCATTTCTGTTGTGGAATAACGTGTTGTTGTTGCTGTGGGTAGAACTGTTGTTGGTAGACAGGTGTTGGTTGTTGAATGTATGATGGTTGCATGTAGTTGTGAGTGGAAGATGATGATGATTGTTGTGTGTTCACTGGTAGCGGTGTTGGTGTAGTAGCAATTAATGCAAGAGGATCATGATTCTTTGCCAATCTTTCTTTCCTTACTTCATTAGCCTCAGCTTGGTTTTGCTTCAAAAATTCATAGAGTTGATCATAATTCACCTTATGTAAATCCTTTGTTTGATTGACAATTGTAACATAACGACCCCATTCTTCTGGAAGGTTATTGATGAATTTGATGTTTGTTGCAATTGTTCGAGGTGTCAACTTGTTTCTGATTAACTCATTCATCAAAGTGCAAAACCTTGTGTAGTAAGATTCAATCTGTTCACCTTTAGTGGATGTAAAGTTCTCCCATTCAGTAAGAAGTTTGTTCTCAACGTCTTGTTGTCCAATCTCTGTTCCATGACAAATCCTTCTAACACGTTCCCACATAGCATAAGCAGTTTCACAGCTGTCGACCGCAGCAAAGATCTCCCGTGGTAATCCAAGTTGGATTAAATGCATTGCCATATCATCTGCGGCGATCTGCTTCTTATCTTCCTCTGTGTAATCTGCTTCTGTTTGTTCACGCACGAATGGTTGAGTAGGAGGTGTTGTATTTGGATTACCTTCAATTTGAACTTGTCTTGGCTTGAATAGACCATTTGTAATGGAGTTGATCATTAATTTACCATCAGGCTTTGTTTTGATGTAACGAAGCATGCGGCTTGTCCATGGGAGATATCCACCTTTTTCAAGCATTGGAGGTCGGTTTTCGGCACCGGCAGCATGAATGTCTTGCTGAGTTGCCATTGGTGAAGTGTAGATGAATAAAGTTGATTCTTGGATCGATTCAACGAAGTAGGAGTTGTGTTTAGTGTAAGTTGATGCAAGTTTTTATGGTGAAAAATTTGATCTAAAACCTTAAAACGTCAATAACTTCTTCTCGGAGCATTTTTAGGCCTCGAAACTTTGCCTATATCGATAAATCATTTAGCGTGTCGTTCTCCTCTGTCTCACGGTCGTTTTGACAGCTGATTCGTCGAAAACGGAGTAACGGTTCAAAAGTTATGGCCGTTTGAAATTTGGATGTCAAAAAGTCAAAAAACTTACGCGTAAACCTTTAATCTTATGCGTAAACAGTAATCTTACGCGTAAAGATGAGACTTATGTGTAGACTTCAAAGTTACGCGTAAAGTATGATCTTATGCGTAAACTATAGAGTTATGCGTAAGATATACCTTATGCGTAAGTTTTAATCTTATGCGTAAGATTCTTATGCGTAAGGTTCAAAAGACCAAACAAATCTTTCAAACTTATCCAAGCTTGAAAGATATCCGAAGTCGAAGTATTCCACTAACTTATCCAAGCTAGGGAAGTACTGAGTCACCGATGCACGAAGAGAAGACCTTTGATGAAGTTATGCGTAGAACTCTGAAACTTACTCGTAAGAATTACTCGTAAGAATTACTCGTAAGAATTACTCGTAGGAATTACTTGTAGAAATTACTCGTAGAAACTTACTCGTAAGAAAAGGGTTTTGACCAAAAGTTACTCCTAGGAAAAGGGTTTTGACCAAAAGTTACTCGTAAGATGTCCCAAACAGCCAAAAAATCCGATTTTTTCAACCAAAAACACTTTTTCCACTTGATTCTTTTGATCAAATCTTTCCCAAAACACTTAGAATCACTAAAGCTTCAAGAAAAACAACAACTTTAACACTAAAACACTTAAAGATCAAGACTTTTTAAAGAAAAAGTGCACTTTTACAAGAAAAAATGCAACTTTTTAAGAAAAAACTTGAAAAATACGATTACCACACACTCCTAAATCATTGTTAGGCGATTGATACCACTTGTTGGACCTTAGATTTATCAACTTTAACACAAATATAAGAACTGGATGAAGTAAAGATGGTGACTTGTAAGGATGTATGTGGTGTTAAGATGAAGAGAGAATAAGATGAAAAGAGAACTTTATTTCATAAACAAAACACACACTTTCACACACAAGCACACCTTACAAATGAGAGGTAAGGTGCCTTTTATAGTTCCATACATAGGCTTTTGATGGGCTTGGGCTTGGACTTGGTTACATAGTTGTATAACTAGGCTTATGAAACATAGCACATAACATATTAGCTTGCCAAGTCCAAAGCCCAATGACTAAACAATTACTAAACTTAACAAACGACACAAAGTTACAATATGAGAATGACCATCACTTCTATATATATATTTTTTAGTGCTAACAGTATGACAAGAAGATGATTTATTTTTTTGGAAGGGAAGCTTTGAATGTTCATTTTCTTGGAGGAAGATCTAACCTTGTTACCACACTATCCACACCGAACGAATCAGGGGAGTATTTGCTTTCATTCTTTTACCTATCTCACTTTTACATACTTTAATTGAACATTGGGGACAATGTTCATCCTAAGTGTAAGGGGAGGGTAAATGATGATACCTTATAGGATACAATTGCACTTGAGTTTGTTTGTTTGATGGTAGGTGTGTAATAAAACTAAGAGAAATACTTGTTAGTGTAATTTTAGCGCCAAATTTAAATTTTTTTACAACATTTAGGAGTGAAACTTTAGCCTTAGCAAGCGTCTCATGGATAGGAGATCGTATGACTAGCACAAAACCGTACCATTCAGAAAAATTTTCCACCCAAATATGTGAGGTTTGCCTTTAGATTTGATAGGAAAAGCATTCATTATTAGTGCTTATGAGTGTACCGGTAGCATTTAGATTCTAGAACTTGCGTTAGTGATGCATCTCGAGACCGCTAGTGAGACTACATTCGTGTAGTAGGATTTACTACATGATAAGAGGCATTAGGATCACCCTTGTGTTAAACCCGTATCATAATTACTTGACCATTTAAGTCATATTACTTGGCTAGTAAAGTCAATTAATTTTTCCCACACCTTAGCATTGTACTCATTTTTAGTACACGAAACCCCTAGTACACCCCTCCGAGCCTATCTTTTCGTTTCTAACTTTAAGCATCTTACTTAAAGGAAGAATTTGTTACAACCCACTTAAATGTACACCCAAATCGCCTTAGCCTTCCGTGTATGCACTCATCTTTAGTGCATTATTGTTATTTGTTTAAACCCTTAGTTAATTATCTAATTGATTACATGGTTGCTAAGTCGAGTCATATCTTGTACATATATTTTTGGGATGATTGGGACTCATGGGTAAAGTACTTATGTTATGGAGTAATGGGTAAGAACATCATATATTACCCTCATATGTGCGTTAATCTTAAAAGTACTCCAAGTGTTTTGATTATCTTGATTTGAGTCAATAGAATAGTTTATTGTAAAGTATGTAAAAATTCAAGTGTAAGGGGAATGTACATTCCCTATGATGTATTATTTTGGATGGTAGGGTAAAAGTGTATGAAAAAAATAAAAATTAAAATTAAAAAAAAAAATCGAAAAATTAAGAAAAAGAAAAAAAAAAATTAGAAAAAGAGAAAAGAAAAAAAACATACGGACTACCATCCCGTTTCATTCTATGTTTGTTTTATGTTTTTTCATTAGCTTAAGTCTAGTCTAGTCTTGGCTTAGCAACGCCATATTGTACATATAATTAACCAAGATAATTAACTTGCCACTAGTACATATTGCCTTTATCCAACAAAACCGTGTATTCCATATCCCTACATCTAACGTTATAACCCTTTAAAAGACCTCTTTGATAGTTTATCCTAGGTACTTACGCCATGTGGTGGAGGTTTGATCCTTTCCCAAGCCTATGGTAATCTATTTTGTTATGACATGTATTGAGAAATGTTTTCCATTTCCATATTGTGATATATACTTTATTACACCCGAGAGATGTGAGTATCTAAACACTATTTGTGAGGTGCTAGTGTATGACCTCCGTGCTTGTCTTTGGTCTTTAGGGGAATGATTATTTGTTGTAATTACTTTTATATTAGTGTTAAATGACCCCTAACTTGTATTTTGATAAGAATAAAAGCGCATTTGCTTGAGGACAAGCAAATCTCAAGTGTAAGGGTATTTGATGAGGCGAAAAATGAACCGTTTTTAGGGGGTCATTTTAGCCCGGATTTGAATTTATTTGATCAAATATTGCCCTAAATCGTTCCTTTTATCATTTTAGGTACTTTTGGAGTAAAATCTGGAAAAGGAAGCATTTTGGACGTTTTTGGAGCATTAAAGTGAAGAAAATGGCAAAGTCTTAATTTTCCTTGCTGGGAACAGTACCTGACGGCGTCAAAAGTTTCTTAATGACGGCGTTAAGAGCAATACAAGAGGTGGAAGTGGATGGTGCACATGACGATCCAGAAAGTTTTGTACTAAGGACATGACGGCGTCACCATAGGCCGTCATGGTCCAAATGTTAGTGACGGCCCAGAATAACATTACACATGACGACGTCAAAACTGGATCTAGGCAATCCGATTTCATTATGGGCGGCGAGTTGACGGCGTCAGAATTTTCATCTTGACGCCGTCACCCTGTAAAATCTATATATAGTTTTGCAATTTTCATTCATTGGTGTGTAACTTTTAGGGTGTAACTTTGGAGACAAACCCTAGTCCGATTTTCACAGCTTTTTCAAGGGTTTTTACCCTTTGAAACTTCTTATGTTCAATTGAGATAAGTACTCTTTCAATTCAATCAATATATCTATGTGTTGTTTGAATATATCTTACACTTGTCTTCAATTGAACATGCTAGGCTAGATCTCTTATGTGTTTGCTTAGATGTAGTGAAACCTAGATGTTAATTATTGGTTGATTGTTTGTTTATAATTGTTACGGATGATTGTATTCGATGTTAAGCTTAAGAAAACTGGCAGACTTCCATTGTTAACATGCTTGAACATCTTAAGAAGCATGTTCAGAGGTGTACTATGGTTTTTGGTTGTATTTAATGCGTAGGAGAATTCTAATGATCCCATGTTCGGAGCTTCTTAAGATGTTGATTTGGATCTTCGGAACGAAGTCCATGGAATGCACATCCGCTTTGCACCAACCGGATGGTGTCGGATCGCAAGGGGGTCATATTGGCTCCGGTGAGCTCAATGGTGTTTCGGTAGCCTTGGTGGCTAGGTCGGGAATACTCTCCTAAGGTTCGGGGCCTAAGAGGTTCTAGTGGTGGGTTTTGTTGTGGTGGGATGACGGGTTCAAAGATGTTCCCATCGTCCATGATGTTGGGTGGTGAAAAGTTACGAACAAACACACAAAGAAATAAGATAGACTAAAGAGAACCTAAAAATAAAAATAAAATCTTACTAGAAAGGAATCTAGCAAGTAGACCTAATAAAAAGAGATTCTAACCTAGACAATAACTATTCCACGGGCTGCGGTGCCAAAAACTTGATGCGTAGGGATTGCACCAGGCTTTACCTCTCAAGGGATCTTGAGAAGCTTACAACCCCCACCAGGCAGTGTACCTGATCGATGTAGTATAGTATAATGACAAGTACCGGGGGATTGATCGTTCAGCTAGGAATAGTGTCGCTAGGATTAGAAAACCTAAAGATTAAGTCTAGAGATGAGGGATGATTCTTTTTGTATTTTTATATTTTTAGGAAAGCAAATTAAAATCTCGGGTTTTGAAGGATTTGGGCGGAATTAGTTGCTAGTCAACTAACCCAATACTAAAGATGAAATCAAAATAAAATACTAAAAATGAAAATAAAACTAAATTGAACTAAAGTTGTGAGCAATAAGAGGGAGAAATGTGTTTACTTAGATTTCACTACTCCCTAGATATCTTTTACACGTTAATTACTTGTTATCTTTTACACCTTAATACCATTCATGGGGTGGCGTACTTACTTCCCCAATCCTATGAGTGCCTACTTCACTCCTATGTCGAGCCGGCTAAGAAGCTCCTAACATGGGATCATTAGTATTTACTCATGCATTAAATACAACCAATAAAACCTAGTACACATCGGTTCATGTTTCCTAAGACGTTCAAGCATGTTACCAATTGGAGATCTGCCAGTTTTCTTAAGCCTAACATTGAAATAATTCATCCAATACAACCATAAACAAGTAATCAACACATAATTAACATCTAGGTTTCATTAGATCTAAGCAAACACAAGATAGATCTAGCCTAACATGGTGGAATCAAGACAAGCACAAGATATAGACAACCAACACATAGACATATTGATTGAATTAAAAGAATACTTATCTCAATAGCACATGTAAGGGTTCAAGGGCTGAAAACCCTTGAATAAACTGTAAAATACGTATATGGTTCGGCCTTAGGGTTTCTCCAAACTTCTTCCTTTTAATGAATGAAAATTAGAAAACTATATATAGATTTTAGAGGCTGACGGTGTCAAGAACAAAGGTGTGACGCCGTCATCTCGCCGCCAAATAATTCCTCGGACTGCCTTGATCTACATCTGACGCCGTCATGTAGTCCTCTTTTGCAGGCCATCACACAATTAACTCTTGACTCTCTACTTGTGACGCCTTCAGGTTTGTACTGGGTCGTCATGGATTTTACTCTTGACGCCGTCAGGAATGTCCTCTTGACGCCGTCAAACACTGTTCCCAGCATGAAAAATTAAGTCTTTGGCGTTTTCTCACTTTTATGCTCCAAAAACGTTCGAATTGCTTCCTTTTCTAGATTTCACTCCCAAAGTACCTAAAATCACAAAAGGAACGATTTAGAGCAATATTTGATCAAATAAATTCATTTTCGGGCTTAAATGACCCCCTAAAAGTGGTTCATTTTTTGCCTCATCACCAACCATTGGTGTGAACGCGTCACAATGATTGATCCAAGGGCTATGGAATGATGGGATGGATTGGATTATGATCAAGTGGTTCTGAGGTGACTTAAACAAACACAAATGCACTCGGATTGCCAGCATGGCATTTGATACCCCTCGCCTCTCTCACGACTATAAATAGAGACACTTATTAGCTCTATTGCATGTAGATTAGTGTGTGTAGCGAAGCTCTGCTTATTTTCATTCAAAATGTACTTAGTTTAGCTTATTGTATTCGTACCTCAAATTAGCTTTTAATAAAATTCATTTTTCACTTATTACTTCTAGCTTATTGATCATCTATTGTTACTTTAAGCTTTTATATCTGTTATTCTTATTCAACTTTTAGTTTCTTAAATAGCTTAATCATTTTCATTTTGTTAATTCAGTTTTCATATTTTTCAAAAACAACAAAAATCAGAAAATATAAAAATAAAAAAATATGTTTACAATTTGTTTAGAAAAGCTTACATTAGAGCTTATTTAGTTTATATACAGTCCATTTAAGCTCTATATCTTATTGTGGATCTGTTTTGAGTCACCATTCATAATCAACCAAGATCAGTCAACAAAAGTCAAAGTTACTTTGATTCATTTGATTTCTGGTGTTACTGGATAAGCTGAGACAGAAAAGGAAGGTCTCTGCCTATCTAAAAGATAGGCAAGCTCAGTGAGCCCCCTCTGTTCATGCTGAGGGGGATTGACTTGGTAATCTCTGATTTGAATATTATAATAAGTAGTATTTGTTTTAGATTTTGATTTAGCATAATTAGTAGCTGTTACATTGGTTCAGTTTGCTGTTATTGTTGTAGTTATTTCTGAGATTGAGCTTATTTGATCATTTGATTCATTTGTTTAGATAGATCTGATTTGCATAACTTCATTAGTATATCTGTCATACTTTGGATCTGTGAATTTGCTTTACTGTTAGATCTAGTTGTAATCTGTGGTTGATTTGTTGATTGTTAGTGATTTAGGACTGAGTTTGATTGAATTGATGGAGATTAGTGGACTATGTATAGGATTTGTAGTGAAATCAGGTTTGTAAGGGGGTGTTTGGATATGTCATTTATTGTCACACCCCCAATTTACCTGACTTGCAGCGGAATGGAATGCCTGAGGGTGTAACTGTCATAGCACCATAACAAGGAAATATTGAACGACCTAAAGTGTCGTTTGGAAAATACATATCGTTTGATTTATTTAAAAGCATCCAGTGCTACAAAACATAGGTCCCCAAAGGTTGAAACGTTTACAGAAAACAAGTTCAGGAAATGTCAAACGATAATTTACACAAGTGCATGAAAAATCCAAAATGTAGTGCGTCATCCCTGGCACACCCTAATGTTACTCCATGCATGTAATATGATGATACCTTAGTTACCTGAAAATACATTGCGAAAACGGTCAACACGAATGTTGGTGAATAATCATAGGTTTATGAAATATAATGTTTTGTACGGCCACCACAAGTATAAATGCATGACAAAAGTCACGTAAAAATAGTACAATAGCCTTAAACTCATGACACCGAAGCTATGACTGATGAAATTCTATGCCCCTCCCGAATGTTCTGCCAAACACTCAAATGTAAAAGACATGACATGCATCCGCTTACTGTTGGTAATCACTACCACGGATGGAGGCGTCACCCTCGATAGATCTATCCACTCACTCTCGCTTAGCGGTAAATTAACGGTTCATGATGTTACAGGGGACTTATCACATGGCAGACAAGCTACTTAAGCTATGTACATAGGTTTTGATACTTGGGCTCGTACTGAAATGGTGCAATGTATTCTCCCCCGTGGGATTTGAAAACAATAAAAATGTATACGGGGCTATGAATACTCACCTCAACTGATGATACTGCAATGATATGAAATGAACAACAATGATCGGTTAGCTGCCGCAACCTAAAATGAGTGATGAATGATCTCATTTAGATCACCAAATGATGTTATGAATGTCCATGCTCATGTTTCTATACCACTCTACTCTTTGTAAAAACACTTGTGTTATCAAAATATATAATCCAAGAATTTGGAAAAATATTGCTATTAGAAAATATAATAAGCTAGTTGCAATATATATATACTTATATATATCGTATGTTTCCATGTTAGTGTTGAAATCCTCGGGTTGTAATCCTTGAAATATCGCCTTGAAATGATGAAAATATACTTGTAATAACTAATACTACATTAGTTATAAAGCTTGGTACTTAATATTACTTCTAGCTTATAAATGTACTTCGTAGTTTTTGTGTCACTTTTATTAAAAGCTGTCAAATATAAAATGGTTTTAGCCGATATTCAAACGTGAATATCTTTGTCGTTACTTGTCCGTTTTACTTGTTCTTTATGTCCACGGTTACGTCTTAGTATGTAGTAATATATTTTGGAAAGTTCGGCTCCTCCGGGTTACGTCTAAAGCCTCTTTTTGACCGACGAAAAACGTCCAACAGCAACTATTTTCAGAAAAATACTTTTCGTCTACAATCTTGCAAAAATCATAACTCCTTCGTTATAAACTCTTTTTAATCCGTTCTTTCGCCTACGGATTCGTTTTTGAAAGTATTTTCTAAAAAGTTTGCCAAAGTCTCCTTGGTGTTTACTGATTTTCCAGGTTTTCACAAAACGGGACAGCATGTCTAAAATAGGTTCCAAATCAAGTTTTCAAGGTTTATAACTAATTTCTACCATCACCAAACCTCTTGTAATCACCACATAGCTAATCTAATCCTACCATACACCTTCTTAGGGTGCCATGGACTCCTAACCAAGTTATTATAGCAAGGGGATTCATAAATAAAAAGTTAGGGTTTGTATGTTCCATTTCTAACAAAATAAATGGTGGTATAGCTAGTTGTACATGGTTTTTAGCATGGAAATCATGTAATACAAGTAAATATAAGATGATTCATGAAAAAAATAATGTTGATAACTTACTTGAAAAATGAGATGATTAGATGATGATTATGCTTGATGTTCTTGTGTTTTTGTTGCTTGATTCTTGATTAGGCAAGTAAAAGGAACAAGTTTGATGTTATAACTTATGAAAAATGATCACTTGATCTTGGTATTATGGTTGGGTCGTGGGTTTGAAGAGAAGAAAGGAAGATGAGATGAATTTTGATCTTAGCTAAAAAGTGAATTATGATTTAGGTTTTTGGTTAATGTTATGTTTTTATGGTTTATTAGTTTAATATAGGTAAGTTAATGCATGGGGTTAAAAGGGGTGGTCATGGGCCGGTTTTTCAAGGGTGAAGGGGGGGGGGGGGGGTAGGGTGCTTTTGATTTAATTAGAAAACCTTGCATGAATTATGTGCTAGTTTGTGTTTTTAGTTACAATCGGGTACCGGTTTTATTAGAAATAAATGTTTACGAAGTTTACCGGGATGAAATAAAGTCATAATAATGTTGAAAACATATTAAAAATATGTTGGGTACATTTACTGAGTGATCGGGTGATTATTGTTTAGTTTTCACGAAAACCGTCGTTATATTCATACGCGTACGTTATAAATAAAATAAATTTCCAAAATACTGGGTAACTGAATGTTATAACTTTTATGATGTTAAAATGGATATAAAAATATGTCGGGACCATTGTGGGAATATTTAGATATATTCGTCGTGTATAAACCGGGTGTTAACGTTTACTATAAATACTTATACGTAAAAACGTTAAATGTACTGAATATAGAAATTTGAAAATCCTGAGAGTGGTATAACATGAAAATGCTGTTATGATGATATGCAGACTATCCCCAGTCCGTATGCAGTGTTCTTAACACTAATGAAATGAATTCGCACCTAAACCAATCCGGTTACGCGAATTTGAATACCCGTAAACTAAATTTTACGATGAAATGAGTAATGCAAGTGAATAGTGAAAACTTTTCCGGAAATGAATAGTGTTCGGTGAATAGTAAATTTCCCAAAAGTTTCTCAGAATATCAAACTGACCTCGAAAACGATGAATAGTAAAACGATGAATAGTGTTTTGATGAATAGTGATTTATGAATAGTAAAAAGTCGAAGTTTCGGAAAATGACCTGAAATGGTAAATGACGTGAAATGGTGAGTTGTGACATCCGCCCACCCAAATAGGAATTCAGTCCCTGAATTCAGCTAGTGTTGGTCTCGGTAATAGGTTTGGTGAAAAGGTGTGGATACTTGCGTTGCATTTGGTCCTCTCGTTCCCATGTAAACTCAGGACCTCTTCGAGAATTCCAGCGAACCTTAACGATCGGAATTCTACTCTGCTTTAACTGTTTGACCTCTCGGTCCATGATTTCAACTGGTTCCTCCACAAAGTTAAGCTTGTCATCTAGCTGAATCTCTTCTAATGGTATAACTGAAGACTCATCTGAAAGGCATTTCTTGAGGTTTGAGACATGAAATGTATTATGTACGTTGCTGAGTTCTGATGGTAGTTCAAGCTTGTAAGCTACTGGACCAATCCTTTCCAGTATCTTAAATGGACCAATGTATCTCGGATTCAACTTTCCACGCTTTCCAAATCGTATCACGCCCTTCCAAGGCGAGACTTTCAACATGACCTTGTCTCCCACCTGGAATTCCAATGGTTTACGTCTAACATCTGCGTAGCTCTTCTGTCGGCTTCTAGCTGTTTCAAGCCTATCTCGAATCTGTATTATCTTTTCTGTTGTTTCCCTAACCATCTCTGGACCTGTGCATTGTACCTCTCCAACTTCTGCCCAACAAACTGGTGAACGACACTTACGACCATACAATGCCTCAAATGGTGCTGCTTTAATACTTGAATGGTAACTGTTGTTATAAGAGAACTCGATTAATGGCAAATGGTTAGCCCAACCATTCCCAAAGTCAATCACACACGCTCGCAGCATGTCCTCCAGTGTCTGAATAGTTCTCTCACTCTGACCATCAGTCTGTGGATGGTAAGCAGTGCTCATGTCTAACTTGGATCCAAAGGAATCTTGTAATGACTTCCAAAAGTTTGAAGTAAAACGACTATCCCTGTCTGAAATGATAGAAACTGGTGCCCCATGCCTCGAGACTATTTCCTTGACATAAAGTCTGGCAAGCTGTTCCATGGAATAAGTCTCTCTAATGGGTATGAAATGTGCTGATTTAGTAAGACGATCAACAATTACCCATATAGCATCGAAACCTCCTGACGTCTTGGGTAATTTAGTAACAAAGTCCATTGTAATACGTTCCCACTTCCATTGTGGAATTTCTGGTTGTTGAAGTAGTCCTGACGGTTTCTGGTACTCGGCTTTCACTTTAGCACAAGTAAGACATTTGCTGACGTACGTAGCTATTTCTGCTTTCATGTTCGGCCACCAATACAGCTTTTTGAGATCCTGATACATCTTGTCAGAACCTGGGTGAATAGAGTACTTTGACTTATGTGATTCATGCATAATCAAATCTCGTACTCCACCATAGAGTGGTATCCAACTTCGATCCTTGAAGCATAACACTCCATCTGCTCTCTTAACGAAACCATTCTTGTTTTCTGGCATACCATAAAGTTTCTCCTGTGGCCGATTTTCCTCCTTGAGAGCCTCAATCTGAGCTTCTAAGATTTTTGATGGTAATGGTGAAATAATAGTCATTCCTAATGACCTGACCCTCAAAGGTTTGAGTCGTTCCTTTCTGCTAAGTGCATCTGCTACGACATTTGCTTTTCCTGGGTGATATCGGATTTCACAATCATAATCACTCAACAATTCTAGCCAACGACGTTGTCTCATGTTAAGTTCCTTCTGATCAAGTATATGCTGTAAGCTCTTGTGGTCGGTAAAAATTACACATTTAGTACCATAAAGGTAGTGTCTCCAAATCTTGAGTGCAAAAACAACAGCACCCAACTCCAAGTCGTGTGTAGTGTAATTCTTCTCGTGTGTCTTAAGCTGTCTAGATGCATAAGCTATCACCTTCTCATTTTGCATTAGCACAGCTCCAAGTCCTTTATGCGAAGCATCGCAATATACCACAAAGTTCTCAATACCTTCTGGTAGTGACAAAATCGGTGCACTACAAAGCTTCTGCTTCAATAACTGAAATGCAGATTCTTGTTTCTCTCCCCACTCGTACTTCTGATTCTTTTGTGTCAGCTTAGTCAGCGACTTCGCTATCTTAGAAAACCCTTCGATAAACCTTCTGTAATATCCTGCAAGTCCTAAGAATTGACGAATTTCTGTAGGAGACTTGGGCGTAGCCCAATCCTTTACTGCCTCAATCTTTGCTGGGTCGACTTGTAATCCTTGGCTATCAATGACATGGCCAAGAAATTGAACTCTTTGTATCCAAAAGTCA
The DNA here is from genome assembly GCA_030686995.1 of Artemisia argyi. Taxonomy (NCBI): domain Eukaryota; kingdom Viridiplantae; phylum Streptophyta; class Magnoliopsida; order Asterales; family Asteraceae; genus Artemisia; species Artemisia argyi. The sequence goes on along the minus strand of CM060694.1, from coordinate 84,494,116 downwards.
CACTTTGAAAATTTGGCATACAATTGCTCCTTCTTGAGTAGTTCCAATATTGTTCTGAGGTGTGCTTCATGCTCTTTCTTACTCTTGGAATAAATCAGGATATCGTCAATGAACACAATCACATACTTATCAAGATATGGTTTGCATACTCTGTTCATGAGATCCATGAATACCGCAGGTGCATTCGTTAATCCAAAAGGCATCACTTGAAACTCATAATGACCATAACGTGTTCTGAATGCTGTCTTCGGGATATCTTCTTCCCGAACTCTGAGTTGATGGTAACCTGATCTTAAATCAATCTTAGAATAAAAACAGGAACCTTGTAGCTGATCAAACAAGTCATCAATCCTAGGTAGTGGATAACGATTCTTCACCGTTAACTTGTTCAGCTCACGATAGTCTATGCACATTCTGAAAGATCCATCCTTCTTCTTTACAAACAAAACCGGTGCTCCCCAAGGCGAGGAACTCGGTCTAATGAATCCTTTGTCTAAAAGCTCTTGTAACTGGTTAGACAATTCTTGCATTTCAGAAGGTGCAAGTCTATATGGTGCTCGAGCAATTGGTGCAGCCCCTGGCACCAACTCAATCTGAAACTCAACCTGACGTGTAGGTGGCAGTCCTGGTAATTCTTCCGGAAAAACTTCTGGAAATTCCTTAACAATTGGCACATCTTCAAGTCGTTTCTCATCTGACTTCTTTTCCGTTATGTGTGCCAAGAATGCATAACAACCCTTCTTTATGTACTTCTCGGTTTTAATGCATGATATGATACTGAGTCTAGTTCCACTTCGCTCCCTGCGAACAACTAAAGTTTCACCTCCATAAGAAAGATGAACAACTTTCTCATCACAAATGATCCTTGCACGATGTCGCGACAACCAATCCATTCCGATAACGACGTCAAAACTTCCAAGTTCTACGGGCATAAGGTCTATATTGAATGGGTGATTTAGGAAATTGATGGTGCAACCACGGATAATGGTGTTGGTGTTAACTAAAGACCCATCGGCTAATTCAACAATGTAGGGAATGTCTAAGGTAGTTGGTTCTATGTTAAGTAAAGGTGCAAATGTAATAGAAACAAAACTTCTATCCGCTCCTGAATCAAATAAAATGGATGCATAACGATTATTAACGAGGAACGTACCCGTAACAACATTCGGGTCCTCATGGGCATCTTCTCCTCCCATAACATAAGCCCTTCCTCGAGCTACTCCTCCCTGATTCCCAGTTCTTTGATCATTCCTCCTTGGGCAATTGTACTGGAAATGACCCAACTCTCCACAACCATAACATGCTCCTGGTTGGTTCTGATTAATTATTCCTCGTGGTGTTTTGCAGTCCTTAGTCCAATGACCGACCTTTCCACAGTTCTGACAAGCTCTTGGACAATTTCCAGGGTTATGATGAGTTCGACATTTCTTACACTTGGGTAGTTTCCCATTAAATCATTTTCCTTCTGTTGGTCCTGCAGCATAGACCTTTGCCGCTTCCTGCCTCTTAGGTGCTGGTTGGTTAGCATTCCCACCTTGGTTATTATCAAACTTCCTCTTGTTGTTATTGTTGTTTTGGTTATTGGGGTAGTTGCGGTTTCGGTTATTGTTATAGTTGTTGTTGTTGTTGTTGTTGTTGTTGTTTCGATTGTTGTTGTAGTTGGTGTTGTTGGAACGGTTATTGTTGTTGTTTGCAGCAGACTTTCCTTTCAACACTTGGACCATAAGTTTCTGAGTTATACGAATGGCCTCCTCCATTGTTTGTGGGTCGAAAGACATCACATCCCCTTGGATGCTTTCGGGTAATCCCCCAGTAAAGTTCTCCATCTTTTTCTCAGCGTCCGGAACCATAGTTGGACACAGTGTAGCCAACTCCTGAAACTTCCTGATATAAGTTTCAATATCATCTCCTTTAGTTACTAACTGGTAGAATTCTGTTTCCAACTTTTGCACCTCAGTACGAGGGCAAAACTTCTTGGTCATCAGCTTTTTGAATTCAGCCCAAGTAAGTTTGTAAGCATTCTCCATACCAATGGGTTGAGCATACGAATTCCACCAAGACATGGCTTCATCCAGCAGCATACCTGTAGCAAACTTTACCTTGTTAACCTCCTGACAACCACACATGAGAAAGACGTTCTCAGTCTTCTCGAACCAGCGGATTAAAGCAACCGCTCCCTCAGTTCCCTTATACTTGATAGGATCACTAATCTTGAAATCCTTCCAAGTACATTCACGCCTAGTAGTGGGTTGAACCACTTCAGCAGTAGGTGGAACCTCAGCAGCCCTTGCAGCAACTTCAGCTCTCTCAGTCTCTAGAGCTTCTGCTACACTATCCCTGACCAACTTGCGGATAGCTGCTTGTGTCATGGCAGGTGTTTCTGATGTAACCTTTGCCTTCTTTGGCGCCATACTTCTGATAAATAATAATCGACAACAACCATGAGAAAACTATAATAGAAATAGTCATCGTACAAAAATATACGCCCACAACATGTATATATACAACCACAACAAGTATAAATACAACCACGACATGTACGAGTACAACCACAACCTGTAATAATACAACCACGACACGTATAGATACAACCACAACAAGTATAAATACGTTAACCATAAAGAGCAACCATGAAACATCATAAATATAATCACAACACATGAATATAATACATGAAAATTTCGGTCGACGTAGACCGATATATATATATAGCACAACATTTCCAACATAGTAGAGTCGCACTTGATATATTTGTTTGTACAACAACCAAAAGACTACAAGTTCTTGAACTACGTCCCACACCTCGGGACTAGGAAATAGTAAAAGCTAATATAATACTAGTCTATGTCTATGCTCCTCCAGGTGCCCTAGATGGTCCAGGAGCTCCAGATGCTCCAGGCTCTCCCCTCAAGCGGCGAATCTCACGATCCATCGCAACCACGATCTCCTCCAGATGCTGAACTCGTAACTGAGAAGAAACATCCCTGCGCTCCATCACTGTCAACCTCTCTCGAAACAATGCCAACTGATCTACCTGCTCCCACTGAGTCTCCTGTGTCGCCTGAGCTCTATCTCGAATCTCAGGTAACTCATCCCTAAGTAGCTCAATCTCCTCCTGATGCCTCAACTGTCGTGCCTCAAGTCCATGGTATGTCACATCAATACCAACCCTGCCCTGAACCAAATCCTCAACCTGCTCCTCGACAGTCTCAAGTCGAGTAGTAATGATCTCATCAACTCTATACCCCAACCTATCTACTTGCTCCTGCTGAGCACCCATCTGATCCTCTAATGTGACGGGTGTAGGGCTCCTAGCTGCAGCCGCTCTAGAACTCTCACCTACGTGATATACTGGTGGTGGTTCTGCTGATTCTGACTCTGTAGTGGTAGGTGAATCTGGAAACCTAACACGCTTCCTAAGCGGTAAGAGTGAGGTGGATATAGGGGTAGCAGTGGGTATGGCTGGTGGTGGTGGTGTAGGCACAGTAGGACTAGGTAGGGTCCTATAAGTAGATGTAGCATAACGAACTCTCTTACTAACAACCTGGATAGTCTTTTCCCTACGAAACATAAGTCTCGGCTCAGACTGGATAGTAGTGGTAGGAGATGGTGTGTCTGTGGGCACTCGGGTGACATCTAATGGTACAATAGGATGGACAGGAGGAGTAGGAGCCGTCTCCTCCTCCTCGAAAGGCTCTGTGTCATCATCTGATGCCAAAAGTGGCAACTCAGGTACAATAGGGCTAGGTGGTGGTGAACGGACAGTAGAAGACATAGAGCCTTCAATATCGGAGTCTGTGATGGTGTACAGTATAACAACATTTGGGTTTGCAGACATGGTTCTGTGATAATCAAGGTGAAATAAAATGAATAACTCGTAATGAAATCACCATAAACAATGAGCATGCACTTATGATGAAATGATGAGATGCTATGATAATGTGGTTATAGTCTAGGGTCAATGATACATCCTAGTTCTCTATAACCTTAGCTCTGATACCAATCTGTCACACCCCCAATTTACCTGACTTGCAGCGGAATGGAATGCCTGAGGGTGTAACTGTCATAGCACCATAACAAGGAAATATTGAACGACCTAAAGTGTCGTTTGGAAAATACATATCGTTTGATTTATTTAAAAGCATCCAGTGCTACAAAACATAGGTCCCCAAAGGTTGAAACGTTTACAGAAAACAAGTTCAGGAAATGTCAAACGATAATTTACACAAGTGCATGAAAAATCCAAAATGTAGTGCGTCATCCCTGGCACACCCTAATGTTACTCCATGCATGTAATATGATGATACCTTAGTTACCTGAAAATACATTGCGAAAACGGTCAACACGAATGTTGGTGAATAATCATAGGTTTATGAAATATAATGTTTTGTACGGCCACCACAAGTATAAATGCATGACAAAAGTCACGTAAAAATAGTACAATAGCCTTAAGCTCATGACACCGAAGCTATGACTGATGAAATTCTATGCCCCTCCCGAATGTTCTGCCAAACACTCAAATGTAAAAGACATGACATGCATCCGCTTACTGTTGGTAATCACTACCACGGATGGAGGTGTCACCCTCGATAGATCTATCCACTCACTCTCGCTTAGCGGTAAATTAACGGTTCATGATGTTACAGGGGACTTATCACATGGCAGACAAGCTACTTAAGCTATGTACATAGGTTTTGATACTTGGGCTCGTACTGAAATGGTGCAATGTATTCTCCCCCGTGGGATTTGAAAACAATAAAAATGTATACGGGGCTATGAATACTCACCTCAACTGATGATACTGCAATGATATGAAATGAACAACAATGATCGGTTAGCTGCCGCAACCTAAAATGAATGATGAATGATCTCATTTAGATCACCAAATGATGTTATGAATGTCCATGCTCATGTTTCTATACCACTCTACTCTTTGTAAAAACACTTGTGTTATCAAAATATATAATCCAAGAATTTGGAAAAATATTGCTATTAGAAAATATAATAAGCTAGTTGCAATATATATATACTTATATATATCGTATGTTTCCATGTTAGTGTTGAAATCCTCGGGTTGTAATCCTTGAAATATCGCCTTGAAATGATGAAAATATACTTGTAATAACTAATACTACATTAGTTATAAAGCTTGGTACTTAATATTACTTCTAGCTTATAAATGTACTTCGTAGTTTTTGTGTCACTTTTATTAAAAGCTGTCAAATATAAAATGGTTTTAGCCGATATTCAAACGTGAATATCTTTGTCGTTACTTGTCCGTTTTACTTGTTCTTTATGTCCACGGTTACGTCTTAGTATGTAGTAATATATTTTGGAAAGTTCGGCTCCTCCGGGTTACGTCTAAAGCCTCTTTTTGACCGACGAAAAACGTCCAACAGCAACTATTTTCAGAAAAATACTTTTCGTCTACAATCTTGCAAAAATCATAACTCCTTCGTTATAAACTCTTTTTAATCCGTTCTTTCGCCTACAGATTCGTTTTTGAAAGTATTTTCTAAAAATTTTGCCAAAGTCTCCTTGGTGTTTACTGATTTTCCAGGTTTTCACAAAACGGGACAGCATGTCTAAAATAGGTTCCAAATCAAGTTTTCAAGGTTTATAACTAATTTCTACCATCACCAAACCTCTTGTAATCACCACATAGCTAATCTAATCCTACCATACACCTTCTTAGGGTGCCATGGACTCCTAACCAAGTTATTATAGCAAGGGGATTCATAAATAAAAAGTTAGGGTTTGTATGTTCCATTTCTAACAAAATAAATGGTGGTATAGCTAGTTGTACATGGTTTTTAGCATGGAAATCATGTAATACAAGTAAATATAAGATGATTCATGAAAAAAATAATGTTGATAACTTACTTGAAAAATGAGATGATTAGATGATGATTATGCTTGATGTTCTTGTGTTTTTGTTGCTTGATTCTTGATTAGGCAAGTAAAAGGAACAAGTTTGATGTTATAACTTATGAAAAATGATCACTTGATCTTGGTATTATGGTTGGGTCGTGGGTTTGAAGAGAAGAAAGGAAGATGAGATGAATTTTGATCTTAGCTAAAAAGTGAATTATGATTTAGGTTTTTGGTTAATGTTATGTTTTTATGGTTTATTAGTTTAATATAGGTAAGTTAATGCATGGGGTTAAAAGGGGTGGTCATGGGCCGGTTTTTCAAGGGTGAAGGGGGGGGGGGGGGTAGGGTGCTTTTGATTTAATTAGAAAACCTTGCATGAATTATGTGCTAGTTTGTGTTTTTAGTTACAATCGAGTACCGGTTTTATTAGAAATAAATGTTCACGAAGTTTACCGGGATGAAATAAAGTCATAATAATGTTGAAAACATATTAAAAATATGTTGGGTACATTTACTGAGTGATCGGGTGATTATTGTTTAGTTTTCACGAAAACCGTCGTTATATTCATACGCGTACGTTATAAATAAAATAAATTTCCAAAATACTGGGTAACTGAATGTTATAACTTTTATGATGTTAAAATAGATATAAAAATATGTCGGGACCATTGTGGGAATATTTAGATATATTCGTCGTGTATAAACCGGGTGTTAACATTTACTATAAATACTTATACGTAAAAACGTTAAATGTACTGAATATAGAAATTTGAAAATCCTGAGAGTGGTATAACATGAAAATGCTGTTATGATGATATGCAGACTATCCCCAGTCCGTATGCAGTGTTCTTAACACTAATGAAATGAATTCGCACCTAAACCAATCCGGTTACGCGAATTTGAATACCCGTAAACTAAATTTTACGATGAAATGAGTAATGCAAGTGAATAGTGAAAACTTTTCCGGAAATGAATAGTGTTCGGTGAATAGTAAATTTCCCAAAAGTTTCTCAGAATATCAAACTGACCTCGAAAACAATGAATAGTAAAACGATGAATAGTGTTTTTATGAATAGTGATTTATGAATAGTAAAAAGTCGAAGTTTCGGAAAATGACCTGAAATGGTAAATGACGTGAAATGGTGAGTTGTGACATCCGCCCACCCAAATAGGAATTCAGTCCCTGAATTCAGCTAGTGTTGGTCTCGGTAATAGGTTTGGTGAAAAGGTGTGGATACTTGCGTTGCATTTGGTCCTCTCGTTCCCATGTAAACTCAGGACCTCTTCGAGAATTCCAGCGAACCTTAACGATTGGAATTCTACTCTGCTTTAACTGTTTGACCTCTCGGTCCATGATTTCAACTGGTTCCTCCACAAAGTTAAGCTTGTCATCTAGCTGAATCTCTTCTAATGGTATAACTGAAGGCTCATCTGAAAGGCATTTCTTGAGGTTTGAGACATGAAATGTATTATGTACGTTGCTGAGTTCTGATGGTAGTTCAAGCTTGTAAGCTACTGGACCAATCCTTTCCAGTATCTTAAATGGACCAATGTATCTCGGATTCAACTTTCCACGCTTTCCAAATCGTATCACGCCCTTCCAAGGCGAGACTTTCAACATGACCTTGTCTCCCACCTGGAATTCCAATGGTTTACGTCTAACATCTGCGTAGCTCTTCTGTCGGCTTCTAGCTGTTTCAAGCCTATCTCGAATCTGTATTATCTTTTCTGTTGTTTCCCTAACCATCTCTGGACCTGTGCATTGTACCTCTCCAACTTCTGCCCAACAAACTGGTGAACGACACTTACGACCATACAATGCCTCAAATGGTGCTGCTTTAATACTTGAATGGTAACTGTTGTTATAAGAGAACTCGATTAATGGCAAATGGTTAGCCCAACCATTCCCAAAGTCAATCACACACGCTCGCAGCATGTCCTCCAGTGTCTGAATAGTTCTCTCACTCTGACCATCAGTCTGTGGATGGTAAGCAGTGCTCATGTCTAACTTGGATCCAAAGGAATCTTGTAATGACTTCCAAAAGTTTGAAGTAAAACGACTATCCCTGTCTGAAATGATAGAAACTGGTGCCCCATGCCTCGAGACTATTTCCTTGACATAAAGTCTGGCAAGCTGTTCCATGGAATAAGTCTCTCTAATGGGTATGAAATGTGCTAATTTAGTAAGACGATCAACAATTATCCATATAGCATCGAAACCTCCTAACGTCTTGGGTAATTTAGTAACAAAGTCCATTGTAATACGTTCCCACTTCCATTGTGGAATTTCTGGTTGTTGAAGTAGTCCTGACGGTTTCTGGTACTCGGCTTTCACTTTAGCACAAGTAAGACATTTGCTGACGTACGTAGCTATTTCTGCTTTCATGTTCGGCCACCAATACAGCTTTTTGAGATCCTGATACATCTTGTCAGAACCTGGGTGAATAGAGTACTTTGACTTATGTGATTCATGCATAATCAAATCTCGTACTCCACCATAGAGTGGTATCCAACTTCGATCCTTGAAGCATAACACTCCATCTGCTCTCTTAACGAAACCATTCTTGTTTTCTGGCATACCATAAAGTTTCTCCTGTGGCCGATTTTCCTCCTTGAGAGCCTCAATCTGAGCTTCTAAGATTTTTGATGGTAATGGTGAAATAATAGTCATTCCTAATGACCTGACCCTCAAAGGTTTGAGTCGTTCCTTTCTGCTAAGTGCATCTGCTACGACATTTGCTTTTCCTGGGTGATATCGGATTTCACAATCGTAATCACTCAACAATTCTAGCCAACGACGTTGTCTCATGTTAAGTTCCTTCTGATCAAGTATATGCTGTAAGCTCTTGTGGTCGGTAAAAATTACACATTTAGTACCATAAAGGTAGTGTCTCCAAATCTTGAGTGCAAAAACAACAGCACCCAACTCCAAGTCGTGTGTAGTGTAATTCTTCTCGTGTGTCTTAAGCTGTCTAGATGCATAAGCTATCACCTTCTCATTTTGCATTAGCACAGCTCCAAGTCCTTTATGCGAAGCATCGCAATATACCACAAAGTTCTCAATACCTTCTGGTAGTGACAAAATCGGTGCACTACAAAGCTTCTGCTTCAATAACTGAAATGCAGATTCTTGTTTCTCTCCCCACTCGTACTTCTGATTCTTTTGTGTCAGCTTAGTCAGCGACTTCGCTATCTTAGAAAACCCTTCGATAAACCTTCTGTAATATCCTGCAAGTCCTAAGAATTGACGAATTTCTGTAGGAGACTTGGGCGTAGCCCAATCCTTTACTGCCTCAATCTTTGCTGGGTCGACTTGTAATCCTTGGCTATCAATGACATGGCCAAGAAATTGAACTCTTTGTATCCAAAAGTCACACTTTGAAAATTTGGCATACAATTGCTCCTTCTTGAGTAGTTCCAATATTGTTCTGAGGTGTGCTTCATGCTCTTTCTTACTCTTGGAATAAATCAGGATATCGTCAATGAACACAATCACATACTTATCAAGATATGGTTTGCATACTCTGTTCATGAGATCCATGAATACCGCAGGTGCATTCGTTAATCCAAAAGGCATCACTTGAAACTCATAATGACCATAACGTGTTCTGAATGCTGTCTTCGGGATATCTTCTTCCCGAACTCTGAGTTGATGGTAACCTGATCTTAAATCAATCTTAGAATAAAAACAGGAACCTTGTAGCTGATCAAACAAGTCATCAATCCTAGGTAGTGGATAACGATTCTTCACCGTTAACTTGTTCAGCTCACGATAGTCTATGCACATTCTGAAAGATCCATCCTTCTTCTTTACAAACAAAACCGGTGCTCCCCAAGGCGAGGAACTCGGTCTAATGAATCCTTTGTCTAAAAGCTCTTGTAACTGGTTAGACAATTCTTGCATTTCAGAAGGTGCAAGTCTATATGGTGCTCGTGCAATTGGTGCAGCCCCTGGCACCAACTCAATCTGAAACTCAACCTGACGTGTAGGTGGCAGTCCTGGTAATTCTTCCGGAAAAACTTCTGGAAATTCCTTAACAATTGGCACATCTTCAAGTCGTTTCTCATCTGACTTCTTTTCCGTTATGTGTGCCAAGAATGCATAACAACCCTTCTTTATGTACTTCTCGGTTTTAATGCATGATATGATACTGAGTCTAGTTCCACTTCGCTCCCCGCGAACAACTAAAGTTTCACCTCCATAAGAAAGATGAACAACTTTCTCATCACAAATGTTCCTTGCACGATGTCGCGACAACCAATCCATTCCGATAACGACGTCAAAACTTCCAAGTTCTACGGGCATAAGGTCTATATTGAATGGGTGATTTAGGAAATTGATGGTGCAACCACGGATAATGGTGTTGGTGTTAACTAAAGACCCATCGGCTAATTCAACAATGTAGGGAATGTCTAAGGTAGTTGGTTCTATGTTAAGTAAAGGTGCAAATGTAATAGAAACAAAACTTCTATCCGCTCCTGAATCAAATAAAATGGATGCATAACGATTATTAACGAGGAACGTACCCGTAACAACATTCGGGTCCTCATGGGCATCTTCTCCTCCCATAACATAAGCCCTTCCTCGAGCTACTCCTCCCTGATTCCCAGTTCTTTGATCATTCCTCCTTGGGCAATTGTACTGGAAATGACCCAACTCTCCACAACCATAACATGCTCCTGGTTGGTTCTGATTAATTATTCCTCGTGGTGTTTTGCAGTCCTTAGTCCAATGACCGACCTTTCCACAGTTCTGACAAGCTCTTGGACAATTTCCAGGGTTATGATGAGTTCGACATTTGTTACACTTGGGTAGTTTCCCATTATATCATTTTCCTTCTGTTGGTCCTGCAGCATAGACCTTTGCCGCTTCCTGCCTCTTAGGTGCTGGTTGGTTAGCATTCCCACCTTGGTTATTATCAAACTTCCTCTTGTTGTTATTGTTGTTTTGGTTATTGGGGTAGTTGCGGTTTCGGTTATTGTTATAGTTGTTGTTGTTGTTGTTGTTGTTGTTGTTTCGATTGTTGTTGTAGTTGGTGTTGTTGGAACGGTTATTGTTGTTGTTTGCAGCAGACTTTCCTTTCAACACTTGGACCATAAGTTTCTGAGTTATACGAATGGCCTCCTCCATTGTTTGTGGGTCGAAAGACATCACATCCCCTCGGATGCTTTCGGGTAATCCCCCAGTAAAGTTCTCCATCTTTTTCTCAGCGTCCGGAACCATAGTTGGACACAGTGTAGCCAACTCCTGAAACTTCCTGATATAAGTTTCAATATCATCTCCTTTAGTTACTAACTGGTAGAATTCTGTTTCCAACTTTTGCACCTCAGTACGAGGGCAAAACTTCTTGGTCATCAGCTTTTTGAATTCAGCCCAAGTAAGTTTGTAAGCATTCTCCATACCAATGGGTTGAGCATACGAATTCCACCAAGACATGGCTTCATCCAGCAGCATGCCTGTAGCAAACTTTACCTTGTTAACCTCCTGACAACCACACATGAGAAAGACGTTCTCAGTCTTCTCGAACCAGCGGATTAAAGCAACCGCTCCCTCAGTTCCCTTATACTTGATAGGATCACTAATCTTGAAATCCTTCCAAGTACATTCACGCCTAGTAGTGGGTTGAACCACTTCAGCAGTAGGTGGAACCTCAGCAGCCCTTGCAGCAACTTCAGCTCTCTCAGTCTCTAGAGCTTCTGCTACACTATCCCTGACCAACTTGCGGATAGCTGCTTGTGTCATGGCAGGTGTTTCTGATGTAACCTTTGCCTTCTTTGGCGCCATACTTCTGATAAATAATAATCGACAACAACCATGAGAAAACTATAATAGAAATAGTCATCGTACAAAAATATACGCCCACAACATGTATATATACAACCACAACAAGTATAAATACAACCACGACATGTACGAGTACAACCACAACCTGTAATAATACAACCACGACACGTATAGATACAACCACAACAAGTATAAATACGTTAACCATAAAGAGCAACCATGAAACATCATAAATATAATCACAACACATGAATATAATACATGAAAATTTCGGTCGACGTAGACCGATATATATATATAGCACAACATTTCCAACATAGTAGAGTCGCACTTGATATATTTGTTTGTACAACAACCAAAAGACTACAAGTTCTTGAACTACGTCCCACACCTCGGGACTAGGAAATAGTAAAAGCTAATATAATACTAGTCTATGTCTATGCTCCTCCAGGTGCCCTAGATGGTCCAGGAGCTCCAGATGCTCCAGGCTCTCCCCTCAAGCGGCGAATCTCACGATCCATCGCAACCACGATCTCCTCCAGATGCTGAACTCGTAACTGAGAAGAAACATCCCTGCGCTCCATCACTGTCAACCTCTCTCGAAACAATGCCAACTGATCTACCTGCTCCCACTGAGTCTCCTGTGTCGCCTGAGCTCTATCTCGAATCTCAGGTAACTCATCCCTAAGTAGCTCAATCTCCTCCTGATGCCTCAACTGTCGTGCCTCAAGTCCATGGTATGTCACATCAATACCAACCCTGCCCTGAACCAAATCCTCAACCTGCTCCTCGACAGTCTCAAGTCGAGTAGTAATGATCTCATCAACTCTATACCCCAACCTATCTACTTGCTCCTGCTGAGCACCCATCTGATCCTCTAATGTGACGGGTGTAGGGCTCCTAGCTGCAGCCGCTCTAGAACTCTCACCTACGTGATATACTGGTGGTGGTTCTGCTGATTCTGACTCTGTAGTGGTAGGTGAATCTGGAAACCTAACACGCTTCCTAAGCGGTAAGAGTGAGGTGGATATAGGGGTAGCAGTGGGTATGGCTGGTGGTGGTGGTGTAGGCACAGTAGGACTAGGTAGGGTCCTATAAGTAGATGTAGCATAACGAACTCTCTTACTAACAACCTGGATAGTCTTTTCCCTACGAAACATAAGTCTCGGCTCAGACTGGATAGTAGTGGTAGGAGATGGTGTGTCTGTGGGCACTCGGGTGACATCTAATGGTACAATAGGATGGACAGGAGGAGTAGGAGCCGTCTCCTCCTCCTCTAAAGGCTCTGTGTCATCATCTGATGCCAAAAGTGGCAACTCAGGTACAATAGGGCTAGGTGGTGGTGAACGGACAGTAGAAGACATAGAGCCTTCAATATCGGAGTCTGTGATGGTGTACAGTATAACAACATTTGGGTTTGCAGACATGGTTCTGTGATAATCAAGGTGAAATAAAATGAATAACTCGTAATGAAATCACCATAAACAATGAGCATGCACTTATGATGAAATGATGAGATGCTATGATAATGTGGTTATAGTCTAGGGTCAATGATACATCCTAGTTCTCTATAACCTTAGCTCTGATACCAATCTGTCACACCCCCAATTTACCTGACTTGCAGCGGAATGGAATGCCTGAGGGTGTAACTGTCATAGCACCATAACAAGGAAATATTGAACGACCTAAAGTGTCGTTTGGAAAATACATATCGTTTGATTTATTTAAAAGCATCCAGTGCTACAAAACATAGGTCCCCAAAGGTTGAAACGTTTACAGAAAACAAGTTCAGGAAATGTCAAACGATAATTTACACAAGTGCATGAAAAATCCAAAATGTAGTACGTCATCCCTGGCACACCCTAATGTTACTCCATGCATGTAATATGATGATACCTTAGTTACCTGAAAATACATTGCGAAAACGGTCAACACGAATGTTGGTGAATAATCATAGGTTTATGAAATATAATGTTTTGTACGGCCACCACAAGTATAAATGCATGACAAAAGTCACGTAAAAATAGTACAATAGCCTTAAGCTCATGACACCGAAGCTATGACTGATGAAATTCTATGCCCCTCCCGAATGTTCTGCCAAACACTCAAATGTAAAAGACATGACATGCATCCGCTTACTGTTGGTAATCACTACCACGGATGGAGGTGTCACCCTCGATAGATCTATCCACTCACTCTCGCTTAGCGGTAAATTAACGGTTCATGATGTTACAGGGGACTTATCACATGGCAGACAAGCTACTTAAGCTATGTACATAGGTTTTGATACTTGGGCTCGTACTGAAATGGTGCAATGTATTCTCCCCCGTGGGATTTGAAAACAATAAAAATGTATACGGGGCTATGAATACTCACCTCAACTGATGATACTGCAATGATATGAAATGAACAACAATGATCGGTTAGCTGCCGCAACCTAAAATGAATGATGAATGATCTCATTTAGATCACCAAATGATGTTATGAATGTCCATGCTCATGTTTCTATACCACTCTACTCTTTGTAAAAACACTTGTGTTATCAAAATATATAATCCAAGAATTTGGAAAAATATTGCTATTAGAAAATATAATAAGCTAGTTGCAATATATATATACTTATATATATCGTATGTTTCCATGTTAGTGTTGAAATCCTCGGGTTGTAATCCTTGAAATATCGCCTTGAAATGATGAAAATATACTTGTAATAACTAATACTACATTAGTTATAAAGCTTGGTACTTAATATTACTTCTAGCTTATAAATGTACTTCGTAGTTTTTGTGTCACTTTTATTAAAAGCTGTCAAATATAAAATGGTTTTAGCCGATATTCAAACGTGAATATCTTTGTCGTTACTTGTCCGTTTTACTTGTTCTTTATGTCCACGGTTACGTCTTAGTATGTAGTAATATATTTTGGAAAGTTCGGCTCCTCCGGGTTACGTCTAAAGCCTCTTTTTGACCGACGAAAAACGTCCAACAGCAACTATTTTCAGAAAAATACTTTTCGTCTACAATCTTGCAAAAATCATAACTCCTTCGTTATAAACTCTTTTTAATCCGTTCTTTCGCCTACGGATTCGTTTTTGAAAGTATTTTCTAAAAATTTTGCCAAAGTCTCCTTGGTGTTTACTGATTTTCCAGGTTTTCACAAAACGGGACAGCATGTCTAAAATAGGTTCCAAATCAAGTTTTCAAGGTTTATAACTAATTTCTACCATCACCAAACCTCTTGTAATCACCACATAGCTAATCTAATCCTACCATACACCTTCTTAGGGTGCCATGGACTCCTAACCAAGTTATTATAGCAAGGGGATTCATAAATAAAAAGTTAGGGTTTGTATGTTCCATTTCTAGCAAAATAAATGGTGGTATAGCTAGTTGTACATGGTTTTTAGCATGGAAATCATGTAATACAAGTAAATATAAGATGATTCATGAAAAAAATAATGTTGATAACTTACTTGAAAAATGAGATGATTAGATGATGATTATGCTTGATGTTCTTGTGTTTTTGTTGCTTGATTCTTGATTAGGCAAGTAAAAGGAACAAGTTTGATGTTATAACTTATGAAAAATGATCACTTGATCTTGGTATTATGGTTGGGTCGTGGGTTTGAAGAGAAGAAAGGAAGATGAGATGAATTTTGATCTTAGCTAAAAAGTGAATTATGATTTAGGTTTTTGGTTAATGTTATGTTTTTATGGTTTATTAGTTTAATATAGGTAAGTTAATGCATGGGGTTAAAAGGGGTGGTCATGGGCCGGTTTTTCAAGGGTGAAGGGGGGGGGGGGGGGGTAGGGTGCTTTTGATTTAATTAGAAAACCTTGCATGAATTATGTGCTAGTTTGTGTTTTTAGTTACAATCGGGTACCGGTTTTATTAGAAATAAATGTTCACGAAGTTTACCGGGATGAAATAAAGTCATAATAATGTTGAAAACATATTAAAAATATGTTGGGTACATTTACTGAGTGATCGGGTGATTATTGTTTAGTTTTCACGAAAACCGTCGTTATATTCATACGCGTACGTTATAAATAAAATAAATTTCCAAAATACTGGGTAACTGAATGTTATAACTTTTATGATGTTAAAATGGATATAAAAATATGTCGGGACCATTGTGGGAATATTTAGATATATTCGTCGTGTATAAACCGGGTGTTAACGTTTACTATAAATACTTATACGTAAAAACGTTAAATGTACTGAATATAGAAATTTGAAAATCCTGAGAGTGGTATAACATGAAAATGCTGTTATGATGATATGCAGACTATCCCCAGTCCGTATGCAGTGTTCTTAACACTAATGAAATGAATTCGCACCTAAACCAATCCGGTTACGCGAATTTGAATACCCGTAAACTAAATTTTACGATGAAATGAGTAATGCAAGTGAATAGTGAAAACTTTTCCGGAAATGAATAGTGTTCGGTGAATAGTAAATTTCCCAAAAGTTTCTCAGAATATCAAACTGACCTCGAAAACGATGAATAGTAAAACGATGAATAGTGTTTTGATGAATAGTGATTTATGAATAGTAAAAAGTCGAAGTTTCGGAAAATGACCTGAAATGGTAAATGACGTGAAATGGTGAGTTGTGACATTTGTTGTGGTTAGTTGTTGTTGTTTCACTGATTCAGCTTCATAAGTAGTTCTCAAAAGGTTAGTAACTAATAAATATCGCATAAAATAGTAGGTTATATTCATTAAATGTCAAAATAGATTTCAATATGGTTAACTATTAGTATTAAGATAAAATAGTTAGTGTAGTTGGTTTGGTAGATGCATAATAGATCATAGTAGCTTAATCCAGAGTAATTCTAGTTTAATAACACAATTAGAGTTAGATTTAATCAGTTGAAATTGCTTAAAGTCACAGTAGTATAGCTTCTATTTAGTCAACTGTTCTCAGTTAATTGCAGCCTACAGGGAGCTGAACTTGGGTAATTTTAGAGTAGCAATTAGTTGAAATTTATAGGGCTTATTAACTTTTTAGCATCTCAGTATTACAGTGTATTTTTTGCCCCATTGCCTTTTCAACCCAGAACTTATTTGAGCAGCTTATTGATGCCTGTTTGTTTAGCTTTTGGAACATGATATCTGTTTGAGTTTTAGGCCTGCAGTTATTCTAATTAGCTAATTACCTGAGCTTGTTTGTAATTTTTGAGTATCATTGAGTGTATTTTGGTGTTTAACATCATTCTAGAGCATTTGGCTTATTCTGGATCATCTTTGCTTATTCATAGTGCTTAATACAAATTGCTTATTGTTAACTGTTTATGTTTCTGAGCTTAATCTGATATGATTTCAACTTAATTGAGCTTATTAAGACATAATAAGCTTGTGTTTCAAGTTTCATAAAGATTGGACACAAGTGCTTATTAATAAGCACTTGTGATAAGCTGAATTGGCATCAATAAGCACTTATACTGCTTATTTTCTTTTCAGAATTTTTCTCTAAGTTCATTTTTATATTTTTTATTTTCTATTAATTTTTCAGATTTTTCTGAATTTGTTTACTATTTTTCTTAATTTTTCTTAGTTTAAATTCTATTTTTAATACTTTTAAATAAATAAAAATCAAATAAAAATAAGAAAAAGCCATAAAAAATCCAAAAATATTTTAGGAAATTCTTTTATGATATTTTAGATTTTTCAAAATTAAATTTGTATTTTTACTTTTATTTTTCCATTTTCCTTTATTTTTAATTAATTTAAAAAATACAAAAATAAAAGTAAAATCATAGAAAATAAATAAAAAGTCAAAAAAATATTTTTCTTTTTTCTGAAAATTCTTTTTATTAGTTTAAGATTTTTAGAAAGTTGTTTCACATTTGTAGGTCAATTTTTCAATAAAAGTTACGTTTTATCTTGTACGTTACGTTTTTAAAATCACGTTTGAATTACCGTTTTGGATTTTTAGATAATTGTGCTTACTTAGCTTGTACTTACTACTTAATTAGTGATTGCTTGTCATTATTAGAGTTTATTGTTCACTATTTTTCACAATTCACTTTTCACAACACGGTTTTCACGAATCGATATTCTAAGATTCCATTCACGCCTTCGTTGGGATACGACTCGGGTGATCCGTATTTCTTGCGGATCACCTCGATATTATACTTATATATATAATTGATTTTATGAATATCACTCAGCCTGATCCTGGTCAATCTGAACACGTGTTAAAAAATATCAGGCCTCTCTATTAGATCACCAAATCCAAATACGATTTCAGTACAGTAGTAGGAACATCTCGATCCAGTATGTGCTGACAATACTGGAAATAGCTTAGAAGTAATATGTATTAGCTAAAATTTGGAAATATTAACAAAAAGTCAGACATTATAAAAAACTTTAATACTGGTAATAGCAGGAGTTTGAGAATTTCCAGTTATATACATACCGTCTCCGAAAACCAATCTACGCGGACTGCCATTGTCTGAACCGATGTCGTTATGAGCGGTACCGCCACACATATTAATTCACACTTGTCAAATTATGGGAACGACATATGGCAAAGAGTATCAGATTCTGAATAAATGCTTAAACCTTTATCAACATATTCTTGAGCATCATGTGACCATGTCTTCCGCTTATCAACTGCTAAAATGGTATGTGCAGACTGCCCCCCGTAATGACCATGCTCCCAGGGATCCGATACTCAATTCAATACTATGCGAAACTCATCTAACATATAAGGCCTACATCAGGGAAGCTGATGTACTATGTGCATTAATACGAACTTTTATTAAGGATATCATGTCATCATCCAACATAATGACATCCTACTTGTGCATTAACTTGAGAACAGGTCGAGAAAAGATTACGCAAGAATTCAATGAATCACTTCAGGTCAAGATTTCAAATTCACGTATGCATTGCAAAAAAAGGGAAAAAGAATGATGTCATCATAGTTCTCAATAACTTGATGGGACACACCAAATGAGGCCAGAGAGTAGAAAGCACAGTTAAAGGGACCCATCAGCCAAATATAATCCATATAGAAAATAGTGAATTGCAGAACTGTAGAAGGTTGATTATCCCAGCTTGAAAGGCATATGAACATAAAAAGTGATATTGATCTGATCGTATGGGCACATTGTGATATAAAATTCAAGTATCTCATATGGGTTGTTGTCCCAAACTAGATCAAATATAAGTTGCAAAGTTGAATAATGATTAAGTAAATTGTATTATGTTTCTAACCATTCAATCGTTACAAGTATATACATATAGGTTGTGAATCGACATGATCCAACCATCGTGTCTTTTCGAAAAGTCAACTAACATAACTTACTTTCTATAACTAACTTCTGTAACCGCCATAACTAACTTTCGGTTACAAACTATCTAACTAACATATTTGGTCCTTCGAGTTTATAAGAAGCAATGGAGCGAGATTACTTGGTTCACATTCTCCTCCTTAATCTTGATCGTTGCTTCTTCCTAAATCTTGAACTCCGAGCATTTGTCACATTGTCGTGAACTTCAATCTTGGTAGAGCCTTTGTTAGTATATCTGCTCTTTGTAGTTCTCCGCTAACGTGTTCCACATTGATGTGCCCATTCTCTACGCATTCTCGAATAAAATGATAGCGAATGTCGATGTGTTTACTTCTTCCATGAAAAATTGGGTTCTTGACTAGTGCTATTGCTGAAACATTATCCACCTTCAACGTTATCTTCTTTTCTTCACTTCCAGTTAATTCACTAAGTAATCTTTTTAACCATAAGGCTTGACATGCTGCTGCAGTAGCCGCCATGAATTCTGATTCACATGATGATAGCGCCACTGTTGGTTGCTTCTGAGTACACCAGGTAATGGGTGACTCTCCAAAATAAAATACTATCCCAGTAGTTCCTTTTCCTTGATCAGTGTTGATTCCATAACTATTGTCGTTGTAACCTGTAATCTTGCAGCCGCCTTCTTTCTTGTAAATTATGCCATGCTCCTTTGTTCCTTTGATATATCGGATTACTTTCTTTACCGCCTTTAGTTGATGTTCCTTCGGGTCTTGCATCCATCTGCTGAGTAGTCCAACTAAATAACTAAGATCTGGTCTTGTATGTAGTAAGTACCTGAGACTTCCAATTAAGCTTCTATAGTAAGTTGCGACAACTGAGTTACCATCTTCCGCCTTAACCAACTTAGTACCGGGATCCCTTGGTATCTTCGTATCATTACTATCCATCATACTTGTTTCCTTCAAGATCTTGTTAATATAACCTGTTTGCTTGCTTGTAATCTCTCCTCCTATTTGTGTAACTTCTATCCCTAGGTAATAAGCTAACAATCCTAAGTCGCTCATTTTAAACTTTTCTTCCATCTGGGATTTAAATACTTCTAATTCCTTCCTTGGAGTGCCCGTGATTATTAAATCATCTACATAAACTCCAACTATAATCGTAAAAGTCTTGTTTCTCTTCGTATAAACTGCTTGTTCGAGATTACACTTCTTAAAATCTAATGACTTTAACGTTTTATCAAGCTTCACACTCCACGCTCTCGGTGCTTGTCTTAAACCATATAAAGCTTTAATAAGCTTATATACTTTTCCTGAATTTCCTGGCTGTACAAATCCTTCAGGTCGTGTAACGTAGACTTCTTCCTTCAAATCTCCATGTAAAAATGCTGATTTTACATCCAAGTGATGAACTTGCCAACCATGATATGCTGCTAATGCTAATATCAGCCGTACTGTTTCTATCCTAGCAACTGGAGCAAATACTTCATCGAAGTCAATTCCTTGTTCTTGTACATATCCTTTTGCTACTAAACGTGCCTTATATCTAATGATCTTTCCTTGTGCATCCCTCTTGGTTTTAAAAACCCATTTGAGTCCAATTACCTTCTGATTTTCTGGCAATGTAGTAAGAATCCATGTATTATTCTTATTTATTGAATCTAATTCAATTTCCATGGCCTCATTCCATTTCTTGTCTACTAATGCTTCCTTATAGTTATGAGGTTCTTCTTCTGTGAAAAATAAGCTTGGTGTTTCCACTATACGTGCAGTTTCGTAGATTTCTGCTAAACCTTTCAATCCTCGTACTTGTCTATGATCATATCTTTCGTCTGAGCTCTCTAATGAGCTAATAGTAGCCTCTTCTTCGTCTGAGTTAGGGCGGTGAGTATATGTTGGTGGTGTAATTGGTGTAACTGGATCTGGTATTACATCTGGTTCCTGATACGTATTATCAATGTTATCATTGATTTCTATGTTGACTGGTGTAACATTCTCATTGTCAACTCCTTCTACCACAAAACTAGCCCAAAATGTATGTTGTGTGTTCGTATCTTCTCCATCCTTATCCCAATCCCACGGTTTCGTTTCCATAAACTTAACATCCCTACTAACGTGTTTCTTTTTTGCTATTGGATCATATAACCTACATGCTTTTGATCCTTCCTCTACTCCTAAGTAAATCATTGGTATGCTTCTGTAATCCAGCTTCTTTAAGTGAGGTATCGTTATCTTTGCATAAGCTGTGCATCCGAATATTCTTAGGTTTTCCAAGTTTGGTTTTCTATTGTAGAGTGCCTCATATGGAGTTTTATCTATCAGAGCTCTTGTAGGTACCCTATTGAGTATGTAAATGGCATGTTTTACTGCTTCCGCCAAAAAAGTTAAGGGTAACTTCATGGCTTTCATCATACTCCTCGTAGTTGATAACACTGTCCTATTTCTTCTCTCCACTACTCCATTCTGCTGTGATGAGTAAGGTGTTGTCAACTGTCGTGCTATTCCATTCTCTTTACAGTAATTTTTGAATTCATTAGATGTAAATTCACCCCCTCTATCTGTTCTTAGCATCCTGACTTTCATTCGCATTTCCATTTCTATTTTCTGTCTAAATTCCTTGAAAGTACTAAGTGCTTGATCTTTTGATGAAAGAAAGTAAGCCTACATAAAACGTGTACAATCGTCTACTAACAAGAATATGAGTTTCTTGCCTGAGTGTGTTGCTGGACTAATAGGACCATAGAGGTCTCCATACACTAAGTCCAACGGGTTCTTAGATCTGAATTTAGCTTGGTTTGGAAATGGTGTTCTACTGTGTTTTCCTAATAAACATGCATCACAAATCTGTCCGGCGTGATTTATTCTTGGTATTCCTTCCACTAGACCCTTCCTAGTCATCTTTTTGATATCATCAAAGTTCAGATGACCTAATCTAGCATGCCATAACCATGCTTGGTTATCTACGTTTGCTAAAAGACATATAGGTGTGTCTATCTGTAGTCTAATACTGTAAAGTCTATTCTTAGATCTTTCTACCTTCATCACCAATTTCCTGCTCTTATCATACAAAGTCAATTTATCTCCGTCCATTATGACCTTACAACCTATCTCCGTAAGTTATCCTAGACTTAGTATGTTGCTCTTAAGGTTTGGTATATAGTATACATCCGATACTACCTTTTGTTCTTTGTTTCTACAACCTAACAATATAGAGTCTTTTCCTTTTATCTGTACATACGATCCATCTCCAAAACGTACTCGTCCTGTTACGCTCTCATCAATATCCTTAAAACGACTCCTAGTACCCGTCATGTGGTTACTTGCACCGTTATCTAAATACCATATGCTTGCATACTTTGAAGCATATTTCCCTGGTTGAATTTGGCCTTCATTCAACAACACTTCCTCGTGTTTGGTTTCGTGCATGGTCATTAATAGTGATGGTTCATCGTTTTCTAAGATAAGGTTTGATTGTTCCTGAGCTGTTGATTTTACTCTACAAGTACTCATAAAATGTCCAAGTTTGTTACATTTAAAACATTTAATGTTACTCAAATCCCTGTTACTTGTATTCCTATTTGGGTTTCCCTTATGATTTGAGTTTCCTACTTGTGAGTTATTTCTGTTTTTATTATTCCGCCATTTTCCTCGTGAATAATTTGATCTACCTCCGCTCTTATTAAATCGCTTTCCTTTTCCCGAGTGTTCGCCATGTGCGAATAGTAAGTTCTCCTGGCTTTCAACTTGTCCTCCCTTCCAGAGTTTTATTCTTTCCTCAAATGCTTTGAGTTTTCCAGTGATCTCATCTAGGGTAATGTCTTCTAGATCACTTGTTTGTTCTATGGATGCTACTATCTGAATGAATCTATCAGGTGTGGAGTCTAATAGTTTTCTAACTAAAAGTGATTCATCTATTGTTTTCCCTAGTTCCTTTGCTTTCGTGACATATCCCTTTAACTTGTCTGCAAATGCATCCACCGTCTCATCTTCCTTCATCTGAAGTGAGTGAAATCCAATCATCAATGATTGTAACCGTGCTTGCTGCACTCTTTCTTCTCCAAAGTGTCGTTTCTTTAATGATTCCCATAATTCCTTAGCCGTTTTACAACCCGCTACTTGTAAAATCACATCTTTGGTCAACGCTTGAAATAACAAGGCCGTTGTTGCCTTATCCTTCTTATCATCTAATTGTGTGTTTTCCTTAGGTTCTATTGTTTCCACAAACCATGTGCTTCTAGTATAACCTTAATTTGTATAGCCCATACCGTGTAATTTGTGTTTTTCAACTTAGGGCATTGGTATTGTGCAATAGGTGTAAAGGGTTTTAATGTGGTTGATGTGCTTGTATCGTCACCGGCCATCTTAAAAGCATTAATTATCTTCAGTTTCTATTATGTATGGGAATTATTCTTCCTAGTATGGTATCTCTTCTACTATGGGAATATATATAGTTTCCGGGAATCCTAATAATATGGGATCAATAATAGTTTTCGGGATTTCCTAATAGTACAAACTAATATATCTATACTATTCTAATGTAATTAAAATCCAGAAAGAAATGTAACGTGTGACCTCGTTATTGTTATGAATACAAGTTGTATTCCCTTGTCTTGTTAGTAAATCGTTCACCAACGTTTGTTATTCCCTTCGTTCTTTTGTTTTCTCCTGCCTCGTTGCCTTTTTTTTCTTCCAATTTGACTTCTAACTTCAACAAAACTTTAAGATTTTGTTGCCTTGCTTCTGTTTTGATTCGAATCAAATAAAACACCAAGGTTCCTTCTTTTTCTCCTTGTCGAATTGTTGTTGTTGTATTGTACCCAACGAGTCTAAAAAAATAATTCAACAGCCTCCTTGCCTTGTTGCTTTCGTATTCTACCCTTGAATTGCAACCAAAGTCTCAGCCTCCTTTTGTTCTTGTTGTTGTCGAATGTTTGTTAGTAATTTGATGAAAACAAAAAACAAAATCTTGTACCACACTACACGTTCTACTTTTTCTTTGTGTGTTGTCTTGATTTCGGTACCTTTGAAATTCCTAAGAATCTTTCTACACACAATCTTTGGTACCATGCCCTGGTAACCAAACCAAACCAGAAATCAGTCCTTCGCTTCCGAATTCGTTCCAATGAAACAAAACAGTCCTTCGTTTGTTTCTACCTTCGTTGTTGTTGTATTTATGTCGAACTGACACTTTCTCCACACACTTTCCTTGATTACTCCTACTTCGTTCTACGTATACGATTTTCTTTCCACAACAACGTTTCTTGCGCTCTAGATCTGCATCTTATGATGCTTTGTGTCTTTGTTTTCAACCGGTTTATACAAAGTCCTTCAATCTTCCTTCCCTTCGTTGTTGCCAACAAAGTTTTATCCCACCAATATCGTTTGATGTGTACGCTTGCAACTCCTAACGCAAAAACAGATTATGCACTATCTCTTCTACGTTTCTCCTTATTCACACTTGTTTGTTTTCCTTGGAAGATTAAAAAAAACAAACGTCCCTCGCATAAAAGGAAAAAAAACAACGGTGTTCCTCTTCTTTTCTCTGCGTCTTTCTTTGGCTTCTCGGTAATGGTTTTGTGATATAGAAACAGAATTTGTTTCGATGTATAACCCTTGCTCTTGATGCCAATTGTTGTCCCAAACTAGATCAAATATAAGTTGCAAAGTTGAATAATGAATAAGTAAATTGTATTATGTTTCTAACCATTCAATCGTTACAAATATATACATATATATAAGTTGTGAATCAACATGATCCAACCATTGTGTCTTTTCGAAAAGTCAACTAACATAACTAACTTTCTATAACTAACTTCTGTAACCTCCATAACTAACTTTCGGTTACAAACTATCTTACTAACATATTTGGTCCTTCGAGTTTATAAGAAGCAATGGAGCGAGATTACTTGGTTCACATGGGTTACATACAAATATTTATGAAGATATTGTTGATACAAAAGTTGGGCGTTCCTAGTTTGGGCTCTTTCTCTCGTACCAATTCGCTCTTAATGCTTGAAACCTGCGCACTAAGAAAATAAACAAACACCGTTAGGCTTATCGTGGGATTGTCTCCTGTTGGGAATTATATTTATTGATTTGATGATACAAAACAAGAAGAATGAAACATGAAGGGCTTGAAGTGACAAGAAGGAATTCTACAAAAGATGGGAAGGACTTGCTTGCAAAAGAAGTTTTATTTATTAGTCCTTCGTAGTATTTTGTAAACCCTAATATCTCTCTATATAAAGAGATCAAGGGTGTAGGATTTTGTCATTCAAGTCTTCCACAATGTAGACGTCTAGTAAAGGTGTGTGTGTAACCTAGGCGTAGAAGATAAACGCCTAGGGTTTAGTGTTTTAGTTTAGATAACGTGTTCTACTTGATCAAGGTAGAACATGTTAAGTAGATTGTAATCGTTAGAAAAGTGAATGATAATGAAAAACCTTGTTCATAATAATGATTGATTCTATGTTTGAATATTCCGCCTTCATTATTATGTGTTCCTAGATACAATATTAGACCTCGTCTAAGAGCTACAACGATTTTATCAATTGGCATCAGAGCTAGGTTAGCTCGTGATATCTGGGATTTACAAGGTTTTTTTTTTTATGATCGTGTTTATGAAGAAAAAGATGCTCGAATGTTCTGTTTTGAAAAAGGTACGATTTGGTTAATTGTTTCTAAAAGTGTTCGTAGTTTTTGTTGCTGCTGTAAAACAAGAATTTACTTGGCGAAAAAGATATTAATGGATCTGTGCTATCAAGTTGTATGTCGTTTTGCATAAAGTATCTTCAATTTAATTTTGCTGATTGGCTGCTTCAAATAAATTAACCTCGTACAAGTCCAACAGTGAGTTAATACAATTTAATGATATGGGTTGATACCTCGTACCATTTATTGTCTTGTGGGTCAAGGATTACTCAAGGTTTTTATTGTTGAAGTTAGCAGCTGTGGAAGGTACGAATTAATTTTTAGCTAACTCATCGTTGTTTAAAATTTGGGTAAAAGTCAACTGAATGATACTTGGCGACAAAGATTTCATTGATCAAAGATTTTATCGTGGGTCGGTGGTTTTTCATTCGATATTCATAATCGTTGAACGATGGAATTTATTTACAAAGCTGAGTTGGAATAAAGATTATTTACAATCGCTGGAATTAATGGGTCGTCTGTTGCAAGAGATTTCATTGGTCGAGGGTCTTGCATGTCGTCTTATGCATGTTGAAGTAGGACGGTGGAACAATTGTTGGTCAATTAAGATACTAACATGGGTCCTTGGTATTATATCGAGATCACAGAAAATCATTAATTTATGCTTATGATGGGTCAGTGATTAGTATACAAGATTCGGTTTTTGATTTTGTTATTTATGGGATCAACTACTGATTAGAATTTTTATCAAGGGTCAGTGAGTCATTAATGATTTGTCGTTTAGATTGGTATTGAAGCAAGCAACAAAGGTCAGTGGCATATTAAATTTATTTGCTTCTTCGTATTATTAATGTTATATGGGGTACGATTTATAATTTATTAAGTCATGGATCAGAATCATAGTGGGGTCGACTGGTATATATGTTGCTGTTGTTATGGATTATTTATGTTCAAAGTACTGCTCTCTCATGTACTGATCTCATAATTAAAGTACTGGCTGTTCGTTTAAAGTACTGCTGCTCGACTAAAGTACTGCTTTGCACCAAGGTACTGTTCATTCAAAGTACTGCTGCGTTTAGATGATTTATGGAGACAAGTAAAGAGCTTTAAGGTTCAATATATATGCATGTTTTACGAACAGTGAGGGGAAGCCGAGATGGGTTTTTATGAGATTGGTTCTACTTTGGCTCTCGGTTAATTATGAGCAGTTTGTTAGATTACACACACAGGTTATTTGGTTCACACACACAGGAAGAAGTTTATGTTCTTAAAGGTTTCAAAAGGCTCGTATTTGGTTCTTGTGGATTAATTGATTACGAAGAAGGTTGAATATCATTTATTTGATGTTGTAGTTGAGTTTCACAGGTTTGTGTTCTTATCATATAGCTTGATGAATCTAACAATGTGTGATTTTTCTTATGATGCTCTATGCACACATTGGCTATCACTTAAAGGAGTTACATTGTAGTGCTCAGTGTCTCATATTAGTTGAGGATTTTGTCAAGGGATTGCGGTCTTCTTATATTTATGGTTTCGTATAAGTATGGAGTTCCGTGGATAGTACAAGATTTAGGACACAAGTTTGGGAAATTCTACTTCTTCATCAAATTCGTTATACTCGGTTTTTCTTCATCAGTGATCATTACAAGGAGCTTACAGAATTGAAGATTCATGAAGATGATTAACACATTGGTTTCAAGGGAAGTATCTTATTATGTGTTTAATCATTTGATGTTCTTTCACCACTCGAGGGGAAGTGTTTGATTCTTACTACTATTGATTAGTATTACTACTGCTAGTTGGAGTTTCTATTGTTTTGGATTCATTTTTAGTAAGCATTTTGGTGTTCTTCATGGTGGGCAATTCGAAACATTGGAAGGCTTTGATTAGAAGTGTGGTATTGGTTAGTGGTGGTCAAGATCATTATTTGCATACGTTCCCTATTTGTTGATAACAAAAAGGGGAAGAGATGTTAGAAGAGATGTTGGAGTGGTATGGCATGGCTTAAGGGGAAGACAAGATTGTTTCATTCATGGCGAGATTTAATTATCTCAACTTTTCTACTTCGTCTAGGGAAGTTCGTACAAGAAGGTGTTTGTTTTGTCATCATCAAATAGGGGAAGATTGTTGGGAATTATATTTATTGATTTGATGATACAAAACAAGAAGAATGAAACATGAAGGGCTTGAAGTGACAAGAAGGAATTCTACAAAAAATGGGAAGGACTTGCTTGCAAAAGAAGTTTTATTTATTAGTCCTTCGTAGTATTTTGTAAACCCTAATATCTCTCTATATAAAGAGATCAAGGGTGTAGGATTTTATCATTCAAGTCTTCCACAATGTAGACGTCTAGTAAAGGTGTGTGTGTAACCTAGGCGTAGAAGATAAACGCCTAGGGTTTAGTGTTTTAGTTTAGATAACGTGTTCTACTTGATCAAGGTAGAACATGTTAAGTAGTTTGTAATCGTTAGAAAAGTGAATGATAATGAAAAACCTTGTTCATAATAATGATTAATTCTATGTTTGAATATTCCGTCTTCATTATTATGTGTTCCTAGATACAATATTAGACCTCGTCTAAGAGCTACAACGATTTTATCATCTCCCACGATTATCCTCCGGCGTGAGAGTAAGTAATCGGTTTTAGGGTTCTCGTAAAGAGTTTAGGGTTTGTGAATCGTACCTTTAATGAGAATTATGTCATTCCTTATATAGGTGCAGAATCCTCGTAGGTTTCTTGCTCCTTACTCTTCGCACACGTGGTGCTTATCCGGGTTAAGGATATCTATTCCGTAATTAGGAGATCCTTATCTATGCCCGGGTAGTTTTAGTTGGGCTTGGGTCTACGTGAGCCCAATTCCATTGTCAATACGGCCCAAGTTATAATAGCCCACTCATGGTGGTTTTGGGCCTTAGTGATGTTTATCATTTGGGCTCGTGGCCCAAATATAGACTATACGTCATCATGTCCCCCCAGTCTAGTGTGCGCGGCTCGTAGCCGCGGATGCTAGACTAGTGAGAACAGCGGTAAGCGTGGCGGGACAAATTTAGAAATTTGCCGCCCAATATGAAGAACTATGTATCTAGTCCAAGATATTTCAAAAAACTGCCTCGGAAAACGGGGGGTGTGTCCACGTGTTCCTTGGAAAACGGGAAAAAGTGCATGTACCTTTCGTATTCTAGCCACACATTTGATGAGTGGGATCCACGTGGCTCTCATCCTAGGGTTTTGGTAACCCTATATAAAACCGCATCCCTTTTACCAAAAAACACACAGTAAAAACACACATTCACCATTTCACATTTCTTCAAAGCGTTTTTCAAAGAAATCAACTGTTTCATTAGGTAATTGCGCATGCGCATCTTAGTAGATCTTTATACTGTAAAAATGGTTGCTCAGTTAGAGGAGTTTCGCTCTGCGATGGATGAGGATGACGTGCGTCAGTTCTCATCTGATTACTTTATTCCCCTGGATGTGCATCCGGAGGCCCCGGACGTCGATGCGTGTATTGCCGATTTCCCCGAAGGGAAGATAGGGTTATACACGCGCTTTTTTGAGTACGCTAACTATCGCGTACCAATATCCATATTTTTGAGCAACGTGCTCAACTTCTATCACCTTCATATCTCTCAGCTGCACTGTATAGGTGCGGCGAAGATATCAAACTTTGAAGTAAACTGTCATTTACTTGCAATAAACCCGACCGTCGACCTATTCCGTGCGTTTTACCACACAACGTGGTCGCATGGATGGGTATCCTTTGCGAAGCGCGCGGGGAGCCTTTAGTGTTATACCGATAAGGTAGATTCCTTGAGGCATTGGAGGGAATATTTTTTCTGGGTGGATGATGTGGTGTTTCCTTCACCATTTGAGTTTTATACTCAAGAGACGCTGCCGAGGGATGGGCGCCCCGCACCCGGTTCGTATAGCTTGGCAGATGCGCAGACTATTGATGCCAACCGCATCCCTATTAACCCTTACCCTGAGGAGTTTTTGGTGCACATGGGGTTGAGTCGCAACTATTTCCATGGTGCTGACGAGGTGCCAACCTTCATTGATGAGGAAGGCCGGGGTGGGTGTTCATCCCTTTTAATTGTTCGCTTCAAATAATGTAAGTTTTTCTGTATGCGCGCTTTTAATAACTAATCTGTGTTTTGTTACTTGTGCATGTGTTGCGCAGAGATGGATTTGTTTGCTGTGGTGAAGCTTGAGAAGCCGAAACAGGTGACCGTTGGTGTGCGCCCTCTGAGGGAGAATGAGCAACCACTCTTGGATGCGACCGCTGGGCATCTGACTGTGTTGGGGCCAGCTGATCATGAAGATTCGCCCCCTCTTCTTGTGACGCCAGTGCAGAGCGTGGCTCCTACTATAGAGCCTGCACATGTGGAGGAGTTGCAAGTTGAATCTTCTAACAGCGTAGAGGTACTGAAGCCTGAGGTGGTAGCGCAGAATCTAAAGCGCAAAGGAGAGGCTGGTGGCAGTGGTACTTCCAAGAGAAGGCGCCATCTAATCGCGGATGAAGAGTCATCCGCAGAGGATGACACATCTGCTTCTGGCGCGGATAAGGAGACTGCAAAGGCTTCTCCGCTTCTGTAAGTGATATTCCTCATACTTTACATATGTGTTTTTACTTGTGCTTCCTTATTCGTTGTAGTGACCATGCTGCGAAGGGTGATGCGGCATTTGTGGAGAGTGTGGTCCCTCCTCAGAATGAAAACGTGGAGGAGGGAGTGAAGGTGGCTGAGGATGTGTCTGTGCAGCAGCTGTTGGTGGAGTTGGCTGCTACTGCTGAGCATCAAACTGAGCTAGTTGCTCAGTTGAAGATGCGATACGTCGGGGAGAGTAGCACTCTTGCCCAGAAAGATGAGGAGATAGCTCTTCTCTGTGCGCAGCTGGCTGAGGCGCAAGTGGAGGTGGGGTCCGCCAAGGCGCACGCAGACAAGGTCACACACGAAAAATTGACCATGATGGCTGAGCTGCAGCAAGCACGCGGGGAACTTCATCAGTTTAGGGCAAACCTTACCTGGGCGGTAAGGTATCTTGAAGAGAAGAAGGACGAACATTTTGCGAACATTAATGAGTTTCGCTTGCGCATGGAGAAGATTATTAAGGTGCAGGAGGAGAAGCTGCGTGGCCTGAGCATAGACTATGATGAAGAATTATACCCTCACCTGATGTCTACCATAGCTGAGCGCAGGTACGTCCTTACATATTTTCCTGCAATGTTACCTTACTATACTTGTTGGTTTGTCTCTTCTAATGCAATTTGTTCCTGTTTATGTAGGTGGTTGATCAGTCATGGCTTGCGCTTGGCTGCGATGGGCACCTTAGAGTCTCTAGAGGTGTTGGAGACCTTTGGAAAGGTGGTGCAGT
The DNA here is from genome assembly GCA_030686995.1 of Artemisia argyi. Classification (NCBI taxonomy): domain Eukaryota; kingdom Viridiplantae; phylum Streptophyta; class Magnoliopsida; order Asterales; family Asteraceae; genus Artemisia; species Artemisia argyi. The sequence goes on along the minus strand of CM060694.1, from coordinate 84,463,168 downwards.
GCGCCGTGGAGCGTGGGAGGGCGCAAGCCATGGAGGAGCTTCATGAGGCTAAGTTGCTGAAGGTGGCGCTTGCTGAGGTGCCTGCTTATAATGCCAATACGTATGACGAGCTGTTGAAGGCGATGGAGGGAATGAAGCTGCTTGAGCTTCCTCATATTGCGCGGCTGGAGTGCGACCAGGATAACCCTATAAAGGTAATTATGGAGGGGTTGACCCTGGGGCGCCATATTTTGGAGAATGCAGAGGCGCAGCCAGACTACTTTCTCAAGCCTGACGAGTCGCAGCTGCAGGTTCCTGTTTTTACACAGCCACGCCATATGTTGAATCCTTTTGCTCTTGAAAAGGAGATTCCTCTTAAGGAGGTGTTGGAGCTGCACGCAGAGAGAGCTGCCAAGAAAAAGGGTATTAAGAGCAAGGCCGTCTTATGCGGTGTGGGCGCTGCGCATATTCCCAGGTCAGATGGGATTCCTGTGAGTGTAGCGACCGTATCGCATAAGGATGCGTTGCTCTTGAGAAAGCTTCAAGAGGCAGGAAGCTCCGCTGCCCCAGAAGATAGTCCTGAGCATCGTCATAGCATATAGGCTTTTTGTGACTTGTATATTTATTGTATAAATAACAAAGTATATCTTTTGCGTGTTATGGTATCTGTTCGTAGATGTTTGTCTTTTTATGTAAAAAGATTAAATAAGATACTCTTTTTGGAGTTATGTTTAAATTAAGTGCGTGACTTAAGATAAATTATAAGTATAAACTTGCATTATTTTCGCAAAATTTTATTATGTGACCAAGAGTCTTGGCTTATAATTTGCTAAGCTTGTACAGTGTACATAATATTGCGCATCCTTCGTGGGATGCGCATAGGAAACTTACTTCAACGTCTTGAAAGTAAGGCGCATAGCAAGGATGCGTGATCCAATGTTGATGGGTTTGCAACCCTCTTACTCAACGAGTTAATTAGTAGGTTTACTCATCCTTTATGCCATCGTGGGTCTTAATTAGCGCATGCACGCCATGTAGGCAGGAATATAGTACAACAATATTGACACATATAAGAATGTACGCAATAAGGTAAAATGTGTTATGGAGTTAGCTAGAAACCATAACGTTTTATTGATACTTGCAAGTTTTTGAAAAAGTAAAAAACAATTCCTAACAAAGAAAAGAAACAGAAAAACAAACAATTATTGGGCACATACTAAGGTGCAAAGTTGTCTGTTTGTGGGCCGTAGCCTTTCCTAAAGATAGCATCTTTTGAGATTGCAGATATTCCAAGTGCGCGCCAGGTCGTGACCTTCCATATCGCGCAACCTATATGCACCATTGCCTAGTGCATCAGTGACCTCGTAAGGTCCTTCCCATTTTGGTCCAAGCTTGCATGTGTCTTCTGCGTGGCTCGTGTCGTTAGCGCGGTATACGAAGTCTCCTAGCCTGAAGGAAGTATGTTTGACTTTTGCGTCATAATACTTCTTCATTTTTGCTTTTGCCTTTGCTTCGCGTATAGCTGCGCGTTCGCGCCGTTCTTCTAGCAAGTCCAAGTCTATGCGCCGCTCCTCGTCATTTGTTGTGACATTGACCTCAGGTGTTCGTATAGTTGGCATCCCTATTTTAGCTGGTATGACGGCTTCTATCCCATAGACAAGAGAAAATGGTGTGTCTCCGGTACTGGTTTTGATTATGGTACGGTGCGCCCATAAAACGTGTGACAACTCGTCCCCCCATTTTCCTTTGTGTCTGTCGAGGCGTGCTTTTATCCCTTCGCCTAAGCTGTGATTCGCGCGCTCAACTAAACCATTGGTTTGTGGGTGTTTTACTGAAGCAAAGTGTTGTGTGATGTTCAATTGCGCGCACTAATCTTTGAATGGGTTGTCACAGAATTGTTTTCCGTTATCTGATATGATTTCACCTGGTAGCCCAAAGCGACACACAATATTGTCCCATACGAAGCGTTTTACCTGATTTCCCGTGATACTCACCACTGCCTTTGCCTCGATCCACTTCGTAAAGTAGTCTATGGCTACGATGAGGAATTTTAGCCCTCCCGCTGCAACTGGGAAAGGGCCTGCGATGTCAATGCCCCATTTATAGAATGGCCATGGTAAGGTGATGGGGGTAAGCTCTTGTTGTGGTTGGCGCGGAATTGGTCTGTGTACTTGGCAATTGCTGCATTTTTTTTATCATATCTCGCGCATCGCGGTGCATAGTAGGCCAATAATATCCTGACCGTAGTGCGCGCACTACAACAGACCGTGGTCCTGAGTGCATGCTACATGATCCTGCATGAATTTCTCGGAGTACATAGTCTGCTTGAAGAGGTCCAACACATCGGAGCCAAGGTTGCAAGAAAGAACGTCGATATAGGATGTTATCTCGTAGTTCAAATCACTGCGCTGTGCGCCGCACTCTTCGAGCGTCCTTATGATCTTGTGGTAAGATTCCTTTGCTAATGAATTCAATGATAGGTGCCATCCACGTGGGATCTTGTTCTTCTATCACCGTGGATACTTCCATCTCCAAAATTGATTTGTTTTTTAGAGTTTCCACCAATACCTGTTTTGATAGGTGCGCAAAGCTTGTAGATGCAATCTTGCTAAGCGCGTCAGCTTTCCTGTTGTCCCCTCTAGGTACTTGTTTGATTGTGAAGCTATCAAAGTTCTGAATTAAGGATTTGGTTTTTTCCAGGTATTGGATCATGTGTTCATCCTTGGCTTCATACTCGCCTAACACATGGTTAGCTACTAACCTGGAGTCTACGTTTGCTTCTAGGTTGCGTACACCCATTTGAATTGCAATACGTCGTCCAGCGAGTAGGGCTTCGTATTCTGCCTCATTGTTTGTGGCTGTGAATTCGAAGCGCAGCGCGTAGGTGAACTCCATTCCTTCTGGATTAGTAAGAATAAGGCATGCGGCTGATCCATCCACGCATGAGGATCCATCTGTGAACAGAATCCAGGGTTCCTGGAGATCTGTTTTGGTTGTTGAAGTTGGACTATCGGTATCTGGCTTTTCAACAATGAAGTCGGCTAATATCTGCCCCTTGATTGCAGTGCGTGGTCAATACGAGATGTTATATTTACTTAACAACACACTCCACTTTTGTAGCCGCCCTGATGCGTCAGGTTTAGAGATAACTTTTTTGATTGGCTGGTCTGTGATTACAGCTATTGGGTGTGCTTGAAAGTATCTGCGCAGTCTTTTAGCTGCGAATACTAGAGCTAAGACCAGCTTTTCCATGGCGCTGTAGTTAGTCTCTGTCTTCTTCAATGCTTTGCTTACAAAGTATATGGGTGTCTGGACGGAGTTTCTATCTGTCAATAGTACTGCGCTAACTGCTCCGTGGGTTGCAGATAAGTACATGATTAACTCTTCCCCTGGTCGCGGTGCGACAAGTTTGGGGAGTGATACCAGATGCTGTTTTAGCTGTTGGAAAGCTTCTTCTGCTTCCTCAGTCCAACGAAAGTTTCCCTTTTTGGTGCACTTCGTGAGTGTTTTAAAGAGAGGGAGTGATTTGTCTACTGACTTAGATAAGAAACGGTTTAGCCCAGCTAGCTTTCCGTTTAATGACCGGACTTCTTTGAGTGTGCGCGGTGAGGGAAGATCGATAACAGCTTTTGTTTTTTCTGGGCAAGGCTTGATTCCATCAGGTTCTATTAAGTATCCGAGGAACATGCCCTCTGTAGCGCCAAAGGTGCACTTCTTGGGATTTAACTTCATGTTTATTTTTCCTAATGTTTTGAACGTTTCCTCGATGCTGCGCACCAATTCATCCTCTGTGTGGCTCTTGATGACAAGGTCGTCAACGTAGACTTCCAAGTTTCGACCTACTTGTTTTTCGAAAGCTGTGTCCACCAATCGCTGGTATGTTGCGCCTGCATTTTTTAGGCCAAAGGGCATTTTCGTATAGCAATAGACCCCTTGACTTGTGTGGAAAGCTGTTTTTTCTTCGTCCTCCACTGCCATCTGGATTTGATGGTATCCTTTGTATCCATCTAGGAAGCACTTGAAAGGATATCCGCACAGGGATTCTACTTTCCAGTCTATCTCCGGCAGTGGATAGCAGTCCTGTGGGCATGCCTTGTTGAGGTCTGTGAAGTCCACGCACATCCTCCAACTGCCATCACTCTTCTTTACCATCACTGGATTAGAAAGCCAGTCGTGATAGTATACTTCGCGCATGATGCCTGCGTCTACAAGTTTGTGTACTTCTTCCAGAATAGCTTTTGCACGATCTAGGGCTTGGCCGCGCTTCTTTTGTCGTATTGGGGGATATCCGTGATAGAGCGTGGCACTCCGGTCATATGCTTTGGTTCCCATGCAAAGATATTCAGGTTCTTATGCAAGAGTGCGCACACAGCTGCTTTACCTTTGTCAGATAAAGATCCTCCAATCGATACTTGTTGATCTGGGTAATCGGGATGAATAGCGACCTTTAAATTTGGAATTTTTTCTGCGTGCTATTCTGGGATATTCTCCACCTCACTGGTTACTGCGTTGCATTCTTTGGGTGGTACTGTGGTGTTGTAGAGGGTGACAATTCCTCCTTCCACCGAAAATTTGAGCATCCCATGTGCTGTGGATGGTACAGCGCGCATGGATGATATTTCAGGTCTCCCAATGATGCCATTGTATGGTGAGGGAGACTTAATTACCATGAAATTTATCCATGTTGCTGTTGAGTGTTGTTCATCGCCCACAACTACAAGTAAGCGTAATTGCCCCATAGGTCATATCTTTTCGCCTGTGAATCTAGTCAGCGACGTTGTGGCTGGTATCAATTAACTTTGTATCTCAGGTCGTAGCCTTTTGAAGCAATGCTCATATAAAATGTCTGCGGATGCCCTTCCATCGATATACATGCGGCGAATCTCGTGTCTCCCAGTATGTATCTCAATAGTTAGTGGCTCTACTACTGCGTTGTCCGCAGCTAGAGTGGGGAAGGATATTTCCTTTTCTGAAGAGAACCTTTGACTGACTTTTTGTTTTGTCTTGCGTTGCCATGACTGTATCATGTAGATGATGTCCGCTTTATCTTTGGGAGGTTCTTTCTTGCCTCCATTCCTTTGCTTATCCTTCCCTTCTTTAATGTTTTTTTCGAGGTGATCCATTCTACCCTCCCTTACAAATTTTTCAAACCGTTGTCGTAGCTGGACACACTCGTTGGTTGTATGGCCTTTTTGGCCATGATATTCGCAGTATCCATTCCCTATGTGCTTATCCTCTGCGGTACGCATTGGCGGAGGCTTTGGGAAGTTTGCTCCTTCTGTTACAAATATTTCCCTCGGAGTCTTTGTGAGAGGGGTATACTTGTCATTATCTCGTCCACTGCGATAATTCTTGCTGCGGTTGCTGTTCTGATCATTGGATTCTCTCCTAGGCTGTTCTTGTTGCCTATAATTTGAGTAGCCTTTTTTGCTATCCGCAGCGGCTGCTTCTCCTTGTATGAAAGATCTTGTGCGCTTCATTAGCTCATCGAAGGTTTGGGGAACCTTGTCGTTTAGCTTCCAAATGAGTTCTGGGTTATTAATCCCATTCATGAACCCTGAAATTTTTAGGACTTCGGGACACGCTTTGACATATATGCACTCATCTTTAAAGCGTTCCATATAAGCACTGGTTGATTCCCCTTGGCGCTGTTTTACTCTGGCTAGTTCAACAGGGTTTTTAGCGCACTTCTTTCTTTGGGTGAAGTTTAAACGGAATGCTTTCCGTAATTCTTCAAACCCGCCAATGCTCCGTCGTGGGAGCTTGCTAAACCAAGTGCGCGCATTCCCTACTAAAGTGGAATTAAACATATGGCACCACACAGGTTGTGGCCAATTTTTGATAGTAGCGGCCGATTCGAAAATTTTTAGGTGGTCATCTGGATCACCTGTTCCATCATATGTTTTGATATTAGTGGGCATGCGCCTCCTCTTTTGATCAGAGTAATCGCTGATGCGTCGTGTAAATGCATCAACTTTCTGGCGACGCCACGGAAGAGACATGTCTTCGTCTTCTTCTTCGCGACGTTTTCCTCTAGACTTCCAGTGTCCTGTTTCCTTTTCCTCGTTGTCCGAGGAGTCGTTGGAGGAGGAGTAATCTCTTTTGCGGCGCTTGCGCCGCTTCCTTCAGAGGAAGAGCTTGAGGGGCTTTCACTTGGGGATATTCTCCTCCCTAATCTGTCGTGAATTCTTTTGCTCCCAGACCTGGAGGAACCTTCGCTTGGTGAATGTTGAGGCCCTAATCTGTCTTGTATCCCTCGACTACCAAGTCTGGAATGAACAATTGTGCGCCTCTCGCCGTCTTCATATTCCTCTGAATATTGTGAGTCAGATGTCGTACCCAGCCTATCATGGATAGTGGTACGTCTTTCATTATTTTCGCGTCTTCCTCGTAGGTGGCGCGGTGGCGATGTTTCGCGTTCAGGACCAAAGTTGAGCCGGGCTTGCAGGCTCGTACTCGACCTTCTCCTCGTTTCTTCTTGCATGAGGGCGGTTAAAGTTTCGTAATTTTGGGATACAAAATTACTCAATGTTAGGTCAGGTGCGTCCTCATTCACTACAAGAATATCTGCCTCGGTATTGGGCACCCTATCTCGGTTAGGTGCGCCCGGCGGCACAGTGTTGTCCACTATAGGTGCCGTTTGATGAGGAGTATTGAAGAGGGTGCATTGGAGTTCTTCAACGCTTGGGACTACGGTGGTGACTTGGGTAGTCCTTACAGGCAATTCCACCGCTGAGAGAGGTAGGGTTGGTCCCGGTTCTTGGTGACCAGGCGCACTGGTTGTCCCAGAGGCCTGCCTAGGGGTCGAATCTTGTTGATTCTTCCTCTGGGGGTCACGTGTTTTTTCCAACTGCGGAGTCCGCTGGCTTGAATTTTTATTCTTCGTCATTCTAGTTCCTTAGTTCTTAGTGTTGGTCCCACGGATGGCGCCACTTGTTGATACAAAAGTTGGGCGTTCCTGGTTTGGGCTCTTGCTCTCGTACCAATTCGCTCTTAATGCTTGAAACCTACGCACTAAGAAAATAAACAAACACCGTTAGGCTTATCATGGGATTGTCTCCCACGATTATCCTCCGGCGTGAGAGTAAGTAATCGGTTTTAGGGTTCTCGTAAAGAGTTTAGGGTTTGTGAATCGTACCTTTAATGAGAATTGTGTCATTCCTTATATAGGTGCAGAATCCTCGTAGGTTTCTTGCTCCTTACTCTTCGCACACGTGGTGCTTATCCGGGTTAAGGATATCTATTCCGTAATTAGGAGATCCTTATCTATGCCCGGGTAGTTTTAGTTGGGCTTGGGTCTACGTGAGCCCAATTCCATTGTCAATACGGCCCAAGTTAAAATAGCCCACTCATGGTGGTTTTGGGCCTTAGTGATGTTTATCATTTGGGCTCGTGGCCCAAATATAGACTATGCATCATAGTATATGTACAGTTCACGGTATATGCGTCATTGAAAAGCGATGAACAGATACTTGTGGTGATCTCTTTAAGTAACATGATAGAAAAGATAAAGTGTGAAGTACCTTGAGCAGCCTCTTGTGTTCATTCTACGATTGGCAAAGCATTAATCTATGAGATGTTTTACCCTTTCCCGCTTGTCGCACAACTGGTATGCAGAAGTGCCACTAACATCCTTATCAGACATGACAAAGCTTATAACTGGTTTCTTCTTGGGCGTGACACTGTATACAGAATCTAATGATACAGTCATAATAATGTTGATTGAGGACCCCACATTATAATCAAAGAGTACCATATGAGAATTAAAAGAACCAAGCTACATTAACAGTATAATACAATTTTAGCTTTGGTCTTGAAGATCTGATATAGACATAACATCAGCAAACGAACACCCCTTTAGTCACCAATAACCAAACACCCCTTTAGAAAACAACAAAACACCCATTTAGAAAACAACAACCAATGACCCTTTTAGATAGCAGGAGTCAAACACATCTGGTCACCTCTATAGACAGCAACACCTTTGTAGCAGCCATGCACTTTGGGATGATAAAACAACAACGGATCATACATAATAATTGGCGCGCTGTGAGCTTGGGAAAATTAAGACCACCATTCTACCAATGCCCACATTGGTTACTCCATTAAAGTGTACATCTTAAGTACTTATCTTTTTCCTTCATACGGAGAAAAGGACATTTCAATCTTTGTGCTACAAAACAGAACATGTACTTGCAATTTGATTAAAGAGATGCATCTTAGAGTAAAAAATATGGCATTGTTGATTGTGCGTGTAATGATTCGACACATGTACTGTAATGCCCTTAACCTTCTTTCTTTTAAAATAGTGCATTTACATGAATGTCAGCACACACTAAAAAAACGAAACATTTTAACTTGTGCTTGTGCAGTCTCGATACGGTGCCTATCAAGTGAAAGAAAGCGTTGCAAAAATGTATCAACAATAAGCTTAACAGCACTTCCAGGCTTCATATCTTCACATCAACAATAATTCCACCTTCTTTTATAACTCAAATTCAACTCTTTGTACTTCATGATCAAACTTAAAGATCTTGCAAAATAACAATATATAGTGAGTTATTAACAACTGCAAGTACTACCCACAGATATCTGTTACACCCAATCTACTTTCACATTTGGAAAATGTGGGCAAATTATTACAAAGTGAAATGATAGCATGGCACTGATTCTTTTAAAATATACCATCAAACATCAAAATAAATATCATTTAGAATGAGAAAGACTTACCATGTGGACTTATCAAATTTTTACATGCGAAAGTGGCATGTAACACAGCTACAATTATGCCTCCGTTAGCCAGATACTTCGCAGCTTCACGGCTTGTCTTCTGCTGTAGATCAATAATCATTCCATAAATTCTCAGAATATGATAATAGCAATCACATATAAGTAAATAAATCATTCAAACTTGGGTTACTTTATTTGACCGTCTCTAGTGGTTTAGTACTATCATAGAAGACCTTTATTTGGGTTAACTGAGAGCAAAATGTAAAGTTATTTGTTTTGTGATCACTTTCTTCTTTTCATTAATTCATAACTCATAAGCACGTTCATGCACCTACAAAAAAGAAAAACATAATGAAAAAAACATGTTAATTTTAAGAGAAACGCTGCAAATGATATTAAATCTAAATCTTAATTCCGAATAAAACTTGTCTTCCAATCGTATGTGTGCACCAGGTTTTTGAAATTGCAGTTGAATCAACCTTGGTTTCTCAATCAAAAGTTAGAATTTAGAAGTTGTGTTCATCATGACCATGAACAGTGACCAATGACCATGGTTTCTCAATCAACCTTTAAAACATCAAAATATATAATATCATTAAATGTTCTAGAGATAGCATCGAGTAAATAGGTCATTCAACTACACCGGATGATTAACGATATTAGAAGAAAGGATCCATCTCGATGCTAATATCATTAATATCATTATTACGTGCTAGGATCCTAAGAAAAATATAAACATAATTATCTTCAATTGAGACCAAATTATCATCATCATCATAAGACTATAAACCTGTGTTGGACCTTGTAATTGCATAAGTCTTGTACATATGTAAATAACGATAGTTAAAGGACCAATATTGTATGATAAATAGTTTATAACTGAATAGCGGTTGGTAGTTAAAGTTAGTTAGATTTCTAGAAATTAGTGTAAGGTTGTGTCTCTTGGAACACACCTATTCGATCAGTCACGATGGTTCAAATGGAAACCATTGGTTTAGTATAAATAGGAGATACAATGTAACATTTTATGTAGTGTCCAGAAATACAATGTAAACACTTTTATGTTGTAGTTATTATAGAATCATTTCTTTGTCAATCTTGTGAATCTTGTGTCTGATAAAACCTGTGCAAGCATAATCGATTTATCAGTGGTATCAAGAGCCAAAGGTTCAAACCTGGGAAAAACAAATCAAGACCGAAGGTTGCAAGATTTCAAGAAGTGATTCAAGTTTTGATCATCAAGATCAAAAGAGGGAAAAGACACCAAGGGAAACACGTTGGGAACGGAAGAGACTAGGTGACAAGAAGACCAGTGACAAATGAAAGACCATTGCATAATTTCAAGGTCTGAAAGATGGTGAAAAGAAAGCAATAAGAGATTGCTATAGGAAGTTCATTAATTTAATAGTGATATGCCATGAAACTGCAAAAGTTCCTTGGGGTGAAAATCCAACAGAAGTGGGAGAAAGCAGTATGTTGCAGAAGCCAGGGACCCACCAGGACAGAAGGATAGTGCAGTGAAGGATGGAGCACATGGAATGAACAAAGAGAACAAGTATGGAGTCAGAATTAGAAGGCAATGTGAAAGAAAAAAAAACAATTCGTTTTTTGGAAAAGAACACCGAAGAGACTTCAAAGTATTTTGTGTAAAGGAACTTGGAATTCAAGACAAAAGAAACAACGAAAACATTATTTGAATGTTTTAGAAGAAAAACCAAGAACAAAAAGTTCTAGAACATGGTTTGAGAAAGAGGAATTCAAGTCGACACAAAAGAAGATACCAACGTGAGGAACAAGTTAGTAACACCGGAAAGATAAAAGATACTCGTTTGGTTGTGGACAGAAAACTGGATTCGACACAAAAAGAAAGGGAAGAAGCCGAGTATGGACAAGTAAACAACAACAAGACAACAACAACAAACAACTTGGTGAACATCGAAAGAAAAACAGAAAGTTTGTTGGAGTTGGTGATACTAACGCGGAGAAGATGAAGATTCGAAGACCAAGACTTAAGCAATTAAGGGGGAAAATGTTGGACCTTGTAATTGCATAAGTCTTGTACATATGTAAATAACGATAGTTAAAGGACCAATATTGTATGATAAATAGTTTATAACCGAATAGCGGTTGGTAGTTAAAGTTAGTTAGATTTCTGGAAATTAGTGAAAGGTTGTGTCTCTTGGAACACACATATTCGATCAGTCACGATGGTTCAAATGGCAACCATTTGTTTAGTATAAATAGGAGATACAATGTAACGTTTTATGTAGTGTCCAGAAATACAATGTAAACACTTTTATGTTGTAGTTATTATAGAATCATTTCTTTGTCAAACTTGTGAATCTTGTGTCTGATAAAACCTGTGCAAGCATAATCGATTTATCAACCTGTAATCGAAAGTTATGATGGAGCGATGAAGAACCTATTGAATCAAGTTGGCCTTCTTTGTTTCTAACGTCATCTCCAATCTGGTATTTATCAAGAGCCTCATATAACATGTCAAACTAAAAAGTAACATATTACATGCAAGCGTAAAAGATTTATAATGATCATGTATTTATATAAAACGATTATAAACCTTGGTTTCTCAATCAAAAGTTAGAATTTAGAAGTCATGTTCATCATGACCATGAGAAGTGACTAGTGACCATGGTTTCTCAACCAACATTTAAAACATCAAGATATATAATAGGCTTCTTCTTAGGTTCTTTCCGTTGTTGCTGAAAATCCAAATAGTCAAGGGATGCTTAGTGTTAGTAACATTCATGCATCAGCTATGGTATTGTTGCCCTACACTAAGTTTAATGGCTGGTGGGCGAATATCAATAGCACTAAATGTTCTAGAGATAGCATATCATTATTACGTGCTAGGATCCTGAGCAAAATATAAACATAGTTATCTTCAATTGAGACCAAATTATCATCCTCATCATCATAAGACTATAAATCAACCTATAATCGAAAGTTATGACCAATTAAATCAAGTTGGCCTTCTTTGTTTCTAGCTAACGTCATCTCCAATATGGTATTTATCAAGAGCCTGATATAACATGTCAAACCAAAAAGTAACATACTACATGCAAATAAACAACATATTCTAGGTGGGAGATTAATTCACAGACATTAACAACATATTCATAGACAGTAACAAAGTTTCATCATTAGGGTTTTCAGGGAAAACAAATAAGTTGCATGCATAACTAAAATTCAAGACAAACGTGATACCTTGATTATTGTTGTGTTCTAGGGTTACGGAATGGAATTGTTTTAGGGTTAAGGTTACGTAGATTAAGACGGGATGAGTTGGGCCGTTCTTTTCATTGTATTTAGATTATGAGTAATAATTAATTACATGCCTTTATATATTTGGAGTTGCAACATATATTCCAAAAGAACATGCTGGTTTAGTGGTTAAGATACATGTTATTCTTTCAAGCACCTCGAGTTCGAACCATGCAAGCATCAATTTTTAAAATTTTAATCCAAAATTTTGATAGGGTTAATTGCTTAGGTGGATTAGATAGGGTTAATTGCTTAGGTTGATTAAATATGATGACATGGACACCAAAAATGTAGATAGTGATGACATGGAGGCCACTACTGATGACATGGCTGCTAATGACAATTACTGGGCAATGAGGTGGCGTTTTCTTGATTTATCTACGTGTAACGCCTCCTGTTATATATATATATATATATATATATATATATATATAGATATATATATATATATATATATATATATATATATATATATATATATATATATATATATATATGTGTGTGTGTGTGTGTGTGTGTGTGTGTTAGTATATAAGCACACAAAGAGATACAATTAGCAATTACTATTATAACAGGATTAAAGAAATAATAGTAATTCACCCTTCATGTTCTTCTCAATCTCGTCACGCATGATCTTAAGGTGATCATCGTACATTTCAGGACAAGATGAGTTTAATATAGTGTTATCCACATATATTTTGAACAATGAGGTAATGTGAATTTTATTTCTTCATGAAAAGTGTGTTGTTCACCATTCTCATGGTATACTCATATTTGAAACATGATATGGTTTTAGAAATCAACAAGTCTTGGATATTGTACAACATATGTCTCCTTGTTGATTGAAACCATTTAGATAAACACCTTTCATGTCCTTTATACTAATACTAACAAAGAAAGGTCGCAAGAAAACTACATGTACAACTAGTCACGTAGAGAGGGGGTTTTGAGAAAGCTTACCTTAGCCTATGATGTTATCCTCGTGGTTATGCTTAGAGAGATGAGATATGGCTTGAATTATCCATCACCATTTGTGCTTCCATTGAATAGATCCTTAGTCGTATTTCAAGTTGATTCTCAAGCATAACTATCTAGTAAGATAAGATTCAAACATTTAGTCTCCAATATCTCATTGGTCCAAGGTTCTTAGTATTGAACATCTCATGAATTTTATGCATTTGGCTTGGATGTTGAAATGGAGGATAAATTTCCCATGGTAGATAACTTTGTTGTTGAAAGTTGTTCCAAGTGACGGGGTAGTGACTTGGATAACTTTGTCTACTAAAGTTGCCTCTCGGTAGAGGAGCTCTGTCTCGAGGTTTGGGAGTATTAATTCTTTTAGGAGGAGGAGGAGTGTTTGATCTACGATTAACTTTACTAGGACCAAGTTTAGGAGACGACACAGGTTTGTAGAACCTTTTTACTTCTTTTACACTAGCCACGGGTATTTCAACATTGTTAACTACTATGTGACTTGGTTTGGGACTATGAGGATTTTTTAAGATTGACCCAATTTTGACTTTAGCAAATGACGGATCCACGGTACCACTAAATTTAGTGGTGCCGTTACCAACTTTAGTGGTGCCGTCATTCCCTGAACTAATCTCCTCTGATCTTACAAATTTTACTAGTTTAGTTTCACTAGTAGATGCCTTATTTGCGTCAAATCCAAGACCTGCTCCAGCATGTTCACTATACCTAATGTTTTCAAGCATGTCGTTAAGTGCTTGTGTTCCATTTTCAAACTTAAAAATTTTAACGGCGTTTTCTTTAAGTTTTTCATTTTCTATTTTAAGATCTATACATGACTTACAGCCAACATCTATTTGCTTATTTTTCTCAATTCTTGTAAGTTGATCTTTTAGTTCTAAAACTTGTGATTCTAGTTCATGTAGTGTTCCTTTTAGTGTTTTGTTCCTAGTTATGATTTTAGTACTTACCTCACATAATTTATTATATTCATCATATAGCCTATTATCATCTATTGACGATTTATTATCACTATAGTAAGAAGAGTCGGAATGTACCTCGTTAGAAGCTTAAACCATGAGAATGTTTCATCATTAGGCTTCTCCTCGTCTTCTTCACCACTATCACTCCAAGAACCTCCTACAGAGGCTCTTTTGTTGTTTGATCTTGATAGCTTAGGACATTCTCCAATGAGGTGATTTGGGTCTCCGCATCTAAAACACTTCCTATCGCCTTTTCCTCTATTATCATCTTGGTTCTTAGAGAATGACTTCCTTACGTCATGAGATTGCTTAGTAGATCTACCTCTTCTTCTAAAGAACTTCTTAAAGTTTCTAACCGCTTGTGCATACTCTTCGTCTTCACTATCAGAATCTGAATTTTCATCAGCATTAGACTCTTTCTTGGCTTTCAATGCTAGAGACCTAACTCTCTCACTTACACCCTTGACTATGTCCGAGTCCTTCTTGATTATCATTTCATGAACTTTCAAGTTACCTATTAGTTCATCAAGTGATAGTGTCGCCAAGTTCTTTGATTCTTCAATGGCGGTGACCTTTGCTCTCCATTTGGGATGTAGAGCCCTAAGAAACTTCCTAACATAATTCTTACTAGAATAACCTTCATCAAGAGCTTTAAGACTAGCAATAATAGTATTAAATCTAGCAAATGCACTATCTATGGTTTCATTTTCCGGAACGGAAAATTGTTCATATTGTTGAACAAGAAGATCAATCTTGTTCTCTTTGACTTGATTATTACCTTGATGAGTGACCAATAAAGTTTTCTAAATTTCTTTTGCTGTATTACACATAAAAATTCTTTCAAACTCCTTTTTCGGCAAAGCGTTATAAATTACCATTTCAGCCTCATCATTTTTGGCTAGTTTTCTTTTAAGTTCATCACTTTATTTTTCATAAGGAACAATTTGTTCCTTTTTGGTAATTGGATCCTTTTCAATAGGTTGAAAGTCACCATCGGTAATACCATGCCAAAGATCAATGTCTTTTGATTTCACATACGTTTCGAATCTTGTTTTCCAATAAATAAAACAATCGGTTTCAAAAAATGGTGGTCTTTGCACAAATTGCCCTTCTTGATAATTATCGAAATCCATTGATCGATTCAAGTTTTAAAATACAATTTACTTTAAAAACTTGCCTAACCTGGCTCTGATGCCAATTGTGGGAAACTAGAAGGGGGTTGAATATTTACCGACTTGTTTTCTTTTATTATAAAAATTTCTCTTTGAAAAACTTAGATTCAATTGTAGATAAAATCAATTGACACCAATATGAACACTACACTATACTAACACAAATATGTAACAAGTAAATAAAGAGAAGAGATGGAAAGATCAAACCAAGACAACGAGATTTATAGTGGTTCGATCACCAAGCTTTTCTTCGCCCTACTCCACTCCCCGAGTATCCGACTTGAGAGTTCTAGCACTATATTAACAAGACTCCCTTCAGGGGGAGAAAACCGTACAACGTCTCTTACGTTATTTTCCGACACTAAGCTAGATGTCGAGTACTAATCTTAGCTATTACCAATCTACCACGATCCTAACTTATCACACGATCAACACGATCCTCACACAATCTACACGATCTTCATGAGATCCTCACAATCCTCACAATCTAATCTTGATCTACTTGATCAATACTATATCACTCAACACTCAAGAGATCCCCAAGATCTCAACAAGATCACAATGATCAACACAATGACTAAGAAACACTAATACACTTGATGTATATCAAGATACAGTCAAGTAGACAACTAGTAATGCAAGTTCACTACTCTTATGACACCAACACCTTGTATCTTCTTGATACTTTGTGTTCTTCTCTTTACTAGTAGAGGTATGTAGATGATTCTTGGTTGGATGGAAGAATCACTCTATAAACAAAAGAAAACTAACTAATAATCTAAGAAGTGTAAAGAGAAAAAGAGGATGGAAACCAGAAAGTTATGTGTGTGAAAGGATACACTGTTACAAAAAGTTGTATTGGTCACGCCAAAAATGTGTGACGATATGCATATAGTCACACACGTTTTTTTCGTTGTGTGTCACTAAAGGTCCCGCCACCGTAGGTGGCATATGGTCACATTGTTGAGTTCGTGGCCTTTTCCATCGAAAAAGAGTGACCAAAACCCCGAATATGTGTGACAAATTAGGCACAAGTTTTTTTGGATTAGTCATTATCAGTGACCGTAAATACCTTATAGTCACATGAATGTTTTTTGAGAGTGACTATTGTTCGTCCTTTGGCCACATAAATATATAATATATGTGACATTTGAGATGATATATTCAAGTAAATTTGTATTTTATGTGACTATTGATAATCAAATGGCCACATGAATATACAATAAATGTGACGTTTGTGATGATTTAGTCACACAATGGGTGTTATTTTTTTGGAATTAGTCACATACAACTTAACACAAAGTGGCCAAACGTGTGAATAAGTGTGACCATATGTTGTTTAAAGTGAAGAAATATGTATTTTGTGTGACTATTGATCATCCAATAGCCACATGAAGTTTATGTTTGTGTGGCCTTTTGTAATATTTAGTCACACAAAGCATGTTTGTTTTGGGTATTTAGTCACATACCATTAAGCAAACAGTTGCCAAAAGTGTGAATAAGTGTGACCATATGCTGTTTAAAGTGAATAAATGTGTATTTTGTGTGACTATTGATCATCCAATGGCCACATGAAGTTTATGTTTGCGTGGCCTTTTGTAATAGTTAGTCACACAAAGCATGTTTCTTTTGGATATTTAGTCACATAAAATTAAGTAAACAGTGGCCAAAAGCGTTAATAAGTGTGACCATATGCTGTTTAAAATGAAGAAATGTGTATTTTGTGTGACTATTGATCATCCAATGGCCACATGATGTTTATGTTTGTGTGGCCTTTTGTAATATTTAGTCACGCAAACCATGTTTTTTTTTGGGTATTTAGTCACATACAATTAAGCAAACAGTGGCCAAAATCGTTAATAAGTGTGACCATATGCTGTTTAAAGTGAAGAAATGTGTATTTTGTGTGAATATAGATCATCCAATGGCCACGTGAATTTTATGTTTGTGTGGCCTTCGGTAATATTTAGTCACACAACGACTAAAGCAAACAGTGACCAAAAGTGTTAATAAGTGTGACTATATGCATCTTTTAGTCACATTTAAAAAATCAATATATACCAAACAAATTCAAATATATATCAAAACAAATTCAAATACAATAAAATTGGAATGTATATAACTGAACAAAATATAAAATTGGACATCCTTTTATACACCAAGGAGTTCTAGTCGGCTTACAATAGTTTCTTTATAAGTATCTATAATCTTTTCCATAAGCAAGTAGCAACTTCGAGCGGTCTTAATCTCTGAGCAGTACCAACTTTAACTAGCAGTAGTAACTTTTGTACTAGCAGTAGTAAATACTTGGCACATTTTCTTTGAAGTTCATGAGCTGCACTAAATCCATCTAAGCAATATTAACACAAACATGATCAGCAGTAATTCAAACAAAATTATGAAGACTTTTAATCCAAAACAATGAACATACTAATAAAATTTGCAGTTAAACTTACAAGTTTTTCTCCCATTGATCTAATCTCATCATCTGGATATAAAAGCCTTGAAAATGTAGGCTGCTGCATATCAACACATCAGGATGAGAGCAGAACTAGAACATGTCAAAGCTCACAACATAACAGAACTAGATGAGCCACTGGTTCAACTATCTGCACAAACATGATAGGAGAGTTAATACTAGTACCACGTTAGTACTGCTGGAGCAGAGTTACTACTGCTAGTATATATATATATATATATATATATATATATATATATATATATATATATATATATATATATATATATATATATATATATATAACAGAATGTATATAAATGAAGCAAATATATATACAATTGTATTTCAAATTCAATAAAAATTGAATGTATATAAATGAAGCAAATATATATCAAAATTGTAATGTCGTATATAATCAAATTCTCAACTATCATAAGTTAAAACCTGTTGACTCTTCGCCGCCTTAGCTTGCTTTTGCAAGGTTTCACTAGAGACCAAATGTTTTCGCTTCGTTGGTACTAATTTTAGTCCAGTATTTTGTTCACTAATATTTGGTATCATAGTTGGTGGTGTAACCTGTAGAACCGGTTTGTCGTGGCTTAAGCATTTTCGTATGTACGTAAAACTAAAAAAATCAAAGGTGGATGTTTTATTACTTACCACTGTTTCCATTACTGGTACGTTTTCCAAAGTTTCAATGGCCATTGGAGTGGTCACCTGCAATATAAATTAAGAAAGACAATGGTGTTATCATTAGAAAATGAAATTGTTAACAACATAAAAAATGGCTTACATCTGAGTCTAATGGCAGTTTCTTTCTGCAAAAAAAATATGGGAAATGTAAGAAACCAAGGCACTAATAACGCTGCATAATATAAGATCTGCCAACCATGAAACAGTAAAAATATACATGGGTGGGCTTTGGTGACTGAGATGGAGCATACACACGCCTCGAAAATGAAGTGTGCCAGAAAATCCTGCTGAGGGAATTTGTTTTGCCAGGCATCCCATGTATCATCCTCACCCGTGAAAATAGCATGTAGCCCCTACAAGAAACAAGTAACGTGATTAATGCTAACATAAAAGATGACAACATTAGATGTCCCAAATATAAGTTTAGCCTCAAAAACAAACATACGGGTTGCATATCAACTCGGGCAACAAATAATATACAATTGGTTGCAATTTTATGCAGTGCCAAAAGTGGAACGAATAAATGTCAAACACATTACCAAGCAAGCAAATCACTAACATTTGGTACAAATGAAACAGTTTGACAAAAAGCAACCATATTTGAGTTAATTTCCTATATAACAGATGTTCTCGAGCTTGTAAGTAATATAAATTATGTTTTTTTTAAGTGTACTAAGTGTAAATATGTATTTATGAATGTATCAAGCTTTTCGAGCTGAAGTCGAACCGAATTCAATTCTTAGGTTATATTATATTTCAATTTTAATTTGTGTCAGAAAACACATCTTTACAGATAAATCGAGCTTTTCGAGTGAAGCTCAAGCCGAATTCAAACTTTCTCGATCCCGGATAACATGATCGAGAGGGTGATAGAGGCTTGACTATGATGGTGGTGGATGTGGTGGTTATCTCGAACCAAACAACCGAAGCAAACAAACTCTCCCATACAGTTCCCTTGTCTTGATGACGGTGATGGCGTGGAGGATCGATGGTTGGTGGAACCACGGCGAGATAAGGCGGTGAAGTTTGGCGGTGGTGTGAGTCGGTTCTAGAGAGAAGGAGAATAGATGAATAGATAGAAGATAGATTTGAATAGTGTAAGTGTTAGTGTTTTGATTTTGGGGAAAAAGGGGCGGAATCTTGAGCGGGAGATTGAAATTTTTAGGGAAAAATTATGGGCGGATCTTGAGATCTTGAGCGCCTGATTAAAAGTTTAGAGATTGAAAGCCTATCAAATGAGCTCGAAATGTTTAATGAGTTGAGCTCAATCTTATATAAGTTCGACTCGAGTTATTGTTGAGTTCTCGAGCTTGTAAGTAATATAATTTTTTTTTAAGTGTACTAAGTGTAAATATTTATTTATGAATGTATCAAGCTTTTCAAGCTGAAGTCGAACCGAATTCAATTCTTAGGTTATATTATATTTCAATTTTAATTTGTGTCAGAAAACACATCTTTACAGATAAATCGAGCTTTTCGAGTCAAGCTCAAGCCGAGTTCAAACTTTCTCGATCCCGGATAACATGATCGAGAGGGTGATGGAGGCTTGACTGTGATGGTGGTGGATGTGGTGGTTATCTCGAACCAAACAACCGAAGCAAACAAACTCTCCCATACAGTTCCCTTGTCTTGATGACGGTGATGGCGTGGAGGATCGATGGTTGGTGGAACCACGGCGAGATAAGGCGGTGAAGTTTGGCGGTGGTGTGAGTCGGTTCTAGAGAGAAGGAGAATAGATGAATAGATAGAAGATAGATCTGACTAGTGTAAGTGTTAGTGTTTTGATTTTAGGGAAAAAGGGGCGGAATCTTGAGCGGGAGTTTGAAATTTTTAGGGAAAAATTAGGGGCGGATCTTGAGATCTTGAGCGCCTGATTAAAATTTTTGTGATTGAAAGCCTATCAAAGAGCTCGAAATGTTTAATGAGTTGAGCTCAATCTTATATAAGTTCGACTCGAGTTATTATTGAGTTCTCGGGCTTGTAAGTAATATAAAATATGTTTTTTTAAGTGTACTAAGTGTAAATATTTATTTATGAATGTATCAAGCTTTTCGAGCTGAAGTCGAACCGAATTCAATTCTTAGGTTATATTGTATTTCAATTTTAATTTGTGTCATAAAACACATCTTTACAGATAAATTGAGCTTTTCGAGTCAAGCTCAAGCCGAGTTCAAACTTTCTCGATCCCGGATAACATGATCGAGAGGGTGATGGAGGCTTGACTGTGATGGTGGTGGATGTGGTGGTTATCTCGAAATAAACAACCGAAGCAAACAAACTCTCCCATACAGTTCCCTTGTCTTGATGACGGTGATGGCGTGGAGGATCGATGGTTGGTGGAACCACGGCGAGATAAGGCGGTGAAGTTTGGCGGTGGTGTGAGTCGGTTCTAGAGAGAATGAGAATAGATGAATATATAGAAGATAGATCTGACTAGTGTAAGTGTTAGTGTTTTGATTTTGGGGAAAAAGGGGCGGGATCTTGAGCGGGAGATTGAATTTTTTGCGGAAAAATTAGGGGCGGATCTTGAGATCTTGAGCGCCTGATTAAAATTTTAGAGATTGAAAGCCTATCAAATGAGCTCGAAATGTTTAATGAGTTGAGCTCAATCTTATATAAGTTCGACTCGAGTTATTGTTGAGTTCTCGAGTTTGTAAGTAATATAATTTTTTTTAAGTGTACTAAGTGTAAATATTTATTATGAATGTATTAAGCTTTTCGAGCTGAAGTCGAACCGAATTCAATTCTTAGGTTATATTATATTTCAATTTTAATTTGTGTCAGAAAACACATCTTTACAGATAAATCGAGCTTTTCGAGTCAAGCTCAAGCCGAGTTCAAACTTTCTCGATCCCGGATAACATGATCGAGAGGGTGATGGAGACTTGACTGTGATGGTGGTGAGCTCAACCTTTAATGAGTTCGACTCGAGTTATTGTTGAGTTCTCGAGCTTGTAAGTAATATAAAATATGTTTTCATCCTAAAAATCCTGCAAAACATTCATTGTGACTCGATACACGCATTTGACTCAAACAAGTACTAATGAGTTAAGGTAGACATGCAAGTTCATGTATCCGATTTTACAAGGAAATTGCATGTTAAAGAGCGAGACTATTAAGAAAATGACAATATAGCTAGTAGGATCTTACGATCCCGATCCGATCATACGATCATGATCTTGCAAAGACGAAAACGATCCTGGGTAGGATCTGATCCCGATCTTAAAAACCTTGCATCTTACCATATGTACTCTTTGGGCCATTTTTTAAATACAAAATACACTAAAATACAAATGTACGTACCTTTAATACTTTTAGTTTTTAAACTTTTAATACTTTTAGTTTTTATACTTTTAATCATTTTAAACTTATCTATACATCTTATAATGCATCTTTGACTCTCTCTCTTCCAATTTTTTAAGATTTTCATTTATACATTTTAAGTAAATACAACAAATTAAGCTATATGTACAATCAATTTAAGCATTAGCACCTACACACATTGACTGGTCAACACTTATAATTAATATATATAACATTTAAAACACCTTTTCAATTAAAAGTATCATTTATAAACCACAATGTACAAACAAATCAAGATGCTAAACACAAAGCACAATCTTATCAAACACACATCACTTATAATATATAATATTTACAAAGCTTAACAAACACACTTCACACACTCCAACATATACTTAATACTCTATTTCACACTCACACATAGCTATGCCTTGTTCTTTCTTTCTCTCTCTCACTACTACACCCTAAGTTTGACCCTAAGTTAGATCGGAAGCATATGGTAACATACTTAGATCGCTTCTATATTGACCCTAAGTTTGACAGATGATTTGGTTTATCTGATTATTTAGTTGTTTTTTTGGTTTATCTGATTATTTCATTGTTTGTGTTTATTTAATTAGTGTTATTTAGTGTTAGGGTTTATGTATGATCTGTATATTTGTGTTTTTTATTGTTAGGGTTTATGGTTGTTTTTTAGTTTTAGTGCGAATATTTAGGCTAAAACATCCAAGTATCAAAGATGGAAGAAGTATCAAGGATGGATGAAAAGACACCACTTTCAAGTATGAACATAAACTTGTTCTGGTGTTGTTCATCCATTCTTGACTCATCTTTGTTCTTTGTCAAGGATGGGTGAACCGACACCACTTTCAAGTATGAACATAATATGTATTTGTATCAAAGATGGAAGAAGTATCAGTGATGGATGAAAAGACACCACTTTCAAGTATGAACATAAACTTGTTCTGGTGTTTCATCCATTACTGATACCTCTTTCTTCTTTGCCAAAATACAGAAACAATGAAAATATTTTATCTTAGGATTAGGTTGAAGTACAATAAACATATCAAGAACTTAAAGAGTTTTTTTCATGTATTTAGTTACAATGAAAATATTTTCATTGCATTGTTGATATAAATTTAATATGATTTCATTGATTCATGATTAGCTCTCTAATGTCGTAGGACCTACATAACTAATATGTATGTTCGTCATATTTAAGTGAGCAATATAAATGATAGTAAGAATTTAGTTGCTAAGAACTTAAAGCTCAATTATCAGGGCAGATCTATCTAACGATGTAGATGGGTTCCATCGCTTTTATTGCACCCCATTTTCTAATGATGTTTAATCTTGATTATTGAAAGAACCAAAATTGATAATCAGTATCAAACACCAAACGTTAGAAAACGGGGTCCAATTAAAGCGTTGGAACCCATCTACATCATTAGATAGATCTGGCCTGATCATTGAGACGTCTTCAATGCGATAATGATATAGTGTGTATTGTTCATGACAGGCCACACTCCTTCATTATTGCATTCAAGATGAGTGATGTTACTTAGACTCTATTTTTTACTCAACATTTCTAGATTGTTTGTATCACTCTGTTTGCTTTGTATATATGTATGATGTATTTTTTATATGTAGGAAGTGAGTTTGTAAAACTTTGAGTCTGGAATTTCAACATAACTTTACATATCTGGTATAAGAATTATGTTGCATTTGTATTGAGAGAATAAGGAAGAAAAGTGGCGAATGTTGGTAGGTTACAAATTCAAGGCTGAATGATATGTTGTTGTTGGCTAGGGTAGAAAGGATGGTAGTTCATTGCATTGTTATTATAAGTTTAATATGATTTCATTCATGCATGATTAGCTCTCTAATGTCGTAGAATCTACATAATTAATATGTATGTTCATCACATTTAAGGGAGCAATATAAATGATAGTAAGAATCTGTTTTCTAATAACTTAAAGCTCAATATTAGGGCAAATCTATCTAAAGTTGTAGAACGGTTCCATTACTTAATTTGGAAAACCTCAACTACCGTTATTAGACGGTGTCCAAAAAACAAACCAATGGAACCTTTCTGCAACTTTAGATAGATCTGGCCTGATCATTGAGACGTCTTCAATGCGATGATGATATAGTGTGTATTGTTCATGGCAGGCCACACTCCTTCATCATCGCATTCAAGATGAGTGATGTTACTTAGACTCTATTCTTTACTTAACATTTCTAGATTATTTGTATCACTCTGTTTGCATTCCATTCTTTTTTATGATCTAAATGAGTCTGTAATTTCAACATACCTTTCCATTCTAAGCTCCCATACAGTTCCTTTTATTTTTTCAACAATCTAGCAATGCGGCTGGTGCAGTCCTTTTCTCAAAGGGAGTTGAAACGATAAAAGGAGCTGTAGCGGGAACTTAGAAGGGTTACGTATGTTGGTTTCAACATACCTTTCCATTTTGAGTTCCCATACAGTACCTTTTGTTTTTTCAACAATCTAGCAATGCGGCTGGTGTAGTCCTTTGCTCAAAGGGAGTTGAAATGACAAAAGGAGCTGTATCGGGAACTTAGAAGGGTTACGTATGTTGGTTTATTGCATTCCATTCTTTTTTATGATCTAAAACCAACCATCCACCAAGTAATGTGGCCATTGGAGTTCCAAGAACAAAGGTTGTTTCAAATACATCCTGAATTGCAACATTATCTTTTATTTCATTTACACTATATTTTTTTAAATTTTAATATATTTTTTTTTTTATTTTTTTGCAGAAATCATACATTGACAGCAGTGACCCAAGTTCATTTCATATATCAAGCAGTTCTGAAGGTCCTCCAAATACATGGGAAGACTACTTTCCAAAGGGATATTCTGGATCAGGCACAAAAATGGAAGATGCTAGGAAGGTTAAAACTCCAAAAAAGACTGCCAAAGAGCTTTTTGATGAGAGGGTTCAGGTGCTAGGCCTGCCCAATGCTAAGACTTGTGAAGACAAGGGTATAAAACCATGGGAACCAAAAATGCCCAAAGTTTGTTCAAAAGAGATGGGTAAAAAGAAAATGTATTAGTTGAGTTAGGAAGTAATTTGAATAAACCTGTGTAATCCGTTTGTACTACTTTAATTGACTTTATGAATAAACATGTTGTCATTGCTCAATTTTCTCATTAATGAACTGAATATGAATCGGTTAATTTTTGTGGCATTTTATTTTTATCCCTAGCAGCATTAAGTTATGCCAAGCAGCATTAAGTTCTGAGTTACTAGCATTCACCCAAATTCCAATCCAAACCCGGAATTGCCCAAATTCACTTGGACTCTTTCACTTTTGCAAATGACAATCAAGTTTTACAATCTTTGTTTGACTTTTAACAAAGCATCATAACATAGTCAACAAAGTAACATAACATAATTAATCAACAAAAAGATAACTTGATCATATAGTAATCGATAACTTGATTAACAAAGAAACATAAGATAAGTTTTCTTTGAACACAAAAACATTAAAATTCAAAGAAATAACATAATAATGATTAATATCATCTTACATCAGGGTTAATTCAATGAAAATTATACAAACTATTTTGAATGCCTTTGTAAATATCAACAATGTTTCCACGGATTTGTTCTATTTCTTGATTCCGAACATTAACTTTGTTCTGATGTACCAGTATGATCTCTTTGTCCTTTTTATTTTGTTCTTCCAACTCCGCGATTCGTTTGTTGTAAAGTTCAACCAACTGTCGTTCAGTGCCATATTGGCCTTCAGAATGGCATTTGTCCCAACACTCTTGGGTTAGGCCATGGATTTTATATTTTTCTTGCATTGGAGGAGGAGGAGGAGGAGAAATATACCTTGAACGTTTTGTTTTCTTTGAAGCAGGTTTTGAAGATGATGAAGCCATTGCAGTTCCAAACAAAAATTGAATACGTAATGAAAAGATGAAAGAAGTTGGTTGTAATTCCTTTGTATTTATTTGCACACAAGAGTCGCAATGTCACAACATTTAAGTGTCACAACAGTTTACAAAGTGTCACAACGGTTTACAGTTCTTTTTTTACAGTTACACCGGTTTACAGTAATTTATGCCTAGCAGCATTAAGTTATGCCAAGCAGTATTAAGTTCTGAGTTACTATAACTCTTCATGGTTTCATTTAACTTGATGTTTTAACTTTATTTCGTTTTTAAATACAAGAATTTGTAATTAGATTATAACTTTTACACTATAGTTTTAAAAGATTGTTACATTCATTTAATTAAATTATAACTTTTACACTATACTTTATTTGACTTTATGAAGTCAATTTTATAATGTGTTTGTTATACCCCAATTTTATTTGACTTAATGTAATCCTTTTGCTTGTTCCCTTGTTGTACCATCATGCTTCTCACCTTATTCTTGATTTCTTTCTCAACAAAATCTAAATTATTATTTCATCTATCAACCAAGTAACATCAAAACAAAGGTATTGGATCTCTTTATTAATCCGGTCATAACATTGTTGAAGTAAGTTTGCCAATTCAGGGAGTAAACACTGTCACAAACACAAATTTTACACAACTAATAACTAGATTAATACCATTATGTTTATTCTTACTATACTTTCTAACATTTGAAACCACTTAGCTTACAATGCTTATTACCATTTAAAGTTTAAAAATAAAATTATAGAATGTTTAGGAGCACGCATTTAATGTGTAAAATTAAAATGATTACAATTAGGCACGAGTAATTATTGCATTTCACATGCTAATGTGACGTTAAACTTGGTAAATTGCAATAATCTTTAATGTTGAGA
The DNA here is from genome assembly GCA_030686995.1 of Artemisia argyi. Classification (NCBI taxonomy): domain Eukaryota; kingdom Viridiplantae; phylum Streptophyta; class Magnoliopsida; order Asterales; family Asteraceae; genus Artemisia; species Artemisia argyi. Next base: position 84,436,784 of record CM060694.1, on the reverse strand, counting down.
CTTTCAAAATCCCCTAGGCGTATGTCGCATCCCTTTTTAAGGCCATCACTTAGCTTTTCAACACACACTTTTTAAACAATCTTTTAAGATCGAAGTTATGGCTGGAAACAAGAAAAGAACAAGGTGCATTTCATCAAAGAAGAATCGTTCAAAGTAAGTACATACTACTAATTAAACTTTTGTACACGTAAACATTCAAAGTTTGTAAAGATGTTATGTACGTACATGTTGACTTGGTTTTTTTTTCTAGTAGAAGTTAGTTAATCCATAATAATTTTGGTGTATTGCTTTTATGAATTTATAAAAATGGTTATCAATTGGTAGCTTTAGGTAATCAGTTATGAAATTTTGTTAGTTTACTACGTAGTAGTTTGAATGTTTTATTCCTTATATTTGTTATCTTCCTAGTACATAAGATCTGTGAAAAAAACCTAGCTTTACTCACCCAGCAATCAAAACTTACATCATAAGAATACCAAAAGGATAATCTTTAATGTTAGAATGTAACATTATTATATCGAAAATTTTCGCGCCCCCCCCCCCCCCCCCCAATCAAGACGGTCAAAAGGATAATCTGTAAATTTATCAAAAGGATAATCTGTATAAATTTATCAAAATGATAATCTTTAATGTTAGAATGTTACATTATATATACATCATATAAGAATACCAAATTAAAAGGATAATTTGTAAATTTATCATCTAATGCTTATTTGATTTCAGGAAACCAGAGAAGGTGTTTAACATTTAAGAGTGGTATGAGTCGTGGAGTTCTCGAAGAAACAAGGCAAGACGCAAAGCAAGTTTGCTTCAAGTTAAGAAAGATGAGAAGGAATACAAGCGATCAAAGTCGCGGGTTGGTTCAGTGGAAGAGGATGCGGCTGATGTTGGATTTTTGAGTGAGGAAGAGAGATTCGACTCCATTGACTACGATAATGTGCATTTGTCGTTTGATCCGGAGAAATCTCCAAAATTTAATTGTTAAACTTTTTATATGTATGAACTGCTTTATTTTACTTTTGTTATGGATACTAATGTTTTTTTTTTTTTTTTTTTTTTTTTTTTTTTTGGTTTATTATTATATGAATTTTAACTTTCTTGCTTCATTAAAGCTTGATTAAGCTTGATTTTTCATCTATTCATTAAGCTTGATTTATGCCTAGCAACATTAATTTATGCCTAGCAGCATTAACTTATGCCTAGCAACATTAAGTTCTGAGTTACTAGCATTCACTCAAATTCCAATCCAAACAGCTTTTTCTTTGCCTTTCCTGCAAAATGTTAGTCTAGAAACAATGAAAACACAAGCCATAACATATGCACAATGATCACAACATCTAATTATACTTAGCAGTTCTAAGTATAACTAGCAGCATTGTAATGGGGCAAATGAAGAGTCATGATCGACTAATAGTCTGAACTCAATTAATGCAGTTAATATCAAATTAGACTCAAACTAGAGAGACTATAAAATCCATATCTAACCCCTCAAAATTACATAAGTTATCCGAAATGTGTGACTATATGTATCGAATTGTGACTACGCTTAAATAATGTGTAACAAAATATGACTATGATTTAGACACCTAAATAAATACTTCATGTGACCATATATAACATCTTGAATTTAGTCACACAAACACTCAATGTGACTAATATCAAGGTTAATGATAACCGAGTTCACATTTTGCTATATATAATAGTCTCATAAATATCACAATGTGACTATTTTGAATGTATTGCACATATAATACCCTTATAATGTCGCAATAAACATAATTTAGATACACATTTGTGATATAGTGTGACTATTGTAAAGCCTATAGTCACATGATCGTGCTACAATTAAAGGTGACTATACATTAGGTTGTGGCAAGCAAACACACACTAAACTTTAGACACACATATTTACTTACGTGACCATATGTATCGAATTTTCGTTACACTTAATCATGTTTCTATGGTTTCGTGTGACCATATATGACATTTGGTCACACTCTTCAAGTGTGTGACATATATATTTGTCACTATTAAATGCATATCGTGACTAACGCTTCAAACTTACTTTTCAGTTGTCACACATTTCAAACGCTATGTGGCTAAGTATTCAGCAAAGAATAGCAGTCACGTTTAAATAATGTGTGACAAACTTGACAATATAATTTAGTCACAGACACAATTACTTCATGTGACCATATATCTATTTTGGTCACACTCTTCAATTGTGTGACATATATTTGTCACATATGTATATCTGTAGTGTGACTAATGCTTAAAGCTGATTTGTATCGGTCACACGTCCCAAATTAAACGTGACTAAATGATCAAAAATTATTTACCAGTTACCCTCTAGTCACATAAATACACAAATGTGTGACATATATCTTCCGAAATGGTCACACAAGTCGGATCGAGTGTGGCTGTTTATTTTATTTTCATACATTTAGTCAAGTAAATATGTTACAGTGTGACTGTTTGAAATCGACCATGTGTGACGAAAGGCCATTTTTGTACCAGTGATAGCCAAAATCTGGGAAATGAAGTGGTATTTATAGAATCTGGAAATTTGACTGTTTTAAAGGGGACGGTACCACTAATTGTCATACGGTACCACTAAATTTAGTGGTACCGTGCCAGACAATAACGCTTCCATTTTTGTCTTTAGTAGTGAAAGTTTATTTGGGGGAGTTTGGAGCTGGTTTGGGTAAAATATAGCTGTTAGGAATGTATTTGAAATGATTTTTCCTAAATAAAACATTTCTTTATAATTAAAAAATAATTTGTAAAATGTATTTTTGAAAAGAAAGTTTTGTCAAACTAAAAATGTGAAGTTCAAAACAGAAATTCACTTCTTTTATCATTTGTCAAGTTGTAAATTTGTTTGTTCATACCTAGAGTGATTGACATAGAAATCGGATATTTCGACTAAAAACTTGTTTACGTTAATTTTGACATAAGATATTTTCATATTTTGTTATCATCAAAACATAGAGATATCGAAAGATGAGAATAACGTCTTTAGACATTATTTGCATCAACAAATAGTTATTCTAGATATTGAACACTTTGTGATGGTGTCCTCTAGAGAAGACCCTCAAAAGCCTTGATCGACAATTACATTAATTATTTTTCTCATTGGTCCCAACTAATGTACCATGAAATTCTATATTTGCCGCTTCAAATGGAAAAGCATTTTTTTATTATTATTATTATTATTATTATTATTATTATTATTATTATTATTATTATTATTATTATTATTATTATTATTTATTTTCAATAATATAATAGTCTTTGAGGGTGATTTTTGTTATTTTTCATTTCAATTCGTTAAAAGTTTTATTTTATTTTATTTTATTTCCCTAAAGATGTTAAAAGTGTAGTGAAAGTTCTTGTGTTTTCTTTCTCCAAATTAAATAAATGGGAAGTTATAGAATACTTTTTAGTATGAAATACTTGATAGGACTTGGAGCGTGTAACCACGACCATTTAAAAAAGAGCGCTGCACTCCGACTTCCTTGAAGAAAGTATTAAAACAGGAATTTTACAAGCTTGGAAATTAATCTACCAAACATATAAATCCTGTACTGGGAACCTCCAGTTACAGATATTAGAAATGACATAATTGAACAATAAGCGGTAAAGTACTGTATAATATCCCCCACACACAAACATTGTTCTATACTAGAAACATGAAATAGGGAATTAATGGCACGTACACAAAAGGTTGCATTGTTCATTCATGAAGCTATCATCGAGGGGTTTGTACATGCAACCTTATTTATTCTGTTCCGATACTACTAGAACCGTATTCTCCAACGGGAACAATATAAAGGTCAGGCTCTTCACGTTCACCTATTAAGTTACTTGTTTCATTGTAGCTTTCCTGATATATCCAAGGATGTTTGCAACGCTTCCTTAACGATTCAAGCTCCATAGTCACTTCTTCCATGCTAGGCCTATTCCCACCTACTTGGTTAAGGCATCTGTACACAAGATCACATGCTGCTTTAAGCTGCTCAACAGTTGCCTCCTCTACCATTTGTCGGTCAAGAATCTCATGCAATCGATCTTCATTCTTTGCCTTGACAATATATGTTGCTAGATTTCTATCCTCAAGACCTCTTTCCATATTAAGTGGTCTTTGCCCTGTTATTAGTTCAGCAAGAACCACTCCAAAGCTATACACATCACTCTTATCTGTTAGTTGACCTGTATGAAAATACTCAAGATCCAAGTATCCAAAGGTCCCTTGAACTAGTGTAGTGACTTGATCATGACCCAACGGGACTAACCTCGACGCACCAAAATCCGCTATTTTTGCGGTGTAATTTTCATCCAACAAGATGTTACTAGACTTGACATCTCTATGTATGATGGTCATTCCAACATTTGAGTGGAGATAAGAAAGTGCACCCGCTGATTCATGTGCTATTCTTAAACGATTTACCCATGACAATCTCCCCATCCCACTTTTTCTATTATGAATGTGATGATGAAGAGTATCATTAGGGACAAATTCATAAACGAGTAATGGGACATCAGTTTCCAAACAACATCCTAGAAGCTGCACCACATTTTGGTGTTTAATTTGTGTAAGAATTACCATTTCATTTATAAATTGCTCCCTTTGTCCTTGATCCAGTCTTTGGGACTTCTTGATTGCTACCACACACTTATTTGGTAGAGTTCCCTTGTAAACAATTCCATTACCTCCTCTGCCAAGAATTTTATTCTCCGCATAATTGTCCGTCGCTTCTTTTAGCTCTTCAAATCGAAAAACTTTCATGAAGCCAACACCAATACCACCTGTGGTTAATTTCTCTTCCAACAATGCACCTCCATTTTGCTCATAGAATTTTTCTCGAAGCTGGGCAATCTTTCTTTTCTTAGCCATAAAGTACAACACTGATAATCCCGTCAGTAATGCTAGGAATCCAATCACCATACCTGTAAGAGATGTTTTTGAAAGGCAATTATATAAATAATTATAAATATAAATAAAAACTACATGCACATGATGAGGGGCACATATACATTACAAATACTTCACATCCTTGGTTTCAATAGTATGTTTGAAAAGTATGTCATTACTAAAAGTGTGTCTTTCTACATCCTTGGTTTCATAAGTGTTTTTTAAATACATTCCATTACTAAAAAAGTATTGTTTTTCGAGTTGTGCCAATAAATAAGCATTACTAATTGGGTATTTTTAGCGATAGTTCTTATGACTATGGTTAAACTTTCTGAATAAAACTTAAGAAATATTCAATGATTACTCATTCTCTACATCTGTATGTGATATTATATATACATTTGTAGACTTTATTTTTATTGTTGTTTGTAAAAAGTTTATTCGTTTTGCTATTTTAAATACCTATTTTTAGGATTCAAGGGAACTAGTAAATACCTATCGAGAGTCCAACCACATTGAATGGTTTGCGACGACAATCATTTGGAATCTTTCCATCACCAGAATACCCTTCCTTACATTTGCATATGTAATTCCCAGGAGTATTAATACAAGTTCCATAGCATGGAAAATCCTTCTTTCGATCACACTCATTGATATCTAGCAAAAAAAATGGAACACAACCAATGATCGGCTAATCTTCAACATAACAAAATTAGGGAATCATTAGATATATGACATCATAAAGAGCTAAATACGTAATTTATAACACTAAATTTCACTACAAAGAGAAGTTGTTTTTGATACACCTATTAGTGACTCACAAAAGGAGTCACTATATGTAACTTTTTTTATTATTAGAAAAAGGTGGTAAATTAAAGTAACACTTAAAAAAACGTGTATGCACAAACTAAAAGAGAACAAGTCTTCCACGTATGCATGAAGATGGCACAGGAGTGATTGTATCAGTGACTATAGTAAAAATGTAAAGTAGAGTGAAAATCGTTAAATGCCATTGCAGCAACATCCGTATCAAGGTAACTTGCGTCAAAGAGAATTTTTTTTACAAGTTTTGAAATTCATCCCAGTCGTCAAATGCGATTGTTGCAACAGCTCTTATGTTAAATACGTGACCATTTATATAATGAAAATTTACACAAATAGTCCCCTTTAGTTACCTACTAATTTGAGTAACGATCCTCATTTAAATTTAAGAATTGTTTGTGTTACAAAGTATTAGATATATAATCCATGTTATTTACCTTACTTTACAAAGAACGTCTATATATTTTAGATTTAACAAACAAATTATGTCCAGTAACGATGTTAACAAGTAATCATTTATAGATTAATTGAAATTCAAAAAACCGAATATTCATTGTTGGTAATTTTTTGCCCGCCGCAACGCGTGAACAATTCCCGCTGGTTAAGTAACATATAACCACACGTTATAGAGCCTTTACAATAATTGTGGATGCGACAAACAAATTTACATGTTATACACCATTTGGATATGTCATGAAATTGATTTTTTTTTTTTTTTTTTTTTTTTTTTTTTTTTTTTTTTTTTTTTAACTGAATCCTTTCCCCAAAGTTATATTGTAAATAATTTCTATTACTCTGCCTATAACAAACCTTTTAGATAATTCATGAAAATGAATTGTTTTCTATGAATTTAAATCCACCTAGGATATATTTGAGTGTATGAACAACGCTATGTTTAATTTTTCATATGTAGTATGAAAATAAACATAGTTGACATAAAGAAAGGTTTCATGGTTGATGTGATTTATATCTTGATGTCTTGTATTAATAGTAAGATTGAAATACCATTAATACGTAGCACATGAAATGTAAACAAATTTGTAAATTTGTGTCGAGTAATGAAAAGGCAATAGTATCCACTAGTGGTTGACAGAGCCGATAAGTCAAAAACCCAACGGGTTCACAAAAAACTTATGTTTACTAAAAGTCTAAAACTTATTAACACAAAAAACTCTTGTTTCGAAACCTCCATGTTTTATTATTGTATGGTTATGTTGGCCGCTATTTGATTGTAATAAAGCATGTCTTATTAGTAAATAGTATGATATTTTCAGAAAAATAAAATAAAAATAAAATCACATAAAGAACGTAGAATTAAAGGATGAATCCTATACGGAGTTTATGCATGAACCTAATGTTAGGCTACTCGTTTTGGAAACCCAACCGATCGATCGGTTGGGTGTTTAGAATGCGTGCACCCCATGATGAATGGAAACAGACGACGCCAACCCTCCCCCCCCCCCCCCCATCAGACACACGTCACACACAATTTGTCTAATTCGATCGAGCTTTATATTTCGAGCTTGAGTTCGACTCGTTATTTAAAACTCGAGCTCGATTATTTTCATATTTAAGGCTCGAACTCGATGAATACTCGACATATCAAGCTCGACTCGACTCAATTTGTATGAAAATTAAGTAAATATATGTATATAAAAGGGTAAAAGGGTAATTTAGTTGAAGCTCGTTAAGGCTCGCGAGCTTCACGAGCAGAGTATTTTCGAGCTCGAGCTTTACTCGAGTATCTCGAACTTGAGCTCGACTCGTTTACATCGAGTCGATTTCGAGTAGTTTACGAGTCGATCCCGAGTACCTCGCGAGTTGTCTCGTCTCGTTTACACCCTACTATTGAGGTTTTGTTTAAAAATTAAAGAAGAAAAAAAAATCACTGTTGGGGGTGTTTTGTATAAGGAAGAAGATAGATGATGAAAAATGCCTTTTTTTTTTTTTTTTTTTTTTTTTTTTTTTTTTTTTTTTTTAGAAAAAAAGCAAATTTACATTTAAGCCATGATTTGTTTTACTTGTTATTTTTGTTCATCAATAACTAAATTACATTTTAAGTGATATTTTTTTAGTGTTTATGTTTATAATTATATTTTAATTATATTATTACTGTAATATTTTTCAATTATTAATGAAATTAAATTTATATATAAAAGAAAAAAAAGTTGGGTCACCGATAAGGTTACTATAACAAGTGTTTGATTTAGAAGAAAGAAGCTCATATGACAAAGTGGTGTGGTTGTGAGTATGGTTACCATAACTAGGGGTGAGTAAACGGACCGGATGGATCGGACCGACCACATTCGGTCCGGTCCTCGGTCTAGGCTTTTTGGTTAATTCGGTCTTCGGTCCGGTCGGTTCGGTCCGGTCCGGTCCGGACCGACCAAAAAACCGAAAAAACTTGCCAATTTTGTCTATTTGGACCGGACCGACCACATTCGGTCCAGTCTCGGTCTATTGTTTTTCCTTAACTCGGTCTTCGGTTCGGTCCGGTCTTTGTCGGTCCGGTCCGGTTTTTGGACCGTGATCACCCCTAACCATAACTACTAGTATTATAGCACTAGGTGTCATAACACTAAGGGGGTGGCAGTGATGCCGCACAATAATTCACCATGATTCGTCATTAACCAATCAAATCAAGCCAACACATTCCATGATTCACTATACCTTACCTTCATTTTTTAGTGGCAATCATGATTCACCATACCTCACCTTCATTTATTGCCAACGTTCGAATTTTTTAAACCCACTTGCCATGCCGATTCGGTAATGTATACCGATTTAGTTGCCGAATTTTTGATACCGCAATAGTGGTTATGGGCTGCCAATCGGCATCACCCAAACCGAAGGTCATACCGAAGGTGCTGCCACCCCTAATAACATTAAAACGTGTTGCCACCTTAGTGCGACCTCAACATTCTCATTTTTAACACAAATACACCAAAATGACCACCCACTCATAACACCACTTTTTTACCCATCATTTTATTTTCTTTATTATTTTCCAAACAAATTAATTTTTCATTCATTATACAAATAATATTTTTATAAACGGTAACAAACTTAAAATTACGAAGATAAAAAATAAAAAATAAATAACATTATTAAACTTTAATTGCTCCAACAGCCCAATGTCATGCACATACATTTACATGTCACAGTTTTACTTTTACGTGGAGTTAATGTGTTTAAAAAAAAACTCGTCTTCCTCATGACACCTGCGCACACACACTTCACACACAGTATAAACATACACACTCTGTCAACGCACAGACACACACAATCAACACATACACGCATATATCAATCGAAAAAAATCGTTCCAATGCACGTTGGTGCATTAATGCAAGCCCCAATGCCGTTGGAATTGCATGGGTTGGGTCCGGTGTGGTAACGCCATTAACGTGGGAGCCACGTCGGCATAATGCCACCTCCCACGTACGATAACTAATGCTCGTCTTGGTGGTTAAGAACTTAAGACCAAAATAGTCGGTTATAAATTGGCATATTATTTAAGGGAATATTTAACGATAATAAGATGAGATATAAAGAAAATGAAAACCCATATAAGTTGGTTAATTCTGTAAATATTTAACACATCGTATTCAATTTTCATTAAGAAAATTTCAAAAAAGTAGATGAATTGCTATCACAAGCTAAGTGTTTGAAAGTAAGGTATATTTGAATGTACTATAATAAGTTTAGTTAACGAGCTTTGGTTTTGGAAGCACCCATTACTAAAAGAGCAATAATATGGTACGAAACATATATGTCAATGTAAAAAAGTAACATATCATATCGATATTATAGTGTTGGATTTTTTCGTTTAGAGAAGCTCGTAACACTATCAGGCAAATGGCAAAATGATGAAATGCATGCTTATGAATTATGACAGCATAAATTCACATTAGTGCACCTTTTTTTTCCTTACTTCAGTGACATACATTGATTAATATAAATAGTGGACGCGTAGATAACAATTGGCCTACGTGTAAAAGAAATGATGGATTAGACTGTTGGTACAAAACAATGATATTGTTGATAGTTTATACGGAGTATTTTTTATAACAAAATATTTTATAGATTTAAGAAAGGTGATATGCAATATCTCGAGGGACTATGTGTTGAAAATTATAAGTTAATGCAATAAATAATAGTAGAGGAAATGTATTACTCAAAAAATAAATTGAGGTTTATATTTTGCTTGCAACTGTTTAGTCGTTTAAAAATACATGTCTTGCTTATAACTAATCTTATATAAAAAATACATGTCTGGCTTATAACTAATCTTATTATGTAGACAAATATTCAAATTATAGGGACTTACGTGTCATGTGTTTTGCAATTGCGTTGTGTTAATGGTTTCCTTAGAGGTCATGCAACATAACATATTAACATCACTTTTTCATTGTGATATTAGCTTCACATCATCATCTCACTTTTTAACCCTCAACACCCAAAACCACCTCTCTCTCCTAACATTTACTAACATGTTAACACCACCTTTTTAAAGACTTACATTTTATTTTATTTTTCATTTTTCAGACAAACTAATTTTTCCATACATTAAATAAAAATCAAATAGCATTTAAAAAAAATTACAAAATTAAAAGAGTTAATGTCATTTTTCGTCCATGTGGTTTGCCGGGTCAATCATGTTTAGTCTCTGCCGTTAAAATTCGTCGGGTTTTGTCCCCATGGTTTACAACCCATACGGGTTTGGTCCCTTGACCAATCTTCTAAAGGGTATTTTTGTCATTTGACAAAAAAAATTCGAAAAAATATATTTTTGTCATTTGACTAAAAAAAATTCGAAAAAAAATTGGAAAAAAATTCTAAAAAAAATTTAAGAAAATTTAGAAAAAAAAATTAATTAAATTTTAATTAAAAAATTCAAAAAAAATTCTTGAAAAATTCGAAAAATACTACAAAATTCTTGAAAAATTCGAAAAAAAAAAATTAATTAAATTTTTTTTAATAAAAAAAAAATTATTAAAATTTTTATTAAAAATTCTAAAAAAATAATTAATAAAAATTTTAATAAAATATTTTTTAGAATGTTTTTCGAATTTTTTAAGAAAAATTTTTATTATTTTTTTTTAAAGTCCTCCACTTAATTTACGTGAAAGCTAGATGATTAAAAACGTTTAAAATCTAAAAACGTGTACGTTTAATTTAAATTTACGTAAACGTACGAAATAAAACGTGAGTTTTAGAGAAATAAAAAACCTACGGATATGAAAATGATATTTTTACAATCCTAATGATAAAAGAAAATTTTAGAAAAAAGAAAATTAATTACTAAAAATACTAAACGATTTTTATTTAATTATTATTAATTAAAAACTATTTATACTAAATTAATTACTAAAAATACTAAACGATTTTGGAAAAATATGAAAATTTTATGGTAAGTGTTTTAAGTGATAAAGAAGTTGGGAAAAATAAAATGGAGGCAAGAGCTTATCCAGATAAGCTGGAATAAGCAAAACAGTTGGAATAAGCAAAATAGGCTAATACTACTATAAGTAAATAGATTATGCAAGGGATAATGGAACTGGTGCCCTAGAGCAGTTGGAAGGGGGTTGTGTTGTGTGTCTGTTGTGAAGCTGAGGTCCCAGGTTCGATTCCCATAAACCCCACTTTTTTCTTTTATTTTTCTTTTTGCTATTTTCTGTTACAACACTACTCAACTGATGAAAACATGAAACTTTTACAAAGGATATTTTTTTTAGATCTTGAAAATAAGCTAAAAATGAGCAAATAAGCTCAACAGAAGACTATATGAGCCAAAAATGGATTTTTATCACTAATAAGCTACAAATAAGCTACTTGAAGAAAACTAAAGTTGAAATAAACTAAAAACAAGTTAAACAGATTTAAATTAAGCTAAAGAAAAGAGAAAAGAACATGTAATAAGCCAAAAAGTTGAAATAAGCAAATCCAAAAGCCACTCAGACCAAACAGACCTAATGGGGAACTTTGAGACCTCTGTGGGGTCCACAGAGGTGAATGGGGGTCCAGAATGAACCCTGACCCTCAAAGTTGACCTGGTCAACTTCCAAATAAGCCAATAAGCTGGGCTTATGGCTTATTTGTGAACACTTGGTGGGCTATTCAAATATGATGCAAATACTGAGGGCTCAGTATGGGTACTGAGGACACGTCATAACAAGGGGTCCAATAAGCTAAGTCCAATAAACTAGAGACCAAAATAAGCCAAGCCCTGAGAAACTTAGCTGATAAGCTCCTCAAAAAGCTAAAGGGCCAGGTGTGGGGTCCACAGGAGAGGTCACAATTGACCAAGGAAAATGAGCCAATGGCCCTGGTGCAGGGGAGTGTTTGCACCCTGCACCCTCAAACAGACCCTTGCACAGTTCCAAAAGAAAATCTTAAAAATAATTTGTCCATTGATTCCTGTAGTTTAGGTGGTGTATTTTTACCACAAAAATTTCAGGTTCCAATTCCCAACACAAAATTCTAGAAAATTATCACAAAAACTGAGATTCTGATGAAACAAAAGCATGAGCCAAGTGCTTATTTGCCCTTCCTGGCTTATTGTGAGTGCTCATTTGAATCTTTTGTGCTTATTTCTTCATATTATTGTTAGTTGTTGGTTAATTTTGGGCTGTGGCTCAATAGTGTAGCTTATTCAAGCAATTCCAAATCCTAATAAGCCATTGGCTTATTCTGTCTTGTTCATAAGCTCACCATTTGCTTATTCTTGATACTCAGCCAAACTTCCTTTATTAAAGTTGCTTATAAATAGTATATAAACAGATTTGAAAAAAAAAATTTCCAAAAAAGACCAAAATAATAGAAGTGATAGATTCTATTTAAGCTATTCAGCTTATTCTCAGATTTTTGTAAAAGCAATTTTCATTTTTATATTTTTCTTAGGTTCCTGGTATCTTGTAATATTTTTAGTAATTTTTCCAGATTTTTTTGTTTTCATTTAATACTTTTCATAATTCAATTTAGTTTTTATTAATTAATAATTAGTTTTTTAAGAAAAAATTTTAGAATGTTTTTCGAATTTTTTAAGAAAAATTTTTATTACAATTTTTTTTATAATTTTTTTTTGATTAAAAATTTGAAAGTTTTTAAGAAAATTTTTTTAGAATTTTTTTCGAATTTTTTAAGAAAAAATTTTATTAGAATTTTTTTTTTTAATTATTTTTTTTGGAAAAAAAATTTTCGTCAAATTTTTTTATTTAGAAATTTTTTCGAATTTTTTAAGAAAAAATTTATCAGAAATTTTTTTTCAAAACTTTTTTTTTTGGAATAAAAATTTTTCGTAAAAAAAATTTTTTTTAGAATGTTTTTCCAATTTTTTAGAAAAAATTTTATTAAATTTTTTTTTTTAGAATTTTTTTATTAATTTTTTTTTAATCAAGATTGGTCCCTATGGTTTGCATATATATATAACTAAGAGTGTTTTTGTCTTTTTGCATATATTTAACGGTCAACTGACGGTCAATGGACCAAACCCGTATGGGTTGTAAACCATGGGGACCAAACCCGACGAATTTTAACGGCAGGGACTAAAAATGATTGACCCGGCAAACCACAGGGACGAAAAATGACATTTACTCAAAATAAAATTTAAAACAAAAAAGCTTAACTTTCAAAAATAAACTTAACTAAAATAATATATATATATATATATATATATATATATATATATATATATATATATATATATATATATATATATATATATATATATATATATACAAATTGCATTTTTAAACAACCCATTTATTCTACCAAAGCCCAGCTCAAAAAAAAAAAATAAAAAAAAATAAGTAAAAAATAAATAAAAAAGTTAACACACAATCAACGCAAACACAACCCATTTAAATCGAAAAAAAAAAGAATAAGCAAACAATGGGCTTGGCCGCGTGGGTGGGCAACACTCAACCCGACGCCGTTGAAAATGATTGTTCGTCGGTATGGTAACGCCAGCAACGCCGATATGGCACAAAGCATGTTGATGCGTTACCAAAGCTAAGGCTCTTATAATATAGAATATATACATTAGTTATACTGAAGTTGAGAGAATCTTGTAAAAAGAAAAAAAATGATAATTTAAGGACACATGTAATTAAGTATTATACCTTGGCAGCCAGGAGACATATATGGATTTCCTTCATACCCTTCTTTACATATGCAACGGTACCCACCATTTACCCTTTTAGAGCTAACACATATGCTATTTGATTGGCAGGCTAAGCCATCAGTTTCTTTGGCTTGTGAGCAACTCAGATTACCAATAGCCCAATCAAGCACTATGGGCACAGTAGCCTCGATCCTCTTTTTGAAATTAGTATCATTTAAATCTTCAAGACCCTTAAACTTGAATACGTTCTCCTCACCAACAAAGGCGTATGTACAAGGACTAAACGATTTCATGACATAATCGCTTGAATCACGTACCTCAGTTTTGTAATAGGTTATGCCGTTGGGTATGGATGATTGACAACAACCATTTCCTGTACACTCGTCGGCTACAACGTCCCCCGGTGTTGAACAAAAGACCATACAACCAGTAGATGGCAAACCGTCAAAATGTCCGCTAACAACGCCCCGCGGTTGTGAACTTGATAACTTTATGAATTTGGTCAGCAAAGCAGAACTATCACAACCAATTACTGTGAACTTGTTAACTTTCGATAAGCTGTACGGCAGGACAACATACTTCTTCAGGATTATTGGAAAGTTGTCTATAGTGCCATTTGGAGAATAGCACCTGCTCGCCAATTGATTGGAAAGCCGGATGGTGGAATCAGATATTAATTTGATCGACTTGTAGCCGCCTTCTATAATAGTGGCCTTTGGAGGGTTTAGTGAAGTGTTGCAGTAGATGCGAAATCTCTCATTTATATAACACTCTGAGTTGTTGCCGACACCGAAAGGGTAAGGAACAATTATGTCCCCACATCGGCTGTCGCAGCCTGGCTTCGCAAGGTAGGTTGAGTTGATGAGTGTGTAGGATTCAGTGATGGGATCAGATGCTGTAATCGAAAACATTAGAATTACTGTCCAAACTAGAACAAGAAATTTCATGGCTGTTATTTTGGGGTTTCAACCTGCTATACTATTTTGAGGAGTTCTAGTCTAACTTCGTATATATAGGCCATGAAGCATGCATGCTTTATGTAAAGGGATAATCATAATATACATCGATTGCCTAACTAATTTGTTTTTTTCCCCAAAAATTCGGAGTTTCTGTATTTAGACCTGACAACTTGGCAACTCGACTCATATGACGTCAAGTGTCCGACATGAGGGCTGCCAGTTGCCTAAAAGTATACAAGTTGCCCCAAAAGTACACAAGTTGCCCAAAAAATTATCCGAAAAGTATCACTTGTCACTTGCAGATTTCGGTTGCCAAAAAACTACACGTTACCCTGGTCTAAATACAGAAACTCCATATTCTGAGGCAAAAAAGCAAATCAATTGAGCAATCGGGGCATATTATGGATTATCCCTTTGTGTAATATCTTAAAAAAAATATTGGATAATTCCTAATATGGCCCGATTGCCCAATCGATTTGCTTTTTTGTCTTAGAATTCGGAGTTTCTGTGTTTAGACCAGGAAAACCTGTAGTTTTTGGGCAACTGAAATCTGCAAGTGAAAAGTGTCACTTTTCGGATTACAAGGTAGGGCAATTTGTGTACTTTTTAGGCAACTTGTGTACTTTTGGGCAACTAGCGGCCCTCATGTCAGACACTTGACGTCATATAGGTCAGGTTGCCAAGTTGCCTGATCTAAATACAAAAACTCCGAATTCTGAAGCAAAAAAGCAAATTAATCGAGCAATCGTGGCATATTAAGGATTATCCCAAAAAAATATTATTCACTTTATCATCAAGCATTGAAATGTTCCCTACAAGCAAATTAATCGAGCAATCGTACCTTTTTTTTCTTTTCCCTTTTCAGAATGAAAGAGTGATGACATTACAATTCACTTTTAAAAGTTAGTGGCAAAAAATATTGATCATTGTGTGACATGTATCGCTAGTGTTATGTACATGATACAATTTCAATAAACATATAAAATGCTACATAAATATTAAGGGCATGTTTGGCACGAGAATTTATCAGAGCTTATTATAGCATGAGCTTATTTTTTTTAAGAAAAATAAGCTACTATTAAAAATAAGTCTCGTTTGGCTGATATAGCTTGAAGGATCATATAAAAAAAATATGCTACTAAATAGAATGCTAGTTAAACTAATGTTTAGAAAAAAAAAACTCCAGCAATATGCTCCACCGATCCGCTCCAGCTCTTACTAGCGCCAAACATACCCTAAGTGATATCTATAAGTAAAAACCATCATAGTGCCATCAATTTTAGATGATAGACTACCATGACTTATTTATTAATTGAGGTCGAACTAATATTTATTTTAAATTTAGTTAATGTCTCTTAAATATTTATTTCAAACGTGGATCTTTTTTGGGTTATAACATATGTAGGTTTGTTTCAAATGGATCTGATTGTACAATAATTTGCACGACAAGGCTTCAATGGTGATCAAAGGATATTAGGGTGTATGATCTAGCTAAGCTCGCTCGTAAATACTAAAACACTACGTTAAGTGATTGGGCAGGGGTTTGACTCTGCGAACCACCTCTGGCGTGCGAGTAAGTATTTGTTATGGTGAGTATGTAAGTGTAAAGTAAGTATTTGAGTGTTTGATGAATGTACCATAACCAATGACCCGTCCAAGCTATTTAAATAGGAGGAAATAGGATTTGGAGGGTTGATTCACAAGATTCGGGGATCATGGGGGTGTCCCATAATTTCTGGTAACTGCTGGGCTTAGTGACCCACGTTCCTTACCTTGGTGGGAAAGCTGAGGTAAAGGGGCAAACGTGGGTATCACCAAGTCAATGATCTCCTTTACATAACTGTCTTCGAAGGATCCACCCTGAAGGGTGGGAGGCTTCGGTTGGTGAATTTCCAAATGGTAACTATCATAGATAAATAGTTTGACGCCAAAAGAGGTTCACTACAACAACAGCTGCTTTTAGCGGGGACATTTCCTCGCTTTCAGCGGGGACTTCTCCCCGCCCAAACCTTTCGGCGGGGACATGTCCCCGCCGAAAGTGCCTTGGGCAAAGCCCCACGCTGTAAACTTTCGGCGGCGACGTACTACACTTTTGGCGGTGACACGTGGGACCCACGTTGCCAGCGTGGACAATATTGGTCAGGTCAAACTTGACAGCGTGGCAAACCTTTTTGGCGGGGACATGTCCGCGCTGAAAGTTCTTTCCAAGTAAATGATGCAAATGTTTTGGCGGGGACTCATCCCCGCTGAAAGTATTTTCCAAGTTTATGATGCAATCTTTTGGCGGGGACTCTTCCCCGCTGAAAATGTTTTCCAAGTAAATGGTGTGGGTTTTTGGCGGGGACATGTCCCCGCTGAAAGTTGTGCTCACTATTAATGCAACAACCTTTTGGCGGGGACATGTCCCCGTGAAAAGTGTCTGACCCATTTTGCAGCAAAATGCTGCAAAATGGCTAATTTCCAGATTTTTTCCGGAATTTTTCCAGAAAAAATCTACAATATCACTACAAATCCAGAACCTGTATATAACCTAATTACAATACCACAAGACACTCAAATCACAAATTCGCCAACATAATATGATACATATCCAAATTTCTTAAAAATTAACATAATCATGTGTTTGTATCCAAATTCGCAAAATACGGTTCAAAAACCGTTATCACATGATCACTACATAAGCTAGCTATCCGCTATACGCTACAAAACTATACGTGGGAACAATGTAGCAGGAATCCTAACACATAAACTACATAAACACATAATAATCCATGAAACTATCCACACATTTGTCCATAACCTAAAACAAAATATAAATCAACCCAAACAACCCATATGCTACTTCTGAGTCCCCCCCACTCCCCGCACTAGCCCCACTAGCCCCACTCCCCTCCTCCGGGGTACCTGTAGACTCACCTGGTGATGGTGAAGCCTCCTGGGATCCCACATCCCTTTGTCGTTCTTCCGGAATCTGATCGATACCGGACGACCAGTATCTTTCCTCTCATTGCGGAGCCGCGTGTTCTTTGTGGGACCACGCACCGACTTCCCACCTTTCCCAATTTTGTCATTGGGCTTGGGAGGTCTGGGAGGTCGGGATTTAGATGCTACAAGTAACCAAATTCAAGTGATGATGATATAAAATAACAAGTTATCAATTTCAAATAATAATCAAGTTTAATTAAAATAATCTAGAAATTCTTACTCTGACAATCACTGCCTATCCTCGTCGGACCACGGGGTGGCTCATTGCCTCCATCGCCACCGTGGCTCCTAGAAACAACATCTGCCATCTGTAAACGTTATAGAAAAATGTTATAAAACCTTTATAAGCTGAAAATACAAGCAGCCATGGTTTTCGGCTTATAAATTAAGGGGGTGTTTGTTTGAGCTTATTTGTTTTCGGCTTATAAATCACAAGCTTCAATTTTCCGGCTTATTAGGAGACTTGTGGGCTTATATAAG
This sequence comes from Artemisia argyi, assembly GCA_030686995.1. Taxonomy (NCBI): domain Eukaryota; kingdom Viridiplantae; phylum Streptophyta; class Magnoliopsida; order Asterales; family Asteraceae; genus Artemisia; species Artemisia argyi. Next base: position 84,418,498 of record CM060694.1, on the reverse strand, counting down.
TTTATTATATCATAATATACTTATATAAGCCCACAAGTCTCCATATAAGCTGGAAAATTGAAGCTTATGAAATATAAGCCGAAATCAAATGAGCAATCCCAAGCACACCCCTGTTTGGACAGCATAAACCAAACAGCCCTCATGGGCTGCTATTTGGTGAGTGCTTATTCACTCACTTTTATAAGACCAAAACCGGACTCAAAAGACCAAAAACTAACCAATTATGCCAAATTTGTAGTGTTTTTGTGTTTGTGATATGCAGGAACGGATATTACACAAAATGACGAAAAATCACGAGAAAACAACGAAACCGAGCACGAGAGTGGAAGACGGTCAATTAGTCAAAACTGTGAATCTTAAAAGTCAACATTGGACCCTGAAGAATCTTACTTTGTCAAGATCAGCCCTTGGAACAAATTATTGGGAAATGGCAGAAGTGGCCCTTGGAATTCTAAAATTTACACCTTTGGTCCTTGTTTATTATTAAGTAATAAGCTTGCAAAATTTGGTCCAAATAATTAGTCCAAAATTTCTATTTCAAAACCAAAGCCCATTTACAAAAGCCTTTACCCAAGCCCATCCCTTCAAATCTCGGTCAAACCTACACTAAAACAAAGTCAAAACCATATAAAAAAACAACCCCGCCTTTATTCGCCCCAATTTTACCCTAATCCCAGAAATTACTATTCATTGAATAGTAACCATGAACCCTAAATTACCCATACAACAAATTCACCACAATTAAGGGTGTTATGGTCAAATCAAAGTGATTCTAGAAGGCTTAGTGATGTCAGGGAATGTCAGAGTATCTAAAGAAGCACAAAATTGTACACATGGCAGCTGGTGATTGGAGGAAACGTGTCATCAATCATGATCTAAGGGTGAATATCAAATGGGCAATGATTAGAATTGATCTAAGGGTGCTTAAAGGACTTCAACAAACACAATTCACACGGATTACCAGCTTGGCAATCCGTGAGCTCACCTCCTCACCTCCTATAAATAGATGATAGGTTAGCTTAGTTTGTGTGGAGTTTTTAGGCTAGCTAAACTCTGCCAATTTGTATTTTGAATGTACTTAGTTTAGATTATTTGTAATTTCTTTTAATTTCAATAAAATTTCTTTTATGTTTAATCAACTCAGCTTATTATTAATATTTTTTCTGCTTATTACTCAGTTCTTATTTCAGTCTCATTAATTCATTTCCTTTCAAATTACTTTAATCTTCAAATCTGTTTTCATTTCATTTTAACTAGTTTTATAAAATCAGAAAATCAATAAAAAAATAGAAATAGATTTGTGGTATTTAGCTTTTAAATAAGCTGAAAATTTGTTTGTACATCTCATTTTAACTTTTCATAGTTTGGGAGAAAGTTGTTTACAGTTTTAATTTTCATAAGTACATTGGTCAACCAAAGTCAAACTGACTTTGAATCTTTGGAACCTGAGGAGATTGTGATAAGCTGAGACAATTGGGGAAGGTTTCAGCCTATCTTAAAGATAGGCTAGCAAAGGGAACTCCCTCTGTTTAGCTGAGGGAGATAATTGGTAAATTCTGCTTTCAAGTTTTACATTAATAGTATCTGTTCACTTTTGAGTCTTGAGTTTGCTTGTTTAGTACTGTTTCATTGCATCACTGTTTGATCTGTGAGTTGATTAGTATTGTGATATTGCTTCATTAGTGATTTTAGGTAGTAATTGGTAGTTGGAGTTGTAATCAGTAGGTCATATCTAGTAGTTGTAGTGTTAGAAGCAGTTTACAAGGGTGTTTGGATTAAGCAGTCATTGGGTTAAAGGTTGGTTTACATGCTGGTTTCCTGATTTAAATAGGTGCACTTAGGTTATAGATAGCTAGTTAGAACATAAAAATAGTAGGTTTCATTCATAAAAAGTCAGTACCACTTTTGTCCTCAATTCTGTCATCAGAAGTTAGTTTATATCAGCTAGGAGTTTGAATGTTGGTGGATGTTAGTTGCATTTAGGGTATTGTAGTCACATATCAGTTAAATATTGCATTCAGGTTTAGGATTTAGCAGTAGAGATTCAAATTAGTCATAAGGTTCATTGCAATCAAATAGTCAAAACTATTGTTCACTCAGTTTTTGATCAGAATTTTAAGAGTACTTGTAGGACTTTATTTTATTTGGAATCTAGTTTTGTTTGCTTATTTGTTTAGATTAGTAGCCTAAGATTCATAATAAAAAAGAAACTCTGAGTTTTGAAATCATTTGCTTATTTGATTAGTAGTTTGAAGCTGCCTGATTGAGCATTTAATCCCCTGCACCATTCTGTTCATCTGATTTCTAGACTGCTTTTAGAATGGTAGTTGTGTAGTAGCATCAAGTTTTTTGGTGAATTTAGTATCTCAGTATATCTAGTTTACTTTTGCTCCCTTTGGTTTTAAGTTTTGAGCTTATTTAGACTAGCTTATTTGGTCTGCTAGTTAGTTACATAGAACCAGTTTCTGCTTTTAATTTTTAGGTCTGTTGTACTCAATTTAGCTTGTACCTTTTGATTTTCTATCATTTCTGAGTTGTTAAGTTGAGTTTTAGTGATTGTAATCTGTTCTGAGTTTCATGCTTATTAGATTTTGATTTGTGCTTATTGGTAGTTTTTATTTTATTGCTTATTAGCTTGCATTTTGTTTATCTGTTGGTAACTTCTTGATTTCTGAGCATTTTTGGACTTATTTTGGCATATTAAATCTGTGTAAAGAGTTTGGTTAGGTTTCTTTGGCAAGTGCTTATAAATAAGCACTTGCCATAAGCTGATTTGGCTTGAATAAGCAGTTTCCCTTTTCATTTTTACTTCAAATTTTTATTTTAAGTTCTTTTAATTATTTTAGAATTTCTGGAATTTTTCCAGATTTTTCCAACCCCTTTTACTATTTTTCTTATTTTATTTTGATTTTTATTCAATTTTTAAATAGTTTTAAATAACAAAAATCAATAAAAAAAATCAGAAAAAGCTGTGAAAAATACAAAAATATTTTTAGAAATTCTTTTATAATATTTTAGAAATTTTAGAATTAAATTTTCATTTTTCCACTTTATTTTTCAATTTTTCCTTATTTTTAATTCATTTTTAATTCCAAAAATAGAAAATTAATTCTAGAAAATAAATAAAAAGTCAAAAAAAATATTTTTCTTTTTCTTAAAATTCTTTTTATTAGTTTAAGATTTTTAGAAAATATTTTCAAGTTCGTAGGATCATTTTTCAATAAACGTAACATTTTAAATAACGCGTGTGCATTCCCGTTTTTACGTTTTTAATATTTGTACATACTTAGCTTGTAAATTCTTCATATTTCATCATTTCTAATCACAACTTGAATTCTAAAATCATATTTTTCATTGAACCGCTTTTCTTGACACGATTTTGCGATTCGATTATTCACGATTCCATTCTACCTTCGCTGGGAAAACGACCCGGGAAATACTTTCACGAGTATTTCTTCGGAAAATAATTATATACTACAAAACGACATTATCAAAAATGGCGCCGTTGCCGGGGAAGGTGGACGTGAGTTTTGAATATTCGAGTTGAAAAATCGTGTTGTGTTAAGTTTTCCACTATCTTGTATATATTTTCTCTAAAAAAATATAAAAATTTAAAAATCAAAAACATAAATAATCTTCTTATCCTCTAAAATTTGATTCTTCTTCTCAAACCCTCTTACGTTTAATTCTAATGGATCCGATTTGTTTAAATTGTGGAGAACCGTTTTTCGGAGGGTTGTGTGTGTGGTGTACATGCGACGAATGTGGAGATGATATTCGTGATGGCTTTTGTTTGAATTGTAATTCTCACACGTGTGATCAAAATTCGTTCAACAATCCGTCTAACATTCCCGATTTCTATACACCACCACCACCTTCGTTTTATTGCTATAATTGTGGAAACCCGTCCGAAGAAGGAGTGCCGTGTGGGCAATGTTTTTGTGATATATGTGGATACACCGATTGTATGTGCTATGCCCCGAGTGCTAACATGTTTTGCGCTTACAATCCGAGCTTTGATTGTTATCCTCAAAATGATTTTTATGAGAAAAATTCGTATTACAATGGTGATTCATTTCAAAATACATCAAATTTTGAACATTGTGAGGGATCGTCTGAAAATTTTTATGAGCCGAATTCATTTTATGATTCTCATGGTTTTAACCAACCCCCACAAACTTCCGATTTTAATAATGATATTTTTGAACTTAAATCTATGATCGATAAGTTGAAAGAGATGGTGACTAGTCGTATGACATCTACTTCCGAGCCTAATGAGAAATCGATGGAAGAACCACTTACCGAAGAAAGAAAATTCCAGTTTTGTGAGTGTTGTTTGTACGATGATTCCACGATTACGATCCATCTTAATCCTCAAAATGATTCTATCTCTTCTTCCGTAGAACCCGAGGACTCTCTTACAATGGGGGACGGGCATCTTGACACTATTCCGGCAACAGAATCGGACGAATTCAATAAGTCTAGTGTTGAGAACCTCGTTCCAATCCCAAGTGAGTCCGAGGAGATTTCTAACGATGTTGAAAATAATCGTTTTGATGATTATGTTGATACGAATGATATACCGTTTGATGATAATCGTGATGAAATGTTCTCCGATTCTGACGATGACGATTCTATATCTTGTGGAGAAATCGATTATGTTGATGAAGAACCTCCTGAGTTCGTAAGTTTAGAAGAAGAGAATGACGAAGATGTTGATACGGAAATACAAGATGAAGCTCTTCGTGAGACATTGTTGAATGTCAATCTTCTTATCTCTCGAATTGAGGCATTGAATGATCCACCGACTTCTTTTCCTATCCCCGTTATGGATAGTGATTTCTTACCCGAGCTTGAAATTTTTCAATTTGAAGAGACGAATAGTGGCAATCCCACTATTCATGCTGATATCTCTCTTCCGGATTATGAGTGCTTTCATTTTAAGATTGACTCTGAACTTATTTCTGATAATCCGTTACGTGACCCTCTTTTAGAGGATGCTGATCTATTTCTTGCTGCGGATGACTTGATACCACCGGGTATTGAGAATGACGAGAATGATATTTCTTCCGATTTGCTTTCTTCTCGTCCACCTGCAAAACCACCGGATGAAGTTTTTGAATCCGATACGAATGAAGATATTTTTAGAATGGTGGACGAAGTTTCTGAACTTGAATTTCTTTTTACCATCCGGGTGTTTCAACCATTTTATACTTATACCATCATTTCTTCTTTCCACTCCACCGGGAGTGAGGACACCGTATTTGACCCGGGCATCTCTATCTTTTGTGCCATGTGTCCGTTCCATCTGCTCTCCCCAAGGACGAATTAATTCGGGGATCGAGTCAAGCTACGTGACTCGGAAAACAAAAACAAAGCGCTTCGTGGGTGGCAACCCATGCTTATCCAATTTCATCTTCTTATTTTTCTATTTTCTAATAAATAACGTGAGGAGGGGGTGCCTCTTCTACTCTTTTGTTCCGTGGTTGTTTGTGATGTTTGTTCAGGATTGTCCACGATTTATGATGACTCTCGTGCTCATTATCTCTTCACTTGGAGTTTCATTCATCGGTGCTACTTGGATATCCTATATCCGTGAATCTTATCGACTAACGTTTTCTTTGGCATAATTAATAAACGGCCTAGAATTTTGTTAGGATTACCTTAACCCACAAAACATTGAGGACAATGTTTAATTCTAGTCGGGGGAGGGTGAATCTTCGATTCGATTTGACCTAGCATTTTTCACATGTCGTGTACTCTTGCAACTCCGTTTTTTCACCAAAAATAAAAAATTGAAAAAATTGAAAATTTCAAAAATTTTGATGAAAAAATCATGAAAAAGTACAAAAAGATGAGAAAAATTGAGAAAAAGTTGTACAAAAATATAATAAGTTTTGAATAAGTGTTTTGACACCTTGTTGACTTTCTTGCTGGCGAGAGTAGGAATAAATATTTTGACTTGACCGGGTGTGTTGAGCCCTAGCTTGTTCCCTTAACCAATGATAATCACATAAGCTTGTGCTAGTTTTGTACTCTAGGAGCTATAAAATGCGAATTCTTTCTTAAGAATCTGCAAGCTCCCGTACTTGACTTTATACATGCGCAGCTTAAAAGCTTTCGCTAGTCTTTTACATCAGGAGCTAGAAAACGCGAATTCTTCTTCGAGAATTTGCAAGTTTCCGTAACTGACTTTATATATGCATGGCTGATTATCGGCTAAGTATTCGCTGGTTTTATTATTTGGAATCTTAAATTGCGAAGAGCGAGAAATGATAGAGTTTATTTAGAAGTTAGATGCTAAACATGGAGTAGTGGTTCTCTTTAGAGCTCATAAGAGGTACTTGTGGCTTTTTACTCCCATCAGATACGTCACCCATATATAATAGATGTTCTAGGTTAATTAGTGGTATTTCGGTTTGAATAATATTTAGTTCTTTGTTTTCTTAAGAGAATTTTTGCTTTAGAAGTTGGGTACATATCAAGGAACATAAAAAATAAGAGCAAAAAGTGAAGAATCAAAAGTCAAAAGTTGATTATCTATGTGGTTTTGGAGCTACCCGATAAGCTTCCATTGATGTTATAAAAAAGTCAAGAAAGAAAAAAATGAAAAGTATGAAAAAAGTGAAAAAAGTAAGAAAAGTGAAAGTTGAAGTTGTATTGAATAAGAGCTTATGTATGTAAATAAGTTGTTGGCGCGTGAGGTGCATGTGATTAGTGATTAGTAATCAGTCACATGAGGTGCACTTGATTGTACTCCGCAACTTATATCTTTGATATTGTATGTACCCCAAAATTCCTTGATGTGGACCGAATTTCTATTGCAGTGGTTCTTAAGAGAAAATGAATAACTACTTATCGTTTAAACTTAGGTGTCACTATCGGACTTAAAAATTATCGAAACGAGAAAATATGAAGCAATTCATTTCTCAACAAAAATAAAATATTGAGATACAAAAACTAGGAAATGGGAGTAAGGAGTTTCCACAAGTAACTTTTATGAGTAGTGTTAGCATCTAATTTGTAGATAAGCTGTGATCTCGTTTGTACGCTTAGTTTGGGGACTCATGAAAAATCAAGGATGACGATTTTTATCCGTACGGTCACTTTTCTATGAGAAGTGTTTCTACTCGTTGACCCTAATAATTATTGCAAAATAATGAAAGTTCAACAAACCGTCACAAGTATGAAGTATGAAAAATCCAAAAATAGAAGTGTAAGTTGAATAAAGGAATAAAAGGAAAATTTTGGAAAACGGAGCGTTTGCGGGAATAAATGATTTTATTACTTCTTTTGAACCTCCTTGCTACTTTTCAAAGTTAGTAAAAAGAGTTTTGAAATTATTTATCCCAAAAGCGTGAATTGATCACATTGCGTGAGGACACGGCAATACCTTAGTCGGGGGGATTTTGGTGAGTGCTTATTCACTCACTTTTATAAGACCAAAACCGGACTCAAAAGACCAAAAACTAACCAATTATGCCAAATTTGTAGTGTTTTTGTGTTTGTGATATGCAGGAACGGATATTACACAAAATGACGAAAAATCACGAGAAAACAACGAAACCGAGCACGAGAGTGGAAGACGGTCAATTAGTCAAAGCTGTGAATCTTAAAAGTCAACATTGGACCCTGAAGAATCTTACTTTGTCAAGATCAGCCCTTGGAACAAATTATTGGGAAATGGCAGAAGTGGCCCTTGGAATTCTAAAATTTTCACCTTTGGTACTTGTTTATTATTAAGTAATAAGCTTGAAAAATTTGGTCCAAATAATTAGTCCAAAATTTCTATTTCAAAACCAAAGCCCATTTACAAAAGCCTTTACCCAAGCCCATCCCTTCAAATCTCGGTCAAACCTACACTAAAACAAAGTCAAAACCATATAAAAAAAACAACCCCGCCTTTATTCGCCCCAATTTTACCCCAATCCCAGAAATTACTATTCATTGAATAGTAACCATGAACCCTAAATTACCCGTACAACAAATTCACCACAATTAAGGGTGTTATGGTCAAATCAAAGTGATTCTAGAAGGCTTAGTGATGTCAGGGAATGTCAGAGTATCTAAAGAAGCACAAAATTGTACACATGGCAGCTGGTGATTGGAGGAAACGCGTCATCAATCATGATCTAAGGGTGGATATCAAATGGGCAATGATTAGAATTGATCCAAGGGTGCTTAAAGGACTTCAACAAACACAATTCACACGGATTGCCAGCTTGGCAATCCGTGAGCTCACCTCCTCACCTCCTATAAATAGATGATAGGTTAGCTTAGTTTGTGTGGAGTTTTTAGGCTAGCTAAACTCTGCCAATTTGTATTTTGAATGTACTTAGTTTAGATTACTTGTAATTTCTTTTAATTTCAATGAAATTTCTTTTATGTTTAATCAACTCAGCTTATTATTAATATTTTTTCTGCTTATTACTCAGTTCTTATTTCAGTCTCATTAATTCATTTCCTTTCAAATTACTTTAATCTTCAAATCTGTTTTCATTTCATTTTAACTAGTTTTATAAAATCACAAAATCAATAAAAAAATAGAAATAGATTTGTGGTATTTAGCTTTTAAATAAGCTGAAAATTTGTTTGTACATCTCATTTTAACTTTTCATAGTTTGGGAGAAAGTTGTTTACAGTTTTAATTTTCATAAGTACATTGGTCAACCAAAGTCAAACTGACTTTAAATCTTTGGAACCTGAGGAGATTGTGATAAGCTGAGACAATTGGGGAAGGTTTCAGCCTATCTTAAAGATAGGCTAGCAAAGGGAACTCCCTCTGTTTAGCTGAGGGAGATAATTGGTAAATTCTGCTTTCAAGTTTTACATTAATAGTATCTGTTCACTTTTGAGTCTTGAGTTTGCTTGTTTAGTACTGTTTCATTGCATCACTGTTTGATCTGTGAGTTGATTAGTATTGTGATATTGCTTCATTAGTGATTTTAGGTAGTAATTGGTAGTTGGAGTTGTAATCAGTAGGTCATATCTAGTAGTTGTAGTGTTAGAAGCAGTTTACAAGGGTGTTTGGATTAAGCAGTCATTGGGTTAAAGGTTGGTTTACATGCTGGTTTCCTGATTTAAATAGGTGCACTTAGGTTATAGATAGCTAGTTAGAACATAAAAATAGTAGGTTTCATTCATAAAAAGTCAGTACCACTTTTGTCCTCAATTCTGTCATCAGAAGTTAGTTTATATCAGCTAGGAGTTTGAATGTTGGTGGATGTTAGTTGCATTTAGGGTATTGTAGTCACATATCAGTTAAATATTGCATTTAGGTTTAGGATTTAGCAGTAGAGATTCAAATTAGTCATAAGGTTCATTGCAATCAAATAGTCAAAACTATTGTTCACTCAGTTTTTGATCAGAATTTTAAGAGTACTTGTAGGACTTTATTTTATTTGGAATCTAGTTTTGTTTGCTTATTTGTTTAGATTAGTAGCCTAAGATTCATAATCAAAAAGAAACTCTGAGTTTTGAAATCATTTGCTTATTTGATTAGTAGTTTGAAGCTGCCTGATTGAGCATTTAATCCCCTGCACCATTCTGTTCATCTGATTTCTAGACTGCTTTTAGAATGGTAGTTGTGTAGTAGCATCAAATTTTTTGGTGAATTTAGTATCTCAGTATATCTAGTTTACTTTTGCTCCCTTTGGTTTTAAGTTTTGAGCTTATTTAGACTAGCTTATTTGGTCTGCTAGTTAGTTACATAGAACCAGTTTCTGCTTTTAATTTTTAGGTCTGTTGTACTCAATTTAGCTTGTACCTTTTGATTTTCTGTCATTTCTGAGTTGTTAAGTTGAGTTTTAGTGATTGTAATCTGTTCTGAGTTTCTTGCTTATTAGATTTTGATTTGTGCTTATTGGTAGTTTTTATTTTATTGCTTATTAGCTTGCATTTTGTTTATCTGTTGGTAACTTCTTGATTTCTGAGCATTTTTGGACTTATTTTGGCATATTAAATCTGTGTAAAGAGTTTGGTTAAGTTTCTTTGGCAAGTGCTTATAAATAAGCACTTGCCATAAGCTGATTTGGCTTGAATAAGCAGTTTCCCTTTTCATTTTTACTTCAAATTTTTATTTTAAGTTCTTTTAATTATTTTAGAATTTCTGGAATTTTTCCAGATTTTTCCAACCCTTTTTACTATTTTTCTTATTTTATTTTGATTTTTATTCAATTTTTAAATAGTTTTAAATAACAAAAATCAATAAAAAAAATCAGAAAAAGCTGTGAAAAATACAAAAATATTTTTAGAAATTCTTTTATAATATTTTAGAATTCTTAGAATTAAATTTTCATTTTTCCACTTTATTTTTCTATTTTTCCTTATTTTTAATTCATTTTTAATTCCAAAAATAGAAAATTAATTCTAGAAAATAAATAAAAAGTCAAAAAAATATTTTTCTTTTTCTTAAAATTCTTTTTATTAGTTTAAGATTTTTAGAAAATATTTTCAAGTTCGTAGGATCATTTTTCAATAAACGTTACATTTTAAATAACGCGTGTGCATTCCCGTTTTTACGTTTTTAATATTTGTACATACTTAGCTTGTAAATTCTTCATATTTCATCATTTCTTAACACAACTTGAATTCTAAAATCATATTTTTCATTGAACCGCTTTTCTTGACACGATTTCGCGATTCGATTATTCACGATTCCATTCTACCTTTGCTGGGAAAACGACCCGGGAAATACTTTCACGAGTATTTCTTCGGAAAATAATTATATACTACAAAACGACATTATCACTGTTACAAAAAAGTGAGCTCATGGGCTGCCCTCACGGCCCTCATGGGCTGCTGTTTGGACAGCATAAACCAAGCTCATGGGCTGCTGTTTGGACAAGAAAGTGAGCTTATGAAACATAAGCCGAAAACCATATAAGCCATAAGCCCCGCTATATAAGACGAAACAGCCCTGGCTTATGGCTTATATGGTTTTCGGCTTATGTTTCATTAGCTCACTTTTTTGTGGCTTATAAGCTTATATAAGTAGAAAAAGTCACAAAAAAGTGAGCTTATGAAACATAAGCCGAAAACCATATAAGCCATAAGCCATAAGCCCCGGTATATAAGCCGAAACAGCCCCAGCTTATGGCTTATATGGTTTTCAGCTTATGTTTCATTAGCTATCTTTTTTGTGGCTTATAAGCTTATATAAGCAGAAAAAGTCACAAAAAAGTGAGCTTATGAAACATAAGCCGAAAACCATATAAGCCATAAGCCATAAGCCCCGCTATATAAGCCGAAACAGCCCCGGCTTATGGCTTATATGGTTTTCGGCTTATGTTTCATTAGCTCACTTTTTTGTGGCTTATAAGCTTATATAAGCAGAAAAAGTCACAAAAAAGTGAGCTTATGAAACATAAGCCGAAAACCATATAAGCCATAAGCCATAAGCCATAAGCCCCGCTATATAAGCCGAAACAGCCCCGGCTTATGGCTTATATGGTTTTCGGCTTATGTTTCATTAGCTCACTTTTTTGTGGCTTATAAGCTTATATAAGCAGAAAAAGTCACAAAAAAGTGAGCTTATGAAACATAAGCCGAAAACCATATAAGCCATAAGCCATAAGCCCCGCTATATAAGCCGAAACAGCCCCGGCTTATGGCTTATATGGTTTTCGGCTTATGTTTCATTAGCTCACTTTTTTGTGGCTTATAAGCTTATGTTTCATAAGCTCACATTTTTTGTGGCTTATAAGCTTATGTTTCATAAACAAACACCCCTGCTGTTAATAAAATTAAAAAAAAAAAAAAAAAAAAAAAAAAAAAAAAAAAAAACATACTGTAAGCACGTGGTCTCAGCTAGTCTCGGCTTGTGGTTGTGGTCTCGGCTTGGTCTCAACGTATTCTTGACAGCAACTATACCAAAAGAAAGTTAACAAAATCTGTGGAAAACTAGAAGGGGGGTTGAATAGTTTACCGCTTTTTGCATCCTTTTTAGCTTAAATAACTTTTGAGAACTTGACGTTTAGTTAAAGATATAAACACAACTTAATATGTTTGATTCTTTGAAAAGACTTTTCATGTGGATAACAATTCTAACTTAACTTGTTTCATACTTTGAAAAGCTTTACTTGTAATGATCCTAACTTTGCTTGTTTAGTTCTTTGAAAAGCTTTACTTATGTTTAAAGATATAAGAACAACTTTACTTGTTTTGGTTCTTTGAAAAGCTTTATATGTGATCAACAATTCTAACTAAACAACAACATATAATAAGCAAAGATAGAGAAAGAAAAAATCAAACCACAACACGATAGTTTATCGTGGTTCGGCTACAAGGACTCTTTATCCTTGCCCTACATCCACGCCCCGAGTTTCCAACTCGAGAGTTATAAACACTAATCAACAAGCTCCTTTCACCGGTGGAGAAAACCTTACACGTCGCTTATACTTTTACCGACACAAAGCTAGATGTCGAGTTCTTTTACAAGGGTACAACCACTCCCATTCGTCGCTTACACTTTTACCGACACAAAGCTAGATGTCGAGTTCTTTACCAAGGGTACAACCACTACCGTTAGTTCTTTTACTAGGGTACAACAACTCCCAACACACTACGTATTTTGAGGCCTAAAATACTAACCTATAACTTCTACATACATGACACACATGAAGTATAAACTACCAAAGCTTATACATGACCAAGCTACCAAGACTTGCAACTTTAGAGTTGAAGCTTGCAACTTCTTGAATGATCTTGTGGAGTTCCTTGCTACATAAGAGAATCACACAAGTCAAGGGTTACTGAGTTAGTTGAGAGAATATGTGAGAATAAGTCCTAAAGGGTTACACAAAACAAACAAATGGTTTGGTATTTATAGCAAACTATTCTGCATGTCTGGCGGATCAGGCGGAACCCTCAGATGGGTTCCGCCCGTGTACCCCCAGGGTACCGCCGGGTCTGCGGTAGGTTTTTGCAATAACTCTTCAAACCAAACAAGGTCTTGTCTCATAACACCTAGCAACCAAACAATGTCACATCACTTAAATCAAGTCAAACACAAAACTTGTAAGCCATACCAAAGCAAGTCAAACACATTTCTTACCATAAATACATATAGACAAAACTTGCCATAAATGTGATGTGACAATTCTATTTTAAGAAATAAGTGTGATGTGACAAGACACTTTCTAATTTAAGAAATAAAAACAATGTTTAGTTTAAAAGGAAATGTAAACATTAGTTAAACAAGACTTAAACACTCAAAGTGATGATTTACTCTTAGCTAAAATTCATACTTTGTCATTAACAAAACTTTGCAAAGATCGTAAAATATAAATAACGTTTTTAGGCGATATTTGTATTAACAATCTCCCCCTTTTTGTTGATGACAAAACATAAACTTTATTTAAAAGTAAGCCATAAGATTTAGTGTTAAGTCTTATAAAGTTAGTATTAAAACTTGTTTTTGCAAAAAGTTAGCGAAGCGGAAATATCAAAAGTTGAACAAGTTTAATATAAAATCTCCCCCTTTTGTCGAAACAAAAAGTAGAGAAGCGAAGCGGAATAATGGCCATGCTCCCCCTTGGACGATACTCCCCCTAAATGGAGTGCCAAGAATGGAGACATGGATTTTGAACCTACAAAAGAAAAGTTAGTTTCCACACAAGATAAGTCATGAAAGTGTTTCATGTTAAAACACAACTAAGAGTTGTGAAGTGAAATAGTACAACGCTCATGCTCCCCCTTGAATATTACTCCCCTAAATGGAGTATCAAGGAAGGAAAACATGGATAATGAACCTACAAAAAGAGAGGTTAGTTTCTAAAGCACAAGATTTATGTATGGTACCATAACAAGGTATAGTTCACACATCATACCTAAATGGTCAACAAACAAAGAAAACCTTGTAGTGTAATGAAATTTATTTCATGTAAAATTTAGACTTCTTAAAAAGTCAAAGACAAGAAATTTTGGTTACACTATCCTACCTCTAGAAATAAAGAAATAGCTACAAATAAGCTACGACCATAAAAAACTACAAGGAAGTCATCATTTTCCTTTGTGAGAAACATTTTCCAAAAACAAGGCTAAGGTTGTTTAAGGAAGAAAATGTGGGTTGTGGTTGTAGCGAGCTTTATTTTGAAGGTTGAGAGGGTGACACGGGTTTTGGTTTGTTGGTTTAAATGGGAAACATTTTCCAAAAGAAACGGTTTTGTTTCATTTTGGAGACTCTAAACTTGAGGTGGTGTTGGTACTCTAAACTTGGTTTGTTGGTTTTAATGAGCAACATTTTCCAAAAGAAACGGTTTTGTTTCATTTTGGAGACTCTAAACTTGAGACGTTCCACAATGTGGTTTAGGATAAACCTCATTTTATTGGATAGGGTGAAACAACAATGGTTTTGGGTGATGATACTCTTGTTGTGGTGGTTGGTTGTGGTCGAAAGACTCATTTTGGTTAAGCAATGACCTTGGTTATTCATTTGTGAAAGGTGGTGGTTGTTGTTGGTCTTAGTGGAAGATCATTGAGATGCTTTTATTTTCTTATACGAAGAAAATAGAGATTCAAAGTGTTGGGAAGGTTCTTGTGGTAGTGGTAGTTATTGTTGTTGTGGTGGTTGTTGTTTGAACAAAATGGTGTAGGCTTGGTTATTTGTAAATGGTTACCATGAAGGTTTTTGTGAATGGGGTGAAACACAAATGATTGTAGGTGTGTATGACCTTAACCATTTGGAAAAATTGAGGATTTAGCATAAAGGTAGGCCAAACTCTCAAGCAATGACGGTGGATGAGGTGCATCATCCAATGACTCGTATGGTTGAAATATTGGTTGTTGATGGGTTTCCATTTCGGCAATGGTGTCAAAGAGTGACAATGATGGAGGGCTTGATGGTTTAGGTGATAGGTTTTCAAAAGTTTCCAATAGTGGATGTGGTGATGTTGGTGGTGTATGGAAAAGTTCCATTGGTGTAAGTGTTGAAGTAGCAAGATTAAGCAAATATTGAATAGTGATCACATTGGTATTGAAATGTGTTGAGGATGGTGTTGAGGTAGTGAGGTTAAGGAAATCTTGGATAGGTGAAGAAATGTTAAGCGAAGCATCACTTGAAGATGATGAGCTTGACTTGATGGTTTTGTTGAAGTAACAAGGTTTGACACTAATCCTAGTGGTTTTTGAGAAGGATTTTGATGGTTATGGTGTGATTTGAATTGTTGCAAAACTTTCAAATTTATATGGTTGAAAAGGTGTTGAAATGGGTGTTTGGATTTGATGTTCTATCATTCAAAGAATGAGGTTTCAAATGATTTTCATGACCATGTCACATCATTTGATGTTAATTCAATGGAATAGAATGGAGTGAAAGATCAACATATGCACTCAATGCTTTGTGATCATGGGATGTGATTTGGTTGAAAATGTTTCAATGGTTTGAAGGATCCTTTAAAAGGGTTCCTTGGGTTAGTTATGTTTGAATTTGAATTTTTGGAGGGAAGTGGCTTCCTAATTGTTTTAGTGAGTGAGAGTTATTCTAATATGGTTATTGGAGTTAATGGAAGATGTTTCTCACATAGGATAATGGTTTTGACACATTACAAGTTTTGGACTTAAGAAAAATGGAAGAATTTTCTGCAGGTGTCTGGTGGAACCCTCAGAAGACACTGGCGGAACCCATTTGAGGGTACCGCCTGGTTCGTTGGGCTATTTCTGGAATTCCCAGAAAATACACTGGCGGACCCCAATTTTGGGTTCCGCCAGATCCGCCAGACCCTAAAAAGTTGGCAGTCCGCGTTTTTGACCCGCGAGACGATTTTCAAAATTTTCGAAAACTCCTAAAATCAAAAAGATAATGCATTTCTGGTTAGGCAATGCAAAAATTAGACACGTAAACATACATATCATAGGACTTTGACCTTGAGGTCGAGGATTTCACTATACTTAGTAAGAATTGCCATAAACATGAAAATTTGACAACTAGCCAAATGTTGTCTTCCTACATCATTGTTAGTTCCTACAAGTTCCAAATAGTACCAAATAACTTACCAACACACAAATACATAACACGTAATGTTTAAATGACCAAATCGTTCAAATGGCGCCTAGTGCCAAACACTCCTACACACCCGCTCTCATAGACGGTCAATCTTCTTCTTGAGCATTTCAAGAAATCTCTCGATGTTTCATCCCCTTTGTTTGCTTGAACTCCGCCGACTCATTTGGAATATCCGAAGTTTGGAAAAAGTAATATAGAGGTGGGAGCCTAGAGTTGGGCAAAGCCTAGAGTTGGAAAATGTTTACCTTGGGCTTTGTAGATTCTCCTATCACTTAGTGGGACAAAAGCGTGTGGAATAAGAAAGTAGTCTAGGTGAAGACCTATAGGAGTTGATGGAATGGGAGAGATGAACCTAAAGAGATGGGTCAAGAGCATTCCATATGGCATAGACGTTGTGCCTTGCACGGGAATGTCGGTCATTCTCTTGGTCAAGTAGTAGGCAAGGTTGAAGGGTTGTCTAACGGACAAGGAGTAGAGCATGTAGCAAAGGAAAACATTGATGTGATCCCGGTTTCCTATGGTGCTAATTTCATTGGTTCTAAGGAGTTCTTCCCATTCCTTTAATTGGGGCTTGAGTTCATGGATTTCCATTCCATATGGGTTCTTGATGACCTCATTTCCGGTTCTAGTTCTTCTAGTGTTGGTGGTTCTAATGAAGAGGTGGTCACGAAGTTCATCTTTGGACACAAGAGGGTTATCATAGGGATAGATGCGGTCGAAGAGTGTGTCAAGAGTTGAGAGGGAGTTCAAGTAGGAGTAGATGCAAGTACCAAGGTTTGAGACACCTATGATTTGAGCAAACTCCTCGAGGGTGAAGGAGTATTGATGACTACTAGCCCTAAAGTTAATAGACATGCGACCATACTCATCCTTGGAGAGGGTGATGGATGCATAGAATTCTAAAGTGAACCTAGAACAAATAGGCTCGTCGATTTCTAAGAGACACTCAAAGTTGATTGTCGCAAATTCCGTGTAGAGGTTTGTACCTTTTAAGAAGGATGGATCAATGGTTCTTGATGAGGCGAAAAATGATCCATTTTTAGGGAGTCATTTAAGCCGGAATTCAAATTTATTTGATCAAATATTGCCCTAAATCGTTCCTTTTGTGATTTTAGGTACTTTGGGAGTGAAATCTGGAAAAGGAAGCAATTCGAACGTTTTTGGAGCATAAAAGTGAAGAAAACGCCAAAGTCTTAATTTTCCATGCTGGGAACAGTAGGTGACGGCGTCAAGAGCAAAACCTTGACGGCGTCAAGAGCAAAATTTATGAATTCCCATGACGATCTAGAGCAGATTTGACGGCGTCATGTAGGAAGGGCGTCAAGAGTAAAAGAGTCATGACGGCCTGAAAGTGTATAAGTCTTGACGGCGTCAGAAGTAGATTTAGGCAGTCCGAGAAGAGTTTTGGCGGCGAGGTGACAGCGTCACAGTGTTTGTCTTGACGCCGTCAGACCTCTTTTCCTATATATAGTTTTCTAATTTTTTCATTAAAAAAGAGAAGTTTTTGGAGAAACCCTAAGTACGATTTTGGTGTAACTTTACAGGTTTTTCAAGGGTTCCAACCCCTTGATACCTTGCATGATTAATCAAGATAAGTGTTCTTCTAATTCAATCAATATGTCTATGTGTTGGTTGTCTATATCATGTTCTTGTCTTAATTCTATCATGCTAGGCTAGATCTATTTTGTGTTTGCTTAGATCTAATGAAACCTAGATATTGATTATGTGTTAATTACTTGTTTATTCTTGTCTTGGATGAATGATTTATATGTTAGGCTTAAGAAAACTGGCAGATCTCCAAATGGTAACATGCTTGAACGTCTTAAGAAACATGAACCGAGGCGCACTAGGTCTTTATTGGTTGTATTTAATGCATGAGCCACTGTTTACAATCCCTATAGTTGTGCTGGGCATGGTGTAGGAGGAGATAAGAGCTCATAGAATTGGGGAGTTATGTGTGCCACCCCATGAATGGTATTAAGGAATACGATCCGTCATCCATGCAATTATAACAAGTAATTAACATGTAAAAGATATCTAGGGAGTAGTGAAATCTAAGTAAACACATTTTCTCCAATTACTGCTCACAACTTTAGTATAATTAGTTTATTTTTCATTTTTAGTATTTAATTTTGATTGCATTTTAGTATTGGGTTAGTTGACTAGCAACTAATTCCACCCAAATCCTTCAAACCCCGAGATTTTAATTGCTTTCATAAAACATAAAAATACAAAAATAATCTTCCGTCATCTTTAGCACTAGTAATTAGGTTTTCTAATCCTAGTGACACTATTCCTAAGCTGAACGATCAATCCCCCGGTACTTGTCACTATACTATACTACAACGATCAGGTACACTGCCTGGTGGGGGTTGTAAGCTTCTCAAGATCCCTTGAGAGGTAAAGCCTGGTGCAATTCCCACGCATCAAGTTTTTGGCGCCGTTGCCGGGGAATAGTTATTGTCTAGGTTAGAATTTCTTTTTATTAGGTCTACTTGCTAGATTCCTTTCTAGTAAGATTTTGTTTTTATTTTTAGGTCTTCTTTAGTCTATCTTATTTCTTCGTGCCTTTGTTCGTAACTCTTTACCATCCGACATCATGGAAGGTGGTAACATCTTTGAACCCGTCATCCCACCACAACAAAACCCACCATTAGAACCCCTTAGGCCCCGTACCTTAGGAGAGTATTCCCGACCTAGCCACCAAGGCTACCGAAACACTATTGAGCTCACCGGAGCCAATGTGACCCCCTTGCGATCCGACACCATCCGGTTGGTGCAAAGCGGATGTGCATTCCATGGACTTCGTTCCGAAGATCCAAACCAACATCTTAAGGACTTTCTCAAAATCGTAGATTCCATAGACCTAGGTGTTGAAACTAGAGAGACTACCCGTTTACGCCTATTCCAATTCTCTCTACGGGATCAAGCTAGTCAATGGCTTGAGCGTTTACCCGCGGGATCCATGACCACATGGGATGATCTCACCACTCATTTCCTTGCTCAATTTTTCCCACCGGGGAGAACTACTAAGCTTAGAAATGACATCTTGATGTTCCAACAACATCAAAATGAATCTCTTTATGAAGCATGGACTCGTTTCAAGGACTTACTCCAAAAAGTCCCTCATCATGGCATAGATCTTTGGCTCCAAGTCCAAATTTTTTATGACCATATCGATATCTCCACGAGGCGAGCCATTGACCAATCGGCCGGTGGTAAGCTACGTGATCTTAGTGCGGAACAATCATGGGAACTCATAGAAGATCTTGCTCTCTATGACAACGAAAGTTGGAATGATCCCCTTGATTTGAACAAAACAGTCAAGGCAATATCTTTGCCTTCGAACAATTCTAGCACTCCCGACCGTAGGATCATGGAACTTGAGGACCAAGTCAAGTTTCTTATGAAATCTTACGAAGCTCCTAAGCCTTCAAGCCAAGTGAACAAAATCACTTCTTCATGCGAATTATGTAGTGGTCCCCACGACACTCGTGATTGTGTGGAACTCCCCGGAACAGCTTTTGCGGACTACGCATCCTCGCGTACCGACGAAGCGGGAGATAAGTGGTACACTTTCAAGCCCGAGCCAAACCCTTATGATGATTCATACAACCCCTTTTGGAAAAATCACCCAAACCTTAGGTGGAAACAAAATCAACCCAATTCCTACAATCCGCCTAATCGTTACCAACCAAATGGTCCACCATCCAACCGTACTTTCAACAACAATCCTTCTAACAACTATGGTAGTACCAACAATCTTGAAGGATTGATGTCAAAGTTCATGGCATCTCAAGAAGCTCGCATATCTAAGTTTGAAGCCGATTTCAAACAAAATCAAAGCGAGATGACCACTAGAATTGATGCATTGTTGAAAGTTCTCAATGACCGAGAAATGGGAGAACTCCCAAGCGACACGGTTAAGAATCCGAAACTAAACGTTAATTCCATATCTTCAGTTTCGTCACCCACTTCGTGTCAACAATACTACACGGTTAAATCAACGAGCACGTGTTTCAAACAAAACCAAATTCTTCAAAAGGACCAATCAAATAAAACACCCAATATAGAACCGGTCAAAAATATAGTTGAAACACCCCCTACGCAAGACCTTGACGATGAATTCAAAGAACTCCACCTTGAACGTCCCGTCATTGATGTCTTAGCGCGTGCTCCTTACTATAGTGCCTTCCTAGAAAAATATGAGAAGTTTAAACTAGGTAAAAATGGAACCGCCTTCGTTCAAAACAAGTTGCCTAAAAAGCTTGATGATCCGGGTATATTTGTTTTGCCTTGTAAGATAGGAAGATCCAAAGCTTTCGACACACTAGCCGATTTAGGGTCAAGCCTCAACTTGATTCCCTTATCCTTATTCACCACTCTTAAGTTAGGAAAGCTAGAGGAAACGGAGGTGTTGATATGTCTAGCGGATGGGAGTATTGCCCACCCGGTCGGAATGATTAAGGATGTAGTTGTCCACGTAGGAAAGTTAACTATCTTAGCGGATTTTCACGTCCTAGACATGGTTAGTGACACTACATGCCCATTATTGGTAGGAAGAGGATTTTTAGCAACCGCTAGCGCCATGATAGATTGTAAGGAGTCTAAGATAGCGGTAGGTGAAGGTGATACTTGGTCGGTGTACGATGTTAAGAAACATAGTTATGATTGTGATGATGAACCAACACCGCATTGGGTAGAGATGAATAGGAGACCATCTAGATATGGACCTTGGATAGAAAGGAACTTCATAGGACCTCAATGCCCATTTTATCTAGAAAAGGATTTCGTTGAGAAGACACATTCGGTAGAACAACTCATAGCTAGAGATGAAGAGCTATATCCCTTTGAGGACCCCTTAGTCTTTAGAAAGATGATTGAGTTCTTGAGCGTAATGCCTATTAATATAGAGTTGAATAAATGGAAAAGAGATGGAGATAAGTATAAATGGAGGTGGGACAAGCCACCTAAAGAAGGAGACGGATCATGGCACATGAGAATGACTTTGTATGATCCGGATGGAGAGATGTTCGAAAGGTCATACCATACTAAGGAAACCGATAGAGAGTTGAAACCTAAGTTCGATCCCAAAGATGTCTTCAATGAGGAACTCACCCATGTCACGTAGTAACCCATGACCTTGAGTCTAGCTACAAGACTCGTAAATAAAGAAAAGCGCTTCTTGGGAGGCAACCCTTGTTTTGTGTGATTTTATTTGTTTGATTGTTATTTGCTTCCGTATGCATGCTTTATTTTTATTGTTGGTAGATCATGTTTCTAAACTAAAATGTGGAAATACTTTACTTTGTTGTTTTGGCCTAGTCTTAACTCCACCTAAAGGTATTTTTGCAAAAGATAAGTGTAAGGGGAAACCCCAAATATGTTTTTAAGAAACAAACCGATCATGATTCTCCACAATATTAAATGAACATGTATATTCGTATTTGTTAGAGTCAAATGCTTGTATTGAGTCATAATGAAGTTTTGCAGGATTTTCCAGGAAGTAGGACCAAGTTTTTCCAGAAATTTTCCGGAAACTTAACATAAGGATTTCTGCAAGTCAATTCTGACGGCGTCAGGTGTAAAAATCTGGAAATTTTACCAGTTTTGTTTTTCTAACGGAGTCTTATGGTTTTTGTGAATTATTAAGTTTTATAATCTCCAGGAAATCTGCAAACTTCATTCCATAAGCATTATATTTTATCTTGTTTTCTAGGATTTAGTTAACTTATATAGGATGCCGCCGATTTTATGCGAGGTTGTCTTGTCTATTTTCTCAGGTTTTACAGGTTATGTATGACAAGAAGATGATTTATATTCTGGAAGGGAAGCTTTGATTGTTCATTTTCTTGGAGGAAGATTTAGCCTGGCCACCTATAATCCATACCGAGCGAATCAGGAGAGTATTTGATTTCATTCTCTTTACTTTTTCACTTTTACATTTTTTACTTGAACATTGGGGACAATGTTCATCTTAAGTGTAAGGGGAAGGTAAAAAGATGATACCTTACATATGCACTTTCGCTTGAGTTTGTTTTGTTTAATAGTAGATGTGTAATAAAACTATAAGAAATACTTGTTAGTGCAATTTTAGCGCCAAATTTAAAATTTTTTACAACATTTAGGAGTGAAACTTTAGCCATAGCAAGCGTCTCATGGATAGGAGATTGTATGACTAGCACATAACCGTATATTCAGAAAAATTTTCCACCCAAATATGTGAGGTTCGCCTTTAGATTTGATAGGAAAAGCATTTACTATTAGTGCTTATGAGTGTACCGGTAGCATTTAGATTCTAGAACTTGCGTTAGTGATGCATCCCGAGACCGCTAGTGAGACTACATTCGTGTAGTAGGATTTACTACATGATAAGAGGCATTAGGATTACCCTTGTGTTAAACCCGTATTATGATTACTTGACCATTTAAGTCATATTACTTGGCTAGTTAAGTCAACTAATTTTTCCCACACCCTTAGCGTTGTACTCATTTTTAGTACACGAAACCCCTAGTACACCCCTCCGAGCCTATCTTTTCGTTTCTAACTTTAAGCATTTAACTTAAAGGAAGAATTTGTTACACCCCACTTAAATGTACAACCAAATCGCCTTAGCCTTCCGTGTATGCGCTCATTTTTAGTGCATTATTGTTATTTGTTAAACCCTAAGTTAACTATCTAATTGATTACATGGTTGCTAAGTCGAGTCATATCCTTGTACATATTGTTTTGGGACGATTGGGACTCATGGGTAAAGTACTTATTTTATGGAGTAATGGGGAAGAACATCATTTATTACCCTCATATGTACGTTAATCTTAAAAGTGCTCCAAGTGTTTTGATTTTCTTAATTCGAGTCATTAGATTAGTTTATTGTAAAGTATGTAAAGATTCAAGTGTAAGGGGAATTCCCATTCCCTACGATGTATTATTTTGGATGGTAGGGTAAGAGTGTATGCAATAAAAAAAAAAAAAAAAAAAAAAAAAAAAAAAAAAAAAAAAAAGAGAAAAAGAGAAAAACATACGGACTACCATCCCTTTTCATTCTATGTTTATTTTATGTTTTTGTTCTTTTTGATTTATTAGCTTAAGTCGAGTCGAGTCTTGGCTTAGCAACGCCATATTGTACATGTAATTGACCAAGATTGTTAACTCGCCACCAGTAAAACTTCTTTTATCCAACAAAACCGTGTATTTCATATCCCTACACCTAACATTACAACCCTTTAAAAGACCTCTTTAATAGTTTATCCTAGGTGCTTACGCCATGTGGTGGCGGTTTGATCCTTTCCCAAGCCTATGGTAATCTATTTTGCTATGACAGGTAGTGAGAGATATCTTCCGTTTCCATATTGTAATTTACACTTTATTACACCCGAGAGATGTGAGTATCTAAACACTATTTGTGAGGTGCTTGTGTATGACCGCCGTGCTTGTCTATTGGTCTTTCGTGGAACGATTATTTGTTGTAATTACTTTTATATTAGTGTTAAATGACCCGTAACTTGTATTTTGAGTAGAATAAAAGCGCATTTGTTTGAGGACAAGCAAATCTCAAGTGTAAGGGTATATGATGAGGCGAAAATGATCCGTTTTTAGGGGGTCATTTAAGCCGGAATTCGAATTTATTTGATCAAATATTGCCCTAAATCGTTCCTTTTGTGATTTTAGGTACTTTGGGAGTGAAATCTGGAAAAGGAAGCAATTCGGACGTTTTTGGAGCATAAAAGTGAAGAAAACGCCAAAGTCTTAATTTTCCATGCTCGGAATAGTAGGTGACGGCGTCAAGAGCAAAACCTTGACGGCGTCAAGAGCAAAATTTATGAATTCCCATGACGATCCAGAGCAGATTTGACGGCGTCACATAGGAAGGGCGTCAAGAGTAAAAGAGTCATGACGGCCTGGAAGTGTATAAGTCTTGACGGCGTCAGAAGTAGATCTAGGTAGTCCGAGAAGAGTTTTGGCGGCGAGGTGACGGTGTCACAGTGTTTGTCTTGATGCCGTCAGACCTCTTTTCCTATATATAGTTTTCTAATTTTTTCATTAAAAAAGAGAAGTTTTTGGAGAAACCCTAAGTACGATTTTGGTGTAACTTTACAGGTTTTTCAAGGGTTCCAACCCCTTGATACCTTGCATGATTAATCAAGATAAGTGTTCTTCTAATTCAATCAATATGTCTATGTGTTGGTTGTCTATATCATGTTCTTGTCTTAATTCTATCATGCTAGGCTAGATCTATCTTGTGTTTGCTTAGATCTAATGAAACCTAGATATTGATTATGTGTTGATTACTTGTTTATTCTTGTCTTGGATGAATGATTTATATGTTAGGCTTAAGAAAACTGGCAGATCTCCAAATGGTAACATGCTTGAACGTCTTAAGAAACATGAACCGAGGCGCACTAGGTCTTTATTGGTTGTATTTAATGCATGAGCCACTGTTTACAATCCCTATAGTTGTGCTGGGCATGGTGTAGGAGGAGATAAGAGCTCATAGAATTGGGGAGTTATGTGTGCCACCCCATGAATGGTATTAAGGAATACGATCCGTCATCCATGCAATTATAACAAGTAATTAACATGTAAAAGATATCTAGGGAGTAGTGAAATCTAAGTAAACACATTTTCTCCAATTACTGCTCACAACTTTAGTATAATTAGTTTATTTTTCATTTTTAGTATTTAATTTTGATTGCATTTTAGTATTGGGTTAGTTGACTAGCAACTAATTCCGCCCAAATCCTTCAAACCCCGAGATTTTAATTGCTTTCATAAAACATAAAAATACAAAAATAATCTTCCGTCATCTTTAGCACTAGTAATTAGGTTTTCTAATCCTAGCGACACTATTCCTAAGCTGAACGATCAATCCCCCGGTACTTGTCACTATACTATACTACAACGATCAGGTACACTACCTGGTGGGGGTTGTAAGCTTCTCAAGATCCCTTGAGAGGTAAAGCCTGGTGCAATTCCCACGCATCAGTTCTACCCTTATGGACATGTTGTTTTTCTAAGGCTTTGAAGACAACGATTTGAGTTTGAGTAAGACCTTTGGTTTTGTGGTGTTTGGGTAGGTACTTGATGGTGTCCTTGTGGTCGTAGTGAGTTAGAGGAGGCATGATGATTCCTAGAAAATCAAAATTTCACATTTAAGTAAATGACTATTGTAATGTGTATGTTCTAGTGTGTGCCTATATGAAAACAATGTGGAGGTGCGGTTGACTTGACTCATTTTGATGCTTAAAAATGTTTTGTAATGTAAGTGATGTTTCAATGACGTTTTTCATTTGTTTTAACAATGTGGTGAACGGTGGTAAAGTATGGGTGACGACCGAGGGTGGATATGTGAAATGACATGGTGATTGTTTGACAACACTTAAAGCTTGGATATCTTCTTTGTGTTCTTCACTTGCTAGAAAGTGGAAGAGACGCATTTCATAATGAAATTCACTTGACTTTTGACGACATAGACAAATATGTTAATGAGAGTATGGATATGACAATTGCCCTTTGTTTCAAAGAGCGACACAAAGGTGAACATAGGTTTATGTATCATGAAAGGTGGTTTAATCTTAATAGGTTAGGTTATAGTGGGGATGACACACTTGTTTGGTTACATTGTGGAATCTTCTTGTGAAGATGACTCGGTGGAGTTATTGGTGAAGATGATATTGACTCTTGGTTTCTTTGAGGGCATGGAAATGGTGGATGACTCGATATTGATATGACAAAGGATAACTCGGTTTCTCATTTCACATTGGTTATTTGAGGTTCGAGTGATGAAAGGTTATGAGGAATATGCTTGAAGTTTTGCTCATTTTGTGAATCTTATGGGCTGATGGTAAGTTGGAGTTGTGAGTAAAGAGGTGTTTAGTTTTGAACTTAAATAAAACATTATGTGGCTTTGGCGGACCAGGCGGAACCAAAAAGTGGGTTCCGCCCGTATGGTCTGAGGGTGCCGTGGGATCTGCAGGGAAAACTCAAAAGGAATTGTCTTGATTTTTGTGGTTTTATCCTAATGTTCAAAACTAAGGTTTTAGGTCTTATGAGTCCTTGACTTAGCCTAGGGATGATGAATGCTTCTCATTCAAGAGGTTTTGTGAAAACGTTGATAGAATGGTTAACGTATAAGACTTTCTTAGTTAAGATGTTCCTCAATGAACATTTTTACCAAGACGATGATGATGAATCACAATATGTCAATTAAGAACATAATGGATTGAATTGTCGCTGAAGTCGATGCTTCCTTTGTTGAAGGTATAACAATGTTGATAAGATGAATTCCGTTGTTGATGCGAGTTTGCTTGTTCAAGTGGAGCTTGTTGATGTGCTTCTCCATCCGATACTAATTTGAGAATCTTATGCGTTTTGGAGAATCATTGGGTAAGTAAGTATAAAAGTGCAAGTACCACTTGGGCTTTTCTTATCAACTTATTACCGACATAATTCCATTTGGCATACACTATGGTTTCTATTCCCGTTCTTTTGGGAGACCATAATCCTAGTTGTGTAATACCTTATGATGTATCCAACTAGGCTCAACTAACGAGTTGTTTTTAGGATCATCGTTAACACGAGCACATAGACAAAAGCTAAACATAATGTTGAATCTAAATGTTATGAGAACAAGTAGTCTTCCAAACATTTCTCTACGTTTAGTTTTACCTACGGATTTACTAATCTCATTCTTGATAAGTCATCAATAACTTAACCATTGAGAACAAGAGAGCAACTAGGAATCTCTTTAAGTTAAAATCCCTTGCTTTTGTGGCTTGCTTTTATTATCAAAAAGTCTTTCGAATATTGACATTATACTCACTTGATTACTTTGAAATATCAATTTCGTTTCACTAGTTGTTTTATTCTAAATTCCAAAAATTGTTTTTGTTGAATTTGTTTAGACACAACTAATGACCAATAAATCAAGTTTTATAACTTATGTCAATTTTACTTGATTCAATGTTTAACTCAAGGTGAGAAGATGTTGTTTTGTACTTTTACTCCATGCTTGTCTTGCCATCATTGGACTTTCGACTAAGTTATCATCTACCAAAGATGATATCATAGAAGGAGGAGATTACTCGTTAAATGTCATATTCAACGACTCCTCGACTCTTTGGGTTTTCTTACTTAAGACACTATGAACTCTATTAATTTTTAACAAGTCCAAGAGGTACAACATCATTAGACTATGTGTCACATTTGATGTGTAAATCCTAGATGTTGAAAACTTATTTTCTTTCACACATCCTAATATATGCTAATGTGACTTATTTCACCTTGTGTGTTTTATGTGAGATTATCATAAAGGAGTGATTGAAGAAAGACACAATTAAAGACTCAAAGTATGGTGTTTGAGAAAATTGTTTAACAAAGGTTTGTTTTGCAAGCATCACAAAAGTGTTAGACATTTTAACACTTAGGAAATTCTTAGTTAGCTCACTTGTTAGCAAGAGTTGAGTGAGACATACTCAAGAGTTTTTCGTGTTTATCTCTTGATGGTTAAATAACCAAAACACCTTATATCTCCTACTAGTACTAAAGACTAAATTTCTTGTTGCATAGAATCTAATCTTAGTTATTTACAAATAGCAAGTAAACACTCTAGAGTATTACAAATAACACATATTTGAACACATAATGCTAGAGACAAGATATAACCAAAGTCAAGTTTAAGTAATGCGTACCTTTTAAATTGCATAGAGGTGCTATCAAGCGGATAAGCATTATGCGTAAAAACTTGGTTTGACGACATGCTTTGAAACTCAATAACTCATGTATCCAAGAAGGTTAGACAATCATATAAAAGCATAGAGTATGATAATCTTAATTCTTTTATCATGAGTTTCTATTAGAGATAGAATTATCTCTAAATCTCTCTTCTAGGTTAGACAAATTTTACTTGCTTTGTTTTATTAGTTAATGGTGCTTTTGAGTTAAATCCTAATACGGTTTTATCTTTAAACAACCTTTGACTCCTCAACAATCTTTCAAGAGATTTTGAGCTTTCATCAAATTTAACTAATAATTTTTCCTTTCTCATTTTGCATTTTAATCTCATGTTTGTAATCTAGACATAATTTACATTCTAGATTAATTTCAACATTACTCTTAATTCTAGACATTTTATCTTCTAATAAGATTTCCTTTTCAAAGATATTCTTAAGAGATTTTGAAGACTCTTTCTTGAAGATAGCTTTTAGGTCCATGTTGCACAAATGTTTAGACTCATTTTCTAGTTTAGAAAACTCTAGGATAAATTAATCAAAGCAAAAGCGCTTGGTTTCAAAGTGTACCTTGCTTGATGTTAAATCTAGTTTAGAATCACAAACCGGATGATTGACTTCATCTTCATCCGAGTAATTCCATGAATAGCAAGCAACACTACTACGAGCTTGACACGAGTAATCACCTTAACTTACACCTTGCTTGTTGTATCAATAAGTTGACAATAAACTACCGGATCATTGTCTTCGTCAACATCCATTACATTCCAAGATACGCAAGCAGGTTCAACAAAACACACGTACTCATCTTCACTTGTACCTTCATTTAAAACATTTAAACTAGTAGCACATGTATTAACTTCTACTAAGTGTCAATCAATTAGTTTTTCTAAAACTTCTAATTCATATGTAAGATCAAATTGATCATCTTTGACTTGACATATTCCTTGATGAAAGTTTACCATATTTTTCAAACATCATTAGCCTTTTGACAAAAATACATTCTTTCATATTTGGTACTAAAGCTTTGTAAAGCATTGTTTTAGCTTTAGTATTTTTATCAAGTTTAAAATAGTTATCTTGGTTTTCAAAAACTTATTTTCTTTGGTTTGAATTACCAAAAGAAATAATATGCCAAAGATCTTGATCAATTGATTTCACATAGTTTTCAAAATTACTTT
Source organism: Artemisia argyi (assembly GCA_030686995.1). NCBI lineage: Eukaryota > Viridiplantae > Streptophyta > Magnoliopsida > Asterales > Asteraceae > Artemisia > Artemisia argyi. Next base: position 84,389,585 of record CM060694.1, on the reverse strand, counting down.
TCCATTCAAGTAAGTTTTCTTTTTCAAATAGCGGTTGGTTTTTAATAGGTTGCCCTTCTTTGAGATTTTCAAAATCCATGGATCGATCCAAGTTTTAAAATACATTCTATTTTAAAGATCTTGAGTAACGTAGCTCCTGATGCCAATTGTGGAAAACCAGAAGGGGGGTTGAATAGTTTACCGCTTTTTGCATCCTTTTTAGCTTAAATAACTTTTGAGAACTTGACGTTTAGTTAAAGATATAAACACAACTTAATATGTTTGATTCTTTGAAAAGACTTTTCATGTGGATAACAATTCTAACTTAACTTGTTTCATACTTTGAAAAGCTTTACTTGTAATGATCCTAACTTTGCTTGTTTAGTTCTTTGAAAAGCTTTACTTATGTTTAAAGATATAAGAACAACTTTACTTGTTTTGGTTCTTTGAAAAGCTTTATATGTGATCAACAATTCTAACTAAACAACAACATATAATAAGCAAAGATAGAGAAAGAAACAATCAAACCACAACACGATAGTTTATCGTGGTTCGGCTACAATGACTCTTTTTCCTTGCCCTACATCCACGCCCCGAGTTTCCAACTCGAGAGTTATAAACACTAATCAACAAGCTCCTTTCACCGGCGGAGAAAACCTTACACGTCGCTTATACTTTTACCGACACAAAGCTAGATGTCGAGTTCTTTTACAAGGGTACAACCACTCCCATTCGTCGCTTACACTTTTACCGACACAAAGCTAGATGTCGAGTTCTTTACCAAGGGTACAACCACTCCCATTAGTTCTTTTACTAGGGTACAACAACTCCCAACACACTACGTATTTTGAGGCCTAAAATACTAACCTATAACTTCTACATACATGACACACATGAAGTATAAACTACCAAAGCTTATACATGACCAAGCTACCAAGACTTGCAACTTTAGAGTTGAAGCTTGCAACTTCTTGAATGATCTTGTGGAGTTCCTTGCTACATAAGAGAATCACACAAGTCAAGGGTTACTGAGTTAGTTGAGAGAATATGTGAGAATAAGTCCTAAAGGGTTACACAAAACAAACAAATGGTTTGGTATTTATAGCAAACTATTCTGCATGTCTGGCAGATCAGGCGGAACCCTCAGATGGGTTCCGCCCGTGTACCCCCAGGGTACCGCCGGGTCTGCAGTAGGTTTTTGCAATAACACTTCAAACCAAACAAGGTCTTGTATCATAACACCTAGCAACCAAACAATGTCACATCACTTAAATCAAGTCAAACACAAAACTTGTAAGCCACACCAAAGCAAGTCAAACACATTTCTTACCATAAATACATATAGACAAAACTTGCCATAAATGTGATGTGACAATTCTATTTTAAGAAATAAGTGTGATGTGAAAAGACACTTTCTAATTTAAGAAATAAAAACAATGTTTAGTTTAAAAGGAAATGTAAACATTAGTTAAACAAGACTTAAACACTCAAAGTGATGATTTACTCTTCGCTAAAGTTCATACTTTGTCAGTAACAAAACTTAGCAAAGATCGTAAAATATAAATAACGTTTTTAGGCGATATTTGTATTAACAAAATCAAACGTTGACCTGTGTTGGGGCTGTTTTGCAGCCAACAAACGCACCCTAGTTGACCTGTGTTGGGGCTGTTTTGCAGCCAACAAACACCCCCTATTGGGGCTGGAAAATAAGCTGAATCAAACGCACCCTTGTGCAGAAAATAAGCAAGCAAAAACACGCCCTTTGAGGACTGTGGTGTGGGTCAAACTACAAAACCAGGCGCACCCCTAGGTGGGGCTCTCAGTGGTGGGTCAAGACTAAAAACCATATAAGCCATAAGCCCCGCTATATAAGCCGAAACAGCCCCGGCTTATGGCTTATATAGTTTTCGGCTTATGTTTCATAAGCTCACAGTTTGTGGCTTATGTTTCATAAGCTCACAGTTTCGGGTCTGCTGTGAACAAACGCACCCTACGTGGGCTGTGAACAAACGCACCCTACGTGAACTGAAATTCCAGCGACAAAATCGTTAGCAAGTCCCTACGTGGGCTGTGAACAAACGCACCCTACGTGGGCTGTGAGGGCAGTGATAGATTCAACCAGTTTGTGGCTTATGAAACATAGCCGAAACAAACATCCTTAGCAAGTCCCCACGACACTACTTGTGTCGTGGTACACATCACGAGCACACCCCATGGTGTGTCGTGTTCCAAACCATAAGCCCGCTATATAAGCCTAAACAAACAACCCTGTATATAAGCCTAAACAAACACCCCGGCCTGTTGTGGACATCAGGACATCGTCTATAAATAAACCATAAGCCCACTATATAAGCCTAAACAAACACCCAGACAGTAATAACATAAACACAAAAAAATGCACCCCTTAGTGTAAAAATGCAATCTCAAACTTTTGGCGGCGACATGTCCCCGGTAGAAACATAAACACAAAAAAAATTAAACATAACATAATATAAATAATAAACCTGTGGTCTCGGCTTCAGGACTTGGCTACGGGTCACGGCTACATGTCTCGGCCTCGGGTCTCAGCAGCAACTTTACCAAAAAAATTAACAAAAAAATTAAAATAATTAATGAAAAACATAAAATCAATAAAATTAACCAAAAAAATCATAAAACTTAACAAATTAAAAAATTAATTAACAAAATCATAAAAATTAACTTAACAAAATTACTTGGGTTTGGGTTCGGTTCTCACCTGGGTTTTGTAAATGAGGGTATGAGGGTTTGTAAATGAGGGTTTGAGGGAAGAAATAGATGAGAAAAAGAAAAGAATTAAATGAGGTGAGGGTTTGAGGAAAGAATTATACGAGGAGAGGGTTTGAGGAATCGTGCACAGTGGTGCGAGTGTGGTGGTGTTGTGGTGGGGATGGTGGTTCTTGTGGTGGGGATGGTGGTGTAGTGGTAGGGATGGTGGTGTAGTGGTAGGGATGGAGATGGTGTTAGTGGTGGTGAAGAAGGAGGCAGCAGCACAGTTGTGTGGTGTTTTTTTTTTTTTTTACAAGTGTTGGCAACAGATCTGCTAATAATTCAGGTAATAGTGGCACACACTTTTAGCGGGGACACGTCCCCGCTAAAAGGTGGTCTTGTCTTTTTGCACACACTTTTAGCGGGGACATGTCCCCGCTAAAAGTTTTCGTACTTCGCCAAAACATTTGGCGGGATAAAGTAAATGCTTAGAGGGAAAAACGAAAATATTGGTAACATCTTTTAGCGGGGACATGTCCCCGCCGAAAGTGTGCACAATTTTTATTAACTTAAATCAATGTTAATTAAACCATTTAAATTTAATTATTTATAATTAATTTAAATCATTTATGATTTATTTAAATCATTTAAAATTATATATAAATCATTAATAATTAATTATTTTTATGAATCATTTATAATTATAATTAAATCATTTAAAATTGTTTTTAATTCATTTTTATTATGTTAAATCATTTATAATTAATTTAAATCATTTAAAATTATTTTTAAATCCTTTTTAATTAAGTTAAATCATTTATAATTATAATTAAATCATTTAAAATTGTTTTTAATTCATTTTTACACGAGATGTTAAGCGAACGATTCGAGATGATGTGGTATTACACGAGATGTTAAACGAACGAGTCGAGATGATGTGGTATTACACGAGATGTTAAACGAACGAGTCGAGATGATGTGGTATTACACGAGATGTTAAACGAACGAGTCGAGATGATATGGTATTACACAAGATGTTAAACGAACGAGTCGAGATGATGTGATATTACACGAGTGTTAAACGAACGAGTCGAGATGATGTGGTATTACACGAGATGTTAAACGAACGAGTCGAGATGATGTGATATTACACGAGTGTTAAACGAACGAGTCGAGATGATGTGGTTTTACACGAGATGTTAAACGAACGAGTCGAGATGATGTGGTATTACACGAGATGTTAAACGAGCAAGTCGAGATGATGTGGTATTACACGAGATGTTAAACGAACGAGTCGAGATGATGTGGTATTACACGAGATGTTAAACGAACGAGTCGAGATGATGTGATATTACACGAGTGTTAAACGAACGAGTCGAGATGATGTGGTATTACACGAGATGTTAAACGAACGAGTCGAGATGATGTGGTATTACACGATATGTTAAACGAACGAGTCGAGATGATGTGGTATTACACGAGATGTTAAACGAACGAGTCGAGATGATGTGGTATTACACGAGATGTTAAACGAACGAGTCGAGATGATGTGGTATTACACGAGATGTTAAACGAACGAGTCGAGATTATGTGGTATTACACGAGATATTAAAAGAACGAGTCGAGATGATGTGGTATTACACGAGATGTTAAACGAACGAGTCGAGATGATGTGGTATTACACGAGATGTTAAACGAACGAGTCGAGATGCTATGGTTATACACGAGATATTTTCCCACCTAACAACTTTTATCAACTCACAATATAAACTCACACACACTCATCTAACCCATATCATCTCACACACACACTCATCTCACTATATCTCTCTCTCTCTAGCAGTTTCCATTTTCCGGCGACACCAGCAGTTTCCGGCCGCCGGAATCTTTTTCTGGCCACCATCTTTTATCAACTCAACTTGTAGATCGGGCCACCCCGATCACGATTCTACCACACATAACTACAAACACACACTGTCAACCAGAATGCAGCGATATAATCCTTTTATGTGTACTTGTGGAGTAGGAAATATAAAAAAAAGAACGTCACATCAAAAAGATACATTTGGATGGGAGTATTATGCATGTCCTCTTTCGAAGCCAAGAGAGAAAGGTCATGGATGTGGATATTTTATGTGGAAGACTGAATTTGATGAACAATTACAAGTAATATATTCTGCTTCAACATCTCACGGTTCTGGGTGCACAAACTGCCATGAAAAAGATCTTAGGATAAATATGCTGGAGGCACAAAAACAGGTGTTAGAGACAAAAGTCAGGTTGCTCGAGGCAAGACTTGCAATGGCAACGAATCCCGACAAAAATGACCACGCATGTCAATCGGATGCAATACTCTGTGACCTGTTAGGTGACATGGAAAATCTTCGTATGTAATGCTGTTGTTGTTGATGTTGTTGATGTTGTTGTTGTTGTTGTTGTTGTTGTTGTTGTTGTTGTTGTTGTTGTTGTTGTTGTTGTTGTTGTTGTTTGTTGTTTCTTGTGTTATTCTTGTTGTTTGTTGTTTCTTGTGTTATTGTTGTTGTTTGTTGTTTGTTGTGTTATTCTTGTTGTTTGTTGTTTCTTGTGTTATTGTTGTTGTTTGTTGTTTGTTGTGTTATTGTTGTTGTTTAATAAAATGTTGTTTGTTGTGTTGTGTTATTGTTGTTGTTGTTGCTTTACCACTAGAAATCATAAAATTCTATCCAAACACTCAAGATTGTAATTATTAATCTAAAAAAACGTCCACAGTAAGAACCTAAGCAGTTTATAAAGGAATCCGAAACACCACACAAGAGTTGTAAACCGGATACATTTTCATACAGACTCAAACTAAACAACTCGACAAGCAAACGAACCAGATCAAACGAAACAACTAAAACTAAACAACTCGACAACCAAACAAAACAACTCAAACTAAACAACACGACAACCAAATGAAACAACCCGTTTACTTTTTTTTGCGGCTAACTCCCGCTTTGCTTGAACTCGCACCACCTCTTACTTTCCTTGCTCTCATTTCCTTGAGATATGCAAACGTAGCTTCAAGACTTGTTATTCTATTTTCCAGATTATCAACAGCTGCAGCTTCATCAAACGTGCTTTAAGCTTCATCCTCACCTCCAACAGCAGCAGCTTGAGCTTCAGTAGCAGGTTGAGCTTCAACAGTATCTACCTCTTCCAAATACTCTTTATAGTATGACTTTTTTCTCAACCATACCAGAATCCGGTCTCTCTGCCACGGTGCACAGTTCGCGTACGAACCATATTCATCAAAAATTTCAACGCCCCAATGATTTATAATTTCATTATACAAGAGCTCGTGTGATAAAGCCTTTTCCCACTCCTGTTCCGGCGTCAAACCATCCATTGTTATGTGTGTTTTGTATTTTTTTGCCAAATTTATGATTTAATATGTATTAGGTGTATGTTATAGTATATACTAAAAAGTTTTTGGGAAAAAGTTGCAGCTTGGAGGGAAATTTGGCGCCTAAACTTTTAGCGGGGACATGTCCCCGCCAAAACTTATGCATTTCCCCGCCAAAAGTAATCGCGGGAATAATACCCGGGACAATAAAAGGTGCAACTATTTTGGTCAAATATTATGCAACACTTTCGGCGGGGACAGTCCCCGCTAAAAGGTCGCTTTGAAAATGTGACTATTTTGGTCAAAGTTGTGCTCTACAAAACTACTTTCGGCGGGGACATGTCCCCGCTGAAAGTTTGCGTTGAAAATGCAATGGGCGGTCAGCGAGATTGTGTGCCAGCTCAGCGCTGTTTTTGTCGTTTAGCGACTTTCGGCGGGGACAAGGGCGTCGCCGCCGAAAGTGTCGTCGCCCGTCGTCCTGTTTGTTGTAGTGGTTGACTTGAGGTCAGATATGTAGCTTTCGAACATGCTCGAAGGGGAGCATTCGAGCAGTTCGGAGGGTACATTGTCAGGATCCAAGTATAATTTATGTTCCCCTTGAACGTGACTTTTGTGGGTACGAAGATGAACATTAAATTGTTGCTTTTACTTATTGCAAAGAAGGTTATGATGTATAAAGAAAATGAAGGATATAGCGTATTTAGTAGTACGTGTATGTGTGCATTTATGCATATACACAATTAAATATGAAATGAGCTGATTGTTTCTATAACAACATGATATATCTCTATGGGAAACTTTGTCCTTTCATATCCACGGGTTGCTAGTCGTAATATTGCAATCTTTTTTGTTATGTATTTTTCATAGCACTTTACGTTTGTTTCAGTTTTTGCCATTTTGGACTCAGGAAATACGAAAATGTTGCCTGTATTTAAGTAGATTATCTAGTGGGGTAATGTAAATGGGTCGGGGATGATGGTGGGTGAGCTGTATGCCCTTTACTCGTGAGTTAGATTACTAACCAAAGTGAATTATGGCCGTAATTGGATCTAGATTCTATATCTGTTACGTTATTAAGGTAGTACATTTTTCAACTACTATTAGGAACCAATAACAAGTGACTGCCGTGAAAATTATACAACATTGTTTATGTTAACAACTTTTCAGCACCTAATTGGTTTTAACATGATTGAAATGCTGATATTCTAGATAAGCTGTATATATGCTGCAGAATATATAAACTCAAAGATAGCTATATTTAGTTTAGCCCCACAAAATATATGTATTTTGAAATGTATTCACAATTTTAATTAGCACAAGCATTATGTATTGGTTATGCTCAAGTCTAATCGATAGCTATACAGCCAAGATACGTGAGCCTATTGGGGTACACACGTATACACCAAAGGAATATGTTTATAATATAATTAATATATATTATCATAGTTATATTAATTATATATACTTCACGAAATATTTAAACGGTCATTATTTTTATCGTTAGACGCTTTAAATAATTAACAAAATTAACTAATTAACGTGTAAAGTACCAGTTAGTTATGTTAAAGCCCAAAACAAATAAGGAACCGTTGGGGGTCCTTATTTCAACCAGCCACAAAGAATTGGAGGGGATACAGCCCGACTTGTCCTCCAAGTTTTGTTAAGTATTTGTAATGAACGCTTGATTCATTATATACGGTGCTTAAAAAAATAACTTTCCACGTGAATAAAAAGAAAACAAAACTAAAAAGAATCTTACTTTATCCCTGTTATATCAAGAATTGAAATCTTCCATAAAAATGCATGTTTCACGTAATATCTTTAAAAAAATTGTTATTCACTTTATCATCAAGAATTGAAATGTCACTTCTAGGAAAAAGTGCCTTTAGAAAAAAATGCATATGATAATATGACATGCATTGAAAGAAGACTTTATGATCTTGTCTTGAAGACTCTCAATAGTTGTGAGAAAAACACCAAATTAATATTTTTTTATTGATCCTAAATGAAAATCTATCATGAACATTATCTTGTTTAGTTAAAGCAACACATAGTAGATGGTCTAGAGAAGACCCTCAAAAGCCTTGATCGACAATTACATCAATTATTTTTCTACATCAATTATTTTTCTCATTGGTCCAAATAAAGTACCATGAAATTCTATATTTGCCGCTTCAAATGGAAAAGTTTTTTTTTTAATTATTTATTATTATTTATTTATTTATTTTTAATAATGTAATAGTCTTTGAGGGTGATTTTTGTCTTTTTTTTTCATTTCAAGTCGTTAAAAGATTTATTTATTTATTTATTTTCCCTAAAGATGTTAGAGTGTAGTGAAAGTTCTTGTGTTTTCTTTCTCCAAATAAATAAATAGCAAATTGTAGAATGCTTTTTAGTATGAAATATTTGATAGGACTTGCAGCACGTGATCACGTACTATAGGCATATATATGTTTAGAATTTCTGTTGCAAGCTAGTTCGTCATTCCTTACTGGTGAACAAGTTACCTCAACAGACGACGTCGGATTGCATACCTTTATAGTGAATTAACATGTAGTATGTGCAAAACGTAGAAGACATATGAAGGAGGAGATAGAAAGGTGTGCAATCCGACGTCCTAAAAAGTTCTAAAAGGGTAATAATAACAAAAGGAACACAGAACCTAACCACGACCATATAAAAAAAAGAGCGCTGCAATCCGACTTCCTAGAAGAAATTATTAAAACAGGATTTTTACAAGCTTGAAAATTAATCTACCAAACATATAAATCTTGTACTTGGAACCTCTAGTTACACATATTAGAAATGACATAATTGAACAATAAGCGGTAAAGTACTGTATAATACCCCCACACACACAAACAATGTTCGATACTGGAAACATAAAACAGGGAATTAATGGCACGTACACAAAAGGTTGCATGGTTCATTCTTGAAGCTATCATCGAGGGCTTGTACATCCAACCTTATTTATTCTATTTCGATACTGCTAGAACCGTATTCTCCAACGGGAACAATATAAAGGTTAGGCTCTTCACGTTCACCCATTAAGTTACTTGTTTCATTGTAGCTTTCATGATATATCCAAAGATGTTTGTCAAGCTTCCTTAACGATTCAAGCTCCATAGTCACTTCTTCCATGCTAGGCCTATTCCCACCTACTTGGTTAAGGCATCTGTACACCAGATCACATGCTGCTTTAAGCTGCTCATCAGATGCCTCCTCTACCATTTGTCGGTCAAGAATCTCATGCAATCGATCTTCCTTCTTTGCCTTGAAAAAATATGTTGCTAGATTTCTATCCTCAATACCTCTTTCCATGTTAAGTGGTCTTTGCCCTGTTATTAGTTCAGCAAGAACCACTCCAAAGCTATACACATCACTCTTATCTGTTAGTTGACCTGTATGAAAATACTCAGGATCCAAGTATCCAAAGGTCCCTTGAACTAGTGTAGTGACTTGATCATGACCCAACGGGACTAACCTCAACGCACCAAAATCCGCTATTTTTGCGATGTAATTATCATCCAACAAGATGTTAGTAGACTTGACATCTCTATGTGTGATGGTCATTCTAACATTTGAGTGAAGATAAGCAAGTGCACCCGCTGATTCATGTGCTATCCTTAAACGATTTACCCATGACAATCTCCCCATACCGCTTTTTCTATTATGAATGTGATGATGAAGAGTATCATTAGGGACAAATTCATAAACTAGTAATGGGACATCAGTTTCCAAACAACATCCAAGAAGCTGCACCACATTTTGGTGTTTAATTTGTGTAAGAATTACCATTTCATTTATAAATTGCTCCCTTTATCCTTGATCGAGTCTTTGGGACTTCTTGATTGCTACCACACACTTATCTGATAGAGTTCCCTTGTAAACAATTCCGTTACCTCTTCTGCCAAGAATTCTACCCTCCGCATAATTGTCCGTCGCTTCTTTTAGCTCTTCAAATTGAAAAACTTTCATGAAGCCAACACCACTACAACCTGTGGTTAATTTCTCTTCCAACAATGCACCTCCATTTTGCTCATAGAATTTTTCTCGAAGCTTGGCCATCTTTCTTTTCTTGGCCATAAAGTACAACACTGATAATCCCGTCAGTAATGCTAGGAATCCAATCACCATACCTGTAAGGGATTTTTTTGAAAGGCAATTATATACATAATTATAAATATAAATAAAAACTGCATGTACATGATGAGGGGCACACATACATTACAAATACTTTACATTATTGGTTTGAATAGTATGTTTGAAAAATATTTCATTTCTAAAAGTGTGTCTTTCTACATCCTTGGTTTCATAAGTGTTTTTGAAATGCATTCCATTACTAAAAGCATTGTTTTTCGAGTTGTGCCAATAAATAAGCATTACTAATTGGGTATTGTTAGCAATAGTTCTTATGACTATGGTTAAAATTTTTGAATAAAACTCAAGAAATATTCAATGATTACTCATTTTCTACATTCGAATGTGATATTATATATACATTTGTAGACTTTATTTTTATTCTTGTTTATAAAAGGTTTTTTCGTTTTGCTCTTTTAAATACCTATTTTTAGGATTCAAGGGAACTAGTAAATACCTATCGAGAGTCCAACCACATTGAATGGTTTATGACGACAATCATTTGGAATCTTGCCATCACCAGAATACCCTTCTTTGCATTTGCATATGTAATTCCCGGGAGTATTAATACAAGTTCCATAGCATGGAAAATCCTTCTTTTGATCACACTCATTGATATCTAGCAAAAAAAGGAACACAACCAATGATCGGCTAATCCTCAACATAACAAAATTACGGAATCATTAGATATATGACGTATCATAAAGAGCTAAATACGTAATTTGTAGCACTAAGGGCCCGTTTGGTTTGTAGATGGGTTTAGATTAGGATTTGGATTTGAATGTAAAGTTGTAGATTAGGATTTGATTTTGGATTTGATGTAGGAGAGTGAAAATAATGTTTAATAGTATTAATTATTTTATATAATATTTTTGTAATAAAAATATTATTATTAAAAATAAATATAGAGATAAATGAGAGTAGAGTTGTAAGTGAGGCTCACAAAAAACATAAATATTTATCAAACCTCACCCCTCCCACTTACTTTTGAAAAGTGTAGGACCATTGGGGTTGAGTCCCAATTTTAAACCCTATAAACACAACCAAATATTTGATTTGCATTTATTAAATCCAAAACCCATGCAAATCCCACATACCAAACGTGCTTTAAATCTCACTACAAAGAGAATGTTGTTTTTGATAGACCTATTAGTGGCACACAAAAGGTGTCACTATATGTAACTTTATTTATTAGAAAAAGGTGGTAAATTAAAGTAACACTTAAAAGAACATGTATGCACAAACTAAAAGAGAACAAGTCTTCCACTTATGCATGGAGATGGCACAGGAGGTGATCGTATCAGTGACTATAGTAAAAAAAGTAAAGTAGAGTGAAAGTCGTTAAATGCCATTGCAGCAACATCCGTATCAAGTTAACTTGCGTCAAAGAGACAGTTTTTTACAAATTTCGAAATTCATCCCATTCGTCAAATGCGATTGTTGCAACAGCCCTTATGTATAATACGTGACCATTTATATAATGAAAATTTACACAAATAGTCTCTTTAGTTACCTACTGTTTTCAGTAACGATCCTCAAATTAAATTTAAGAATTGTTTGTGTTAAAAAGTATTACCTACATAGTCCATGTTAGTTACCTGACTTTACAAAGAACGTCAATATATTTTAGATTTACTAAACAAATTATGTCCGGTAACAATGTTAACAAGTAATTATTTATAGATTAATTGAAATTCAAAAAAACCGAATATTTATTGTTGATTAATTTTTTATCCGCCACAACGCGCGAACAATTCCCACTGGTTAAGTAACATATAGCCACACATCATAGAGCCTTTACAATAATTATGGATGTGACAAACAAATTTACATGTTATACACCATTTGGATATGTCATGAAAATGATTTTTTCTATGATTCAATACCCATCTTGGATACTATAAAACATTGGATATGCTTTAAAACATGAACAACGTTATAGAGTTAGGATCAAATAAGAAGAAAAATTAAAACAAGAATGATAAGAATAAATTACAACCACTCATTTTAGATAAACCTACAAAAATAGATACATCTCCCTTTAAAATTCTCTCTCCTATTTGAAATGTGTGGCTAAAAATTCTTCATATTTTTTTTTTCTTACTGGATCCCTTCCCGTTATATTGTAAATAATTTTCTATTAATCTGCCTATAACAAACCTTTTGGATAATTCATGAAAATGAATTGTTTTCTATGAATTTAAATCCACCTAGGATATACTTGAGTGTATGAACAACGCTATGTTTAATTTTTCATATGTAGTATGAAATTAAACTTAGTTGACATATAGAAATAAGGTTTCATGGTTGTGCATACATCCAACTCATAAACATTGATGTGATTGTTATATCTTGTATTAATAGAAAGATTGAAATACCATTAATACGTAGCACATGAAATGTAAACAAATTTGTAAATTTGTGTCGAGTAATGAAAAGGCAATAGTAATCACTTTTCCACACCCAACGGGTTCACAAAAAACTTTTGTTTACGAAAACTTAGTAACACAAAAAACTCTTGTTTCGAAATCTCCATGTTTTACTATTGTATGGTTATGTTGGCCACTATTTGATTGTAATAAAGCATGTCTTATTAGTAAATAGTATGCTATTTTCAGAAAAAAAAAAATACATAAAGAACGTACGTGATGAATTATAGGATGAATCCTATACGGAGTTTATGCATGATCCTAATGTTAGGCTACTCGTTTTGGTAACCCAACTGATCGATCAGTTGGGTGTTTTGAATGCGCGCACCCCATGATGAATGGAAAAGGGCGATGCCTCCCCCCAACAGACACATGTCACACACAATTTGTCCAATTCGATCGCTTGGCCAACCAATCTTTTGCATATGTTTTGTGTGGTATGATTTGTTTAATTACTGTTGGGGTTTTTGTTTTTTTTTTTTTTTTTTTTTAAAAAAAAAATAAGAAAAAAAAATGTTGGGGTGTTTTGTATAGAAGAAGATGATTTTTTCCCCCTTCCTAAACATAAAACAAATTTACATTAAAGCCTTTAAGGTTTGTTTTACTTGTTATTTTTGTTCATCAATAACTAAATTAAGGTTTAAGTGATATTTTTTGAAGTTTGTTTTACTTGTTGTTTTTGTTCATCAATAACTAAATTACGTTTTAAGTGATATTTTTTAGTGTTTATGTTTTTAATTTTATTTTAATTATTATTGTAATATTTTTCAATTATTAATGAAATTAAATTTATAAGAAAAAAAAAGTTGGGACACCGATAAGGTTACTATAACGGGTTTTGGGTTTAGAAGAAAGAAGCTGATGTGGCAAAATGGTGTTGTTGTGAGTAGGGTTACCATAACTACTAGTATTATAGCACTAGGTGTCACAACACTAAGGCTAATGCTACTGGTAACTACTTTCTTACCAAAACTACAGCGCCACGTCAGTTTTCTCTCTCCATAACTCCACTCCAACCACAATTAGCTAGTGGTGACCACAAAAGCAACCCCACAAAAGCAACCCCATAACTAACACATTTACTCCCCAACTTCAACCGAGTTTTGAAAAAAATCATCAAATGACGCCTTGCATTGGGGAGAGCTAGGGGAGAGACGCGTTGCATTTGGGGTTGCTTGGTGAAAACCAACGCCCATTAGCATTAGTGCGACCTCAACATTCTCATTTTTAACACAAACACACCAAATGCACATCCACTCGTAACACCATCAACACCACTTTTTTCAGGACCTATCATTTTCATTTTCTTTATATTTTTAAAACAAATTAATTTTTCATTCATTATACAAATAATATTTGTATAAAACAGTAACAAAATTAAAATTAGGAAGATAAAAAATTTAAAAAAATATAAAAAAATAAAATTATTAAACTTTAGTTGCTCCAACAGCCAAATACACATACATTTACATATCACAGTTTTACTTTTACGTGGAGTTAATGCGTTAAAAAAAAATAATAAATAAATAAAAAAAAAACTACTAAAAAACTCATCTTCCTCATGACACCTGCGCACACACACTTCACACACAGTATAAACATACACACTCTGTCAACGCATAGACACACACAATCAACACATACACGCATATATCAATCGAAAAAAATCGTTCCAATGCACGTTGGTGCATCAATGCAAGCCCGTTGGAATTGCATGGGTTGGGTCCGGTGTGGTAACGCCATTAACGTGGGAGCCACGTCGGCATAATGCCACCTCCCACGTTACGATAACTAATGCTCTTGGTGGTTAAGAACTTAAGACCAAAATAGTCGGTTATAAATTGGCATATTATTTAAGGGAATATTTAACGATAATAAGATGAGATATATAAAGAAAATGAAAACCCATATAAGCTGGTTAATACTGTAAATATTTAACACACCGTATTCAATTTTCATTAAGAAAATTTCAAAAAAGTAGATGAATTGCTATCACAAGCGTGTTTGAAAGTAAGGTATATATTTGGAAGCACCCATTACGTACTAAAAGAGCAATAATATGGTATTAACCAATTTCAAAACCAATGTTCGTTAACTATACCCACATTTTATTTTATTTTTCATTTTTCAGAAAAACTAATTTTTTCATACATTAAATAAAAATCAAATAGCATTTAAAAAAAATTACAAAATTAAAATTTAAAACAAAAAAACTTAACTTTCAAAAATAAACTTAACTAAATTAAAATAAAAAAAAATACAAATTCCATTTTTAAACAACCCACTTATTCTACCAAAGCCCAGCTCATTTTGAAAAATAATAATAATAATAATAATAATAATATAGTTAACACACAATCAACGCAAACACAACCCATTTAAATCGAAAAAAATGAATAAGCAAACAATGGGCATGGCCGCACGGGTGGGCAACACCCAACCCGACGCTGTTGAAAATGATTGTTCGTCAGTATGGTAACGCCAGCAACGCCGATACGGCACAAAGCACGTTGTTGCGTTACCAAAGCTAAGGCTCTTATAATATAGAAAATATACATTAGTTATACTGAAGTTGAGAGAATCTTTTAAAAAGAAAAAAAAAATGATAATTTAAGGACACACGTAATTAAGTTAGATTATATACCTTGGCAGCCAGGAGACATACATGGATTTCCTTCATACCCTTCTTTACATATGCAACGGTACCCACCATTTACCCTTTTAGAGCTAACACATATGCTATTTGATTGGCAGGCAAAACCATCTGTTGCTTTGGCTTGTGAGCAACTCAGATTACCAATAGCCCATTCAAGCACTATCGGCACAGTAGCCTCGACCCTCTTTTTGAAATTAGTATCATTTAAATCATCAAGACCCTTAAACTTGAATACGTTCTCCTCACCAACAAAGGCGTATGTACAAGGACTAAACGATTTCATGACATAATCGCTAGAATCACGTACCTCAGTTTTGTAAAATGTTATGCCGTTGGGTATAGATGATTGACAACAACCATTTCCTGTACACTCGTTGGCTACAACATCCCCCGGTGTTGAACAAAAGACCATACAACCAGTAGACACTAGTACAATCGACGCTTTTTTCGGCGACATTTTTACGCCGTTATCGTCGACAAGTCGACGGCACCATAGCTTCCCGTCGACATGTCGACGGGAACAAAACGTCGGCTGTGCTTCGTCGGGAACAGCGTTCCCGTCGACAATCGCCGTCGACATTGTGGGTCCCACATCGTTTTCCAGTCAAACGATTTTGATGTCCGTCAAATTCTTCCCGTCAACATGCCGACGGGAACGTATAACTAATTAATGTTTTAATTAAGAAATGGTAATTGCGTTTTATATATTGCCGTCGACATGTCGACGGCATTTTAAAACTACAAATATTCATTTTTTAATTATGCCGTCGACACGTCGAGGGCATAATTAAAAAAACTATATTTTTTGTTTAATGGTGCCGTCGACATGTCGACGGCAACATTAAATAATCAATATTTTTTGGTTTATGTTGCCGTCGACATGTCGACGGCATCATTAATAGCAGGCTGCAAAAATAGCATCCGGAAAAAATCTATCAAAACCTGTAACAGCCAGAACCTATAATAGCACCTATAACCACTCAATATCAACATGTCCTAAACGTATAACTCGCCATCGGCTAAAACACTTGCAAATTATCGCTAAACACCCTCAAAATGCATAAAAATATATAAAGTCTACAAAACGGGGTGTGGTAATATCTAAACCTAGCTGCCGTATCCACAAATATTTCAATATCCCCGACATTCAAGTCGCCAAAAGGTTAAACTATACAATACAAAATACCCAAGTTTCAAGCATAAGTACAACACAAAATACCCAAGTTTGTACCTCTGCATCCCAAATCACTCATGATCATCACCAGAACCCTCATCATCACCAGAACCATCCTCATCACCTCTGTGACTCCCGCTCCCTCTAGCTGAGCCACTACCTCCAGCGCCACTGCCCGAGCCATCCACGTGTTGAGAACCTGCCTGACTAAGATACTGGTGCCATAGCGGGTTGGACGACATAAAACCTGTCACCAAATCAAGCTTCGCCTTCATGGCCTTACGCTCTTCATCATCTTCCCGGCTCTGCTTCTCGGCCTTAGCAATCTTCTTCTCGGCCTCAGCAAGCTTTTTCTCCATATCGGCTATTTCTGAAAACGAAATAATTAAAATTTAAAAACATCTATTGCAATACTTAATTTGAGTCATGATCGAGTAATCTATAATTAATATATTATCAAATTGTGCATACCTGGAGGTGGAGGCGGGGTGTATGGTAACGGTGGCCTCTTCAGCCCTGGTACGACCCTACCCTGTCCGGCGATATGGCCCCACTGCTTGCCCTTCAAAACTATAGCAAGTATCTGCTCCTCCGTGTACGCCACCCCTTCCGGCGTATTAGCTCCCAGATCTCTCAGCCGAACCATGTCTTCCTATTTAATTGAGAATATATATATATATATATATATATATATATATATATATATATATATATATATATATATATATATATATATATATATATATATGTTGGGTTAATTACAAGATTATGTTTCAATGAATCATTAAAGTGCGTGTTTGGGGAAATAAATAAATAATAAATTAAAAAAAAAAGATACTTACATACTGAACCCGAGCCTCATCCTGCAACCACATACCATTATTGTCGCAGTGTGTGTCGTAAAAGCTCTGGATGAGTGACGGGTACTGCTTGTCCTTGCTGTTCAAAAACTGTATATACACATGCATATATATAAGATGAAACAAATTAAAAATGACAAATCAAACACCATATTTATTTTAATTAAACTTAAATACTTTTATAAAATTAAAATTATTTACTTTTATATAATTAAAATTTTTAATTAATATATAATTATAATTAAATAATTTTATAAAAATAAAATACTTTTATAAAAATAAAATGTGTCTTACATAGTCGTGGCGAATAGCGACCAATGACTTGGAACCGTGGCAGCTGTACACCTTGTTCTTCTTTCGGTTCTCCTTGTTCACAGCAGCACGCTTCAGGTTCTTCTCATTCATGTAAAACTTGATATGGTCCTCCCACACAGACGGCTCGACGTTCGGAGGAGGGTTTCTTCGTATCTCATCCACTTTAGCAGGCCCACCCGGCACCGTAAAGTAAGTCCTCTTCATCGTGCCCTTGTTGTCAGAGTAGACCTTAGCAATATACGCATTGAGGCCCTTCTCAATGGTTTTCCAATTGGGATCGCGCATGTGGGTCTGCAAGTCGAAGAATTCTTGCAATCAAATATAGTTAATATTAACATAAAGATATAAATAAATAAACAAATTTAAACAAATATACACAATTAAACAAATTTAAATAAATGTACACATTCAAATAATTGAATATAGAGATATAATTAAAAGGAAAATAAAATAACTAACCCCGAGTCGGTTCATGAAGGCATGTCGAGTCGCTTCGTCAAGGGCGTGCCAAAAGGGATAGTGCAACGACAAGGACCTAACCAGCTCGCCAACATATTTACTGAACCATGCGCGGTGGGGCCCAACATGAGTAAATGTCTTGTGATCACGAGACTCGAACTCGATCGTTTGCGGGCCCGATCTAGTCACGACTTTCCTGAGGTCTACGTTCTTGTTGGCTTCACGGACCTGTGGCCTGCCGCCATCCCGACCTCCACCCCTGCCGCCACCTTGTCTCGCTCTACCTCCTCGTCGAGGTTGTTGTGACGAACCTACAACTGAAGTGAGTGAAAATGTTATAAAATAACAAGTAACAAAATTCAAATTATCAAGTTTAAGTTTCTTACCACTACGGTGACCGCTAGTAATCGAACGATAAGGGGGTGGTGGGTCATCGGCACCGTCACCACCATGACCGCGCACTACTGTTGCCATCTGTAAAAGTACAATTTGAATTAACATATAGAAATTCGGGAACAAATTAACATAAGCATGCACACATTCAAATACATACACATTTAAACAATCCATAACAATTTCATTCAAATAAGTGTCGTTTTACAAGTTGCAATTTAAGATCAATCTGCTAAATCTACATCACTATCATAAACAGCATCAGCCGCATCTTCAACTTTATCATCAGAATTGTTTGCATCAGAGTATGCTAAATCATAAGGATCGCCGTCCTCATCATCAATAAATTCATCGTCGTCATCAACATGAATGATTGGTGGTGGTGCCTCAACTAACGTTGATTGACCATCGATATTTAAGGTTTCAAATGCCAAATCATTCAAATTAGCAGACAGTTGGAGATTAGATGAGTTGTTGCTATGTATCACATCATCATCGTCTTCTTCCACAATGACATCCCAGGTTGTGTTGTGATGCGTAGGGATTGCACCAGGCTTTACCTCTCGAGGGATCTCGAGAAGCTTACAACCCCCACCAGGCAGTGTACCTGATCGTTGTAGTATAGTATAGTGACAAGTACCGGGGGATTGATCGTTCAGCTAGGAATAGTGTCGCTAGGATTAGAAAAACCTAATTACTAGTTCTAGGGATGAGAGATGATTCTTTTTGTATTTTTATATTTTTATGAAAGCAAGTAAATATCTCGGGTTTGAAGGATTTGGGCGGAATTAGTTGCTAGTCAACTAACCCAATACTAAAGATGCAATCAAAATAAAATACTAGAAATGAAAATAAACTATATTAAACTAAGGTTGTGAGCAATAAGTGGAGAAATGTGTTTACTTAGATTTCACTACTCCCTAGATATATTTTACACGTTAATTACTTGTTATAGTTGCGTGGATGACGGATTGTATTCCTTAATACCATTCATGGGGTGGCGTACTTAACTCCCCAATCCTATGAGTGCCTACTTCACTCCTATGTCGAGCCGGCTAAGAAGCTCCTAACATGGGATCATTAGAATTTACTCATGCATTAAATACAACCAATAAAACCTAGTACACATCGGTTCATGTTTCCTAAGACGTTCAAGCATGTTACCATTTGGAGATCTGCCAGTTTTCTTAAGCCTAACATTGAAATCATTCATCCAAAACAACCATAAACAAGTAATCAACACATAATCAACATCTAGGTTTCATTAGATCTAAGCAAACACAAGATAAATCTAGCCTAGCATGGTGGAATCAAGACAAGAACAAGATATAGACAACCAACACATAGACATATTGATTGAATTAAAAGAACACTTATCTCAATTACACATGTAAGGGTTCAAGGGCTGAAAACCCTTGAAAAACCTGTAAAATTCGTATATGGTTCGGTCTTAAGGTTTCTCCAAAACTTCTCTCCTTTTAATGAATGAAAATTAGAAAACTATATATAGATAATTGAGGCTGACGGCGTCAAGAACAACCTTGTGACGCCGTCATCTCGCCGCCAAAAGAATCCTCAGACTGCCTTGATCTACATCTGACGCCGTCATGTATTAAGTTTTTCCAGGCCGTCACACATTTAACTCTTGACGCTCTTCCTTGTGACCCCTTCATATCTGTACTGGATCGTCATGAAATTTACTCTTGACGCCGTCAGGAAAATGCTCTTGACGCCGTCACACACTGTTCCCAGCTTGGAAAATTATGTCTTTGGCGTTTTCTTCACTTTTATGCTTCAAAAACGTCCGAATTGCTTCCTTTTCCAGATTTCACTCCCAAAGTACCTAAAATCACAAAAGGAACGATTTAGGGCAATATTTGATCATATAAATTCAATTCCGGGCTTAAATGACCCCCTAAAAGTGGTTCATTTTTTGCCTCATCATGTTTTGATTCACTTCTTGGACGACCTTCCAATGGAGTGGTCGTCTGGCAGGATCTTCAAGGTAGAAGACTTGTTTTGCTTGTGTTGCGAGAATGTAAGGTTGATCTTCAAATGCTGTGCTACATGCCCAAATTTGTGTCATGTTGTTTCTAGTGTTATAACGTTCGACTCTACCTCTTTTGACCAAGTCGAACCACTTAACTCGAAATAGCACAACTTTGAACTGGGTATATGCAAACTCCAGAATTTCTTCTAGCTGACCATAATACATTTCTCCTTCCTTCTCGCCAGGAGAACAAATTCCGCTTTTCTGAGTTGTACGTTTTACATCGCGGCTGTGTACAACAAACTTCACACCGTTGACTACGCAAGAGTGAACTGAGGTTGCGGTCGATAATGGTCCACAAGCCAAAGCGAATAAGTCGGGAGTACAACTTGGGTCATTAGTTGTGTAAAGTTTACCGATCTATGAACAAAGATAAGAATAGATAGAGATGAGTAATATATATAGTCGTTATTTATACAAGGAAATACATATAATAAGTTTACCTTCGTCTCAAACCATCTAGGATTCTTGTTGCATGTCGCTATCAGGATGTTCACTGAAAATGTTCATGATATTAGAATTAATCGAAAAGATAACTTGGGAAAAAGAAATTTCAAAATAAAAATGCCTACCTCTCGAACTCGTTCATGTACGCGTCGATCTCAGGACTGTTGTGAAGTACATACCATATCACTTTCTTCATTTCTTGGAGACCTAACCGAATAATTGTCTCTTTACCAGACTTTTTACATAGTGATCGGAACACCTGGAAATCACTTGTTGGGCGAGGACAGCCCTAAGATGCAGTGGGACGATTAAATTTCGTCCCAATTTCGCCTCGAAAATAACGAGAACAAAAAGTTAATACTTCGTCTGCAACATAACCCTCCGCTATTGAACCTTCCGGCTTAGCTTTATTTCGTACATAGTTTTTTAGCTTCTTCATGTATCTTTCAAATGGATACATCCACCGAAATGAAACAGGCCCGCCTTCAAGAGCCTCTTCAGGTAAATGCATAACCAAGTGAATCATAATGTCAAAAAAAGCAGGAGGATATATTTGCTCGAGACTGCGCAAAATTTTGATCAACTGGTCTTTAGCTTTCACCATGTCATTCACCATAAAAGTTCGGGCACAAATTTGCTTAAAGAATGAACAAAGCTCGATTAATGGTGTATAAGTCGGTGCGTCCAGGTATTGCTGAAGTCCATAAGGAAGTAACCGTTGCATCATAATATGACAGTCATGAGACTTCATGCCCGTTATATTGTTATCATCTTTGGTCACTTTCGACTTGAACTTGGATCCGAACCCATCTGGCAGTTTAATTGTTTCGATGTATTGACAGAACAGTTTTCTTTTATCGGGTGTGAGGGAGTACTTAGCTTGAGGCTTCGAGCACTTCCCGTTTTGTTTGTTTCCGAGCCACAACTCCTGTCAAATGCCCAAAGCTTGCAAGTCTTGTCTTGCCTTAGCGGTGTCTTTAGATTTGTCATTCATTAACAAAGTGTTCAAGATACTCTCCAACACATTTTTTTCGATATGCATGACATCTAAATTGTGTTGTAGAGAAAGAGAAGACCAATATGGAAGCTCATAGAAAATAGACCGTTTAGTCCAGTTCAGGTCGGATGTAGTATTACGTTTTATTTTCCCACCCCCATAATCTGGATGTTTCCCCGAAAAACGTGTGGGCAATATCGCAAGTTGAGCCAAGATATCAGCCGGAGTATATTTTTTAGGAGGATCTCTAGTATCAGTTGCACCATTGAATGTATTACGGTCACTCCTCTATTTATGGTTTTTTTTAAGAATCTTCTATAGCCAACATAAGCTGTTTTGCTTATCACACGCATAGCCGGAGTGTCTGCTTTGCATGTAGGGCATGCATAGTAACCTTGCCCACTCCAACCAGACAAACTACTACGAGCAGGAAAATCATTGATGGTCCATAAAAGCATCGCTCTCATGTGGAAATATTTTCCTGTAACAGCGTCCAAAGTCAAGACACCTGGTTTTTTTCCATAATTCTTGAAGGTCATCAATCAAAGGCTTTAAGTAAACATCAATGTCCTTCCCCGGTGATTTAGGGCCAGGAATCAACAACGTCAGCATCAAAGTAGTCTCTTTCATACATAACCACGGAGGCAAGTTGTATGTTGTTAATATAACTGGCCACATGCTGTAAGTCTGACTAAGGTTGCCGAACGGATTGAAACCATCAGCAGCCAACCCTAATCGAACGTTTCTCGGTTTGTTAGCAAAAGCTGAATATTTACCGCTGTCAAACTTCTGCCATGCGTCACCATCAACCGGGTGTTGCATCATACCTTTTACCTTAGACTTTCCAGTAGCATGCCAAGTCATATGTTTTGCGGTCTGAATAGACTTGTACAAACGTTGTAGTCTAGGAATGATAGGAAAGTAACGCAACACCTTGTTAGGAACTTTCTTCCCCGTTGTGTTCTTGTCTTTCCATCTACTCGTTTTACAGACTGGACAATACTTCAAATCTTCGGCACCAGTCCCCTGATATAAAAAGCAATCATTTTCACAAGCATGTATCGAATCATACCCTAACCCGACCTTTTTAAATGTTTTTTTTTTTTTTTTTTTTTTTTTTTTTTTTGTAGCAGAGTATGATGGTGGGAGATTGTAACCTAACCTGGGAGGAAATACCTCCTGGAGAAATTTTAGCGTATTGTTAAATGAAGTATCACTCCATTTACCGCTGACCTTGAGATGCGTAAACTTTGACATAAAGTCCAAGGTTGTCATAAATTCACAACCCGGGTAAAGAGGCTGGGTGGAACTGGCAAGTAACTCTTCATACTCGTTATGTACAGGAGGTGTCGTTTCTGGAGTTGGCTCGTTACTTGTCTCGCCAATATTTGGAGGAGTTGGCTCATTTTGTTCATTATTTAGAGGAATATCAAGAATATCATTAAGGCACGCACGCATGTCACTCATCTCACATTGTGTTGTGTTATCTTCTATAGGAAGAGGATCCAGTTCACCGTGTTTACGCCATTGTGTATAAGTTGGGTCCCACCCATTTTGGCTTATGTGGCTTTTAAGTATGTCGAGAGATACCCATGGAACATTACAACAAAGACGACATGGACATTTTATGTTTCCGTAACTATTCAATAACGGCTTGCAATGTTCAATGAATGCGGCAAGACCATTAAAAAACTCTCTTGAAACACGACTATCTAAACGGGTCCAACTCTTATCAAGTATCATAACTGCATTTTATTTTGTTCAACTCTTAGTTATTACACATTCAAAATATTCGACACATAAACACATATAACCATGGAATTATTACGAGTTGTTTTGTTCACCTAGTGCAACTATGGAAGGCAATCCTAACCCACTCTTTGAATGATTCATCTCATATATGAATGCGTATAACTGATTTACTATTTGAGAAAATTTCGGCAGCATTTCCCCTCAACTCCCCAAATATGTGCATTAAAGACATATTCGTAGGAGTAAAGGAGAAACACTGTCGAAATCATCTCAAATAGTAAATAAATTATACGCATCTATATCCTAAATGAGACAAAACATTCAAAAAGCAGTCCCAAACAGGGGACTTTCCGAAATTAATTTCTAATAAATTAATTTCGGACGGGTTTTCTATAGGATGATTAACTTCGGACGGGGACTTTCCGAAATTAATCACTAAAATCCTAAAACATTCACAAAAGTCTAACAATAGCATATATTTTAAGTTAAACAATTAGAATATAAATAATTGTTTGGTTTTCGGCTTATGTTTCATAAGCTTATTTTTGTGACTTATTTTTGAAACTATTTTGTTTATATAAGTTTATCATGTCAAACTTATTTTTTGTGACATATATTTGAAACTATTTTGTTTATATAAGTTTATGTAAAAACTATTTTGTTATTTTGAAACTTATTTTTGTGACTTATTTTTGAAACTATTATGAAACATAAGCCGAAAACCAAACAATATATCTACGGGCTTATATAACAGGCTTATGGCTTATTTGGTTTTCGGCTTATGTTTCATAAGCTTATTTTTTGTGACTTATTTTGAAACTATGTAAGTTAAAAAGTTTCAAAATAAGCCATAAAAATTAAGCTTATGAAACATAAGCCAAAAACCAAACAAGCCATAAGCCCGTTATATAAGCCGAAACATAATCAATCCGCAAAAATTCTAACGCAAAAAATAAGCCATAATATTTTTCAAAACCTTACAATTAACCAATATATTAAAACTAGTATACCATATATACTAACCAAACACAAACTAACATTTAACCAATATATCTCTACATTATACGCAATACTAACTTCACATTTTTAAAATGAATCTTAGTGTGCAAAGGGATCCTAACTAACCAAACGCAACCAAACAAACCAAACAACTAACCAAACGCAATATCTACAACTACTAACTAAACTAATACGGCTGGAAAACTACAACTACTACCAAAGTCCAACATACTGTCTCGGCTGGAAAACTACAACTACTACCAAAGTCCAACATACCTAATATACTATACTGATATGTAAAAAATAATACGGATACGAAAAAATAACAACATACAGTCTCGGCTGTGGTCTCGGGCTCTTGGCTGTGGTCTCGGGCACGGGTTGTGACCTCCGGCTGTGGTCTCTGGCACGGGCTGTGACCTCCGGCTGCAGTCTCGGGCTGCGGTCCTGATACGTGGGAATCGCACCAGGCTTTACCTCTCAAGGGATCTTGAGAAGGTTACAACCCCCACCAGGCAGTGTACCTGATCGTTGTAGTATAGTATAGTGACAAGTACCGGGGGATTGATCGTTCAGCTAGGAATAGTGTCGCTAGGATTAGAAAACCTAATTACTAGTGCTAAAGATGATGGAAGATTATTTTTGTATTTTTATATTTTTTAGAAAGCAAGTTAAAATCTCGGGTTTGAAGGATTTGGGCGGAATTAGTTGCTAATCAACTAACCCAATACTAAGATGCAATCAAAATAAAATACTAAAAATGAAAATAAACTAAATTATACTAAAGTTGTGAGCAATATGTGGAGAAAATGTGTTTACTTAGATTTCACTACTCCCTAGACATCTTTTACACGTTAATTACTTGTTATAGTTGTATGGATGACGGATTGTATTCCTTAATACCATTCATGGGGTATCGCACATAACTCCCCAATTCTATGAGCTCTTATCTCCTCCTACACCATGCCTAGCACAACTATAGGGATTGTAAACAGTGGCTCATGCATTAAATACAACCAATAAAGACCTTAGTGCAATAGGTTCATGTTTCCTAAGACGTTCAAGCATGTTACCATTTGGAGATCTGCCAGTTTTCTTAAGCCTAACATATAAATTCATTCATCCAAAACAAACTATAAACAAGTAATCAACATATAATTAACATATAGGTTTCATTAGATCCAAGCAAACACAAGATAGATCTAGCCTAGCATGATGGAATTAAGACAAGAACAAGATATAGACAACCAACACATAGACATATTGATTGAATTAAAAGAACACTTATCTCAATTACTTATGCAAGGTATCAAGAGGTTGGAACCCTTGAAAAACCTGTAAAATTCGCACCAAAATCGTACTTAGGGTTTCTCCAAAACTTCTCTCTTTAATGTGTGAAAATTAGAAAACTATATATAGAAAAAGGGTTCTGACGGCGTCAAGACAAAGCTTGTGACGCCGTCACCTCGCCGCCAAAACTCTTCTCGGACTGCCTTGATCTACTTTTGACGCCGTCATGTGTTATTCATTTCCAGGCCGTCATGCATTTTCCTCTTGACCCCTTCTTCGTGATGCCGTCAAATCTGCTCTGGATCGTCATGGAAATTTGCTCTTGACGCCGTCAAGATATTGCTCTTGACGCCGTCACCTACTGTTCCCAGCAAGGAAAATTAAGACTTTGGCGTTTTCTTCACTATTATGCTCCAAAAACGTCCGAATTGCTTCCTTTTCCAGATTTCACTCCCAAAGTACCTAAAATCACAAAAGGAACAATTTAGGGCAATATTTGATCAAATAAATTCAATTCCGGGCTTAAATGACCCCCTAAAAGTGGTTCATTTTTCGCCTCATCATATACCCTTACACTTGAGATTTGCTTGTCCTCAAGCAAATGCGCTTTTATTCTACTCAAAATACAAGTTAGGGGTCATTTAACACTAATATAAAAGTAATTACAACAAATAATCGTTCCACTAAAGACCAATAGACAAGCACGGAGGTCATACACTAGCACCTCACAAATAGTGTTTAGATACTCACATCTCTCACTACCTGTCATAGCAAAATAGATTACCATAGGCTTGGGAAAGGATCAAACCTCCACCACATGGCGTAAGCACTTAGGATAAACTATCAAAGAGGTCTTTTAAAGGGTTGTAACGTTAGGTGTAGGGATATGAAATACACGGTTTTTTTGGATAAAGGAAGTTTTACTGGTGGCGAGTTAACAATCTTGGTTAATTACATGTACAATATGGCGTTGCTAAGCCAAGACTAGACTCGACTTAAGCTAATAAATGAAAAATAACAAAAACATCAAATGAACATAGAATGAAAAGGGATGGTAGTCCGTATGTTTTTCTCTTTTTCTTTTTCTATTTTTTTTCTTTTCTTTTCTTGATTTTTCGATTTTTTTTTTTTTTTTTTTTTTTTTTTTTTTTTTTTTTTTTGTTGTGCATACACTCTTACCCTACCATCCAAAATAATACATCATAGGGAATGGGAATTCCCCTTACACTTGAATCTTTACATACTTTACAATAAACTAAACTAATGACTCGAATTAAGAAAATCAAAACACTTGGAGCACTTTTAAGATTAACGTACGTATGGGGGTAATAATATTATGTTCTTCCCCATTACTCCATAAAATAAGTACTTACCCATGAGTCCCAATCGTCCCAAAACAATATGTACAAGGGTATGACTCGACTTAGCAACCATGTAATCAATTAGATAGTTAACTTAGGGTTTAACAAATAACAATAATGCACTAAAAATGAGCGCATACACGGAAGGCTAAGGCTATTTGGGTGTACATTTAAGTGGGGTGTAACAAATTCTTCCTTTAAGTAAAATGCTTAAAGTTAGAAACGAAAAGATAGGCTCGGAGGGGTGTACTAGGGGTTTCGTGTACTAAAAAATGAGTACAACGCTAAGGGTGTGGGAAAAATTAGTTGACTTAACTAGCCAAGTAATATGACTTAAATGGTCAAGCAATTATAATACGGGTTTAACACAAGGGTGATCCTAATGCCTCTTATCATGTAGTAAATCCTACTACACGAATGTAGTCTCACTAGCGGTCTCGGGAAGCATCACTAACGCAAGTTCTAGAATCTAAATGCTACCGGTACACTCATAAGCACTAATAGTAAATGCTTTTCCTATCAAATCTAAAGGCGAACCTCACATATTTGGGTGGAAAATTTTTCTGAATATACGGTTATGTGCTAGTCATACAATCTCCTATCCATGAGACGCTTGCTATGGCTAAAGTTTCACTCCTGAATGTTGTAAAAAATTTTAAATTTGGCGCTAAAATTGCACTAACAAGTATTTCTCATAGTTTTATTACACATCTACCATCAAACAAAACAAACTCAAGCAAAAGTGCATATGTAAGGTATCATCTTTTTACCCTCCCCTTACACTTAAGATGAACATTGTCCCCAATGTTCAAGTAAAGAATGTAAAAGTGAAATAAGTAGAAAGAATGAAATCAAATACTCCCCTGATTCGCTCGGTATGGATTATAGGTGGCCAGGTTAAATCTTCCTCCAAGAAAATGAACAATCAAAGCTTCCCTTCCAGAATATAAATCACCTTCTTGTCATACATAACCTATAAAACCTGAGAAAATAGACAAGACAACCTCGCGTAAAATCGGCGGCATCCTATATAAGTTACTAAATCCTAGAAAGCAAGATAAGATATAATGCTTGTGGAATGAAGTTTGCAGATTTCCTGGAGATTATAAAACTTAATAATTCACAAAAACCATGAGACTCCGTTAGAAAAACAAAACCGGTAAAATTTCCAGATTTTTTTACACTTGACGCCGTCAGGATTGACCTACAGAAATTCTTATGTTAAGTTTCCGGAAAATTTCTGGAAAAACTTGGTCCTACTTCCTGGAAAATCCTGCAAAACTTCATTATGACTCAATACAAGCATTTGACTCTAACAAATACGAATATACATGTTCATTAAATATTGTGGAGAATCATGATCGGTTTGTTTCTTAAAAACATATTTGGGGTTTCCCCTTACACTTATCGTTTGCAAAAATACTTTTAGGTGGAGTTAAGATTAGGCCAAAACAACAAAGTAAAGTATTTCCACATTTTAATTGAGAAACATGATCTACCAACAATAAAAACTAAGCATGCATACGGAAGCAAATAACAAACAAACACAAATAAAAACCACACAAAACGAAGAATGTCAACACAAGCACATTCAATTATTTCAAATAAAAATAAACATGCAAATAAAATTGTTCAAAGCCAACAAAGGCCGAATCCTAAACTATTACAGCATCAATTGTTTTGAATTACATGACCATCAATAAATTGTTCACAAATAACAGATATCAAGAAAAATCACTGGGGAGGAGGACCAAAGCGGTAGTCATAGCCAGGAGGGAGGTGTCCGGTGTACCCGTAGGGAGGGTAGTCAGTCTCACGGCCAGGGAATGGGTCAATCTGCAGGTGAGGCTCAAGCTGATCTCGGGTGGAGAGGTGCTGCATCTGGCGGATGGTGTGATCATACATCCAATCAAAGCGCTGGTCAGTGGTGGCCCGCCATGCATCCATCTGACCCATCCAGGCACCCTGGTGTGCCTGCCAGTCTCCCCGACTCATGTGTCGGTAGTGGTCAGCTGTCCCCTCCTCATAACCCTGGAACTGATGCTGTTGGGGCCCTACCTCATCATCAGCATCCTCCTCAACATCAGGCTCCCCTGCCTCATACCAGTTATAGGTCCCATGCCTCTCTGGCATCACAATGCTCATCTGCCTGAGGGATTTAGCCCTCACTACCCTGCAGGCCCCACAGTCGCTCAAGTACCCCATGATCGGAGGAGTAAGAAGATCATAGGAACGAGCCAACCGGGTCACGAACATCCCCCCATACACCTTGTCGATATCCCTCTCACCCACACTGGTCCTCAAATAACTGGCCACCCAAAATGGGATGTTGCAGTAGACATCCACTGAAAAGATGGTGTACAAGTAGAAAAGATCTGAAGCAGTGACACGGTGAGTGGTGCCATGACGTCCTGACAGGCTGTACGTGATGCACCTATGGACCAACCTAACTATGGGGTCCCTGATGGATGCTGCCCCAGTAGTCGAGGTGTAAACCCCGTCCCCTATGGTCGGCCAAAAAGTGATACACCTCATCTCACTCCTCCGAGTCTCCCCATGCAACAACCTCTGCATAGAAGTTCCATCAACCGCCTCCTCCCTAGTATACAACCCAATCCTCCAACCAAACTCAGTGACCAAACATGACCTCACTTCCCCTCCTAGCCTAAAATAGATAGTGGTGCCTCCCACATCCGTCCTAGCCTCAGCCTGATCAAAACGGAAGGTCGCAAAGAACTCCCTAACCAACTCCCTATACACTATCTCCCTAATCCTAAACAACCTCTCCCATTGAGGACCCGCAAACCCATCAGTGTGGATCCTCTCCAAAAACGCAGCCTCCAATCCTTGGGCCCTAAGGAACTCCCAATCAACCACAGCCCCAACATCAATATGGTGGTTACAAAGTTCCGCATATTTGGTGGTGGTGCCAACATTGTCAAACTCGCTCCAACTATGGACCAATTCTCCATAGTTGACTCTTTGGGACCTAGAGGAACTGCCCCGATGTTGACGAGATCTTTTGCTCATTTTCCTGGAAAAATGTAGAGTGAACGGAAATGATTAGAACGAGAATTTTAATGGTTTTCTTGCTGTCAGACACATTTGACGCCGTCAGGATCAGCCCTGACGCCGTCAGACTGAGCAGAATCCGAATCATGCAAATGCGAGGGAAAAATCAATTTTCAAAACTCTTAACCCATTACCCAAACGCTCCTTTAATCAGAAAACATGGGTGGGGGGTCAAAAAATCCGTGGCATGAGTGGCTTTCCCTAAACTAATGCATGATTCGAGTGGGGTAACATAATCAATGGGTAACCCCATGTTTACAAATCACCAAATGAATGGCATTAGGATTTGTTAATAATGGGTCAAGAATGGGGTTTCGGGCGAAAGGGGTTTTCCAAATTAATTGATCCTAAGGACTATTGATCGAAAAAGGATGAAGAAAAATCACTTACCAAGTGAAGATTGGTTGCGGAAGACGTCGAATTGAAGGGTGGAGATTCGGAGTAGTAGCGGCAAATTGGGTGAGATTTATGGGGTATGGGTTGAAAGTGATTGGTTTTGGGTAAATATTGCTGATCAATCGAGGTGACGGCGTCAAGAGTAATTGGCTGACGCCGTCAGATGCCCGTGTGAGGTGAGAAATGGAGTAATTCCATATGTAGTCCCTACACTTTGTGTGAGTAGCTAAACATTAGTAAAACCATGAGTAGCTATTCCGTTAATGAAGTCCACCAGGGTCGAATGTTTCATTACTGTAACGGAAAGAAGTGAGGTTGTAAGAGGGATTGGGTGATGTTTTAGCTAAGTTGTACCCCTCGCACGAGTCACCGGTGTGCACAAAGAGATGTTGTTCCATAGAGGGTTTCAAATCAGTGGTGTTTTTGAGGTACAACCTCTTTACACCGGGTTTAAAACCAAAAGAACGTCTCTTGGATAGGTTTGGGAGTGTGGTTCGCAAGCATCCAACGAAAATGTTATGGAATTGCCAATTCTTCTCTTTCTGATGATGCTCACCAAAGTGGGGGGTGATTGATGGTGAAGCACTTGGGGAAAATTTCTCGTTATCCTCTTGGTCAAACGCTAAAGGAGTTGAAACCTCGAAGATTTTTTCGATTTTTCTAGGTACGGAATTTTCTTTGATCTTTTCTTTGACCCTTGATATGAATTGGTCTGCAAAATTCATAAAAGCTTTGTGAGTGCTTTCCATGCGTGCTTCTAGGTGCTGGATTTGTTTTTCCTGATTATCCATGAAGGTCACCATTATCCCTTCGAATTCCTCTTGTCGTGAACGTTCAGGAAAATTGTGGTCAATAACCGCATTTCTACGTAAATTAGGATTCCTCATGGTTACAGCAGCAGGTTTCTCAATACTCATTAATTCTTTTACCTGCTTCTCGATGCTTCCTAATAACTGTTCTTGGGTGGCATGTGCGTAGTCAAGTTTTCCCTTGCTTGGAAACATTGAGTCCTCCCATCCTTCTTCTTCGTATTGTGCCAACCCCTCAAGAACTTTCCAGCACTCGTCAATGCTAAGTCTATTTAGCCTGCCCTTGGCTGTGTAATCAATGGATCTCCTTGTTTGATAGTTAACTTTATCGTAAAAGATTTGAATCTGGAGCCATGGTTCGATGCCATGATGAGGGACTTTTCGGAGCAGGTCTTTATATCGAGTCCATGCTTCATAAAGAGTTTCACCTTAACGTTGTTGGAACATCAAGATGTCACTTCTAAGCTTAGTAGTTCTCCCCGGTGGGAAAAATTGAGCAAGGAAACGAGTGGTGAGATCATCCCATGTGGTGATGGATCCCGCGGGTAAACGCTCAAGCCATTGACTAGCTTGATCCCGTAGAGAGAATTGGAATAGGCGTAATCGGGTAGTCTCTCTAGTTTCAACACCTAGGTCTATGGAATCTACGATTTTGAGAAAGTCCTTCAGATGTTGGTTTGGATCTTCGGAACGAAGTCCATGGAATGCACATCCGCTTTGCACCAACCGGATGGTGTCGGATCGCAAGGGGGTCACATTGGCTCCGGTGAGCTCAATGGTGTTTCGGTAGCCTTGGTGGCTAGGTCGGGAATACTCTCCTAAGGTTCGGGGCCTAAGGGGTTCTAGTGGCGGGTTTTGTTGTGGTGGGATGATGGGTTCAAAGATGTTCCCGTTGTCCATGATGTCGGGTGGCGAAGAGTTACGAACAAAGACACAAAGAAATGAGATAGACTAAAGAAAACCTAAAAATAAAAATAAAATCTTACTAGAAAGGAATCTAGCAAGTAGACCTAATTAAAAGAAATTCTAACATAGACAATAACTATTCCCCGGGCTGCGGTGCCAAAAACTTGATACGTGGGAATCGCACCAGGCTTTACCTCTCAAGGGATCTTTAGAAGCTTACAACCCCCACCAGGCAGTGTACCTGATCGTTGTAGTATAGTATAGTGACAAGTACCGGGGGATTGATCATTTAGCTAGGAATTTGTCGCTAGGATTAGAAAACCTAATTACTAGTGCTAAAGATGATGGAAGATTATTTTTGTATTTTTGTATTTTTTAGAAAGCAAGTTAAAATCTCGGGTTTGAAGGATTTGGGCAGAATTAGTTGCTAATCAACTAACCCAATACTAAGATGCAATCAAAATGAAATACTAAAAATGAAAATAAACTAAATTATACTAAAGTTGTGAGCAATATGTGGAGAAAATGTGTTTACTTAGATTTCACTACTCCCTAGACATCTTTTACACGTTAATTACTTGTTATAGTTGTATGGATGACGGATTGTATTCCTTAATACCATTCATGGGGTATCGCACATAACTCCCCAATTCTATGAGCTCTTATCTCCTCCTACACCATGCCCAGCACAACTATAGGGATTGTAAACAGTGGCTCATGCATTAAATACAACCAATAAAGACCTTAGTGCAATAGGTTCATGTTTCCTAAGACATTCTAGCATGTTACCATTTAGAGATCTTCCAGTTTTCTTAAGCCTAACATATAAATTCATTCATCCAAAACAAACTATAAACAAGTAATCAACATATAATTAACATCTAGGTTTCATTAGATCCAAGCAAACACAAGATAGATCTAGCCTAGCATGATGGAATTAAGACAAGAACAAGATATAGACATCCAACACATAGACATATTGATTGAATTAAAAGAACACTTATCTCAATTACATATGCAAGGTATCAAGGGGTTGGAACCCTTGAAAAACCTGTAAAATTCGCACCAAAATCGTACTTAGGGTTTCTCCAAAACTTCTCTCTTTAATGTGTGAAAATTAAAAAACTATATATAGAAAAAGGGTTCTGACGGCGTCAAGACAAAGCTTGTGACGCCGTCACCTCGCTGCCAAAACTCTTCTCGGACTGCCTTGATCTACTTTTGACGCCGTCATGTGTTATTCATTTCCAGGCCGTCATGCATTTTCCTCTTGACGCCCTTCTTCGTGACGCCGTCAAATCTGCTCTGGATCGTCATGGAAATTTGCTCTTGACGCCGTCAAGATATTGCTCTTGACGCCGTCACCTACTGTTCCCAGCAAGGAAAATTAAGACTTTGGCGTTTTCTTCACTTTTATGCTCCAAAAACGTCCGAATTGCTTCTTTTTCCAGATTTCACTCCCAAAGTACCTAAAATCATAAAAGGAATGATTTAGGACAATATTTGATCAAATAAATTCAATTCCGGGCTTAAATGACCCCCTAAAAGTGGTTCATTTTTTGCCTCATCAGGTCCCGGGCTCGGGCTACATTAAAAGAGAGCACATTTATATCTCAAAAGTTTAAAAAATACTGTTGTCGTCGATATGTCATCGGGATAACAAAAGTTATTAAAAAAAATAAAAAAAGAGACCACATTACCTATGTCTCAGCTCTCAGCTCTCGCTCTCGGCTCTCGCTACTGTCTCGGCTCTCAGCTGTATTAAAAAAAAATGATACAAAATTAACACTTAAATTAAACAAATTAATACAAAACAATAACAAAAAATTAACAAAAATCAAAAAAAAAAAAAAAAAAAAAAAAAAAAAAAAAATAGACCACATTACCTGCTTTAGTTCAAGAAAGAAAGGGTGGGGAAGAAGGGGAAGAATTAAACATGTGAAGGGTTGGGGAAGAATTAAACAAATGAGGGTTGGAGGAGGAGGTGCATAGTGGTGCGAGTGTCGGACTGTGGTGAATTAAACAAACAGTGGTGCGAGTGGTGGTGGTATAATGTGATGGTGGAGGAGTGATGGAGGTGGTGGTGGTGTGGTGTGGTGGTGTTTTCGTCGGAGGAGTAGCAGATAGATCGATAGTATTTTTTTTTCTAAGTATGTGACAATAATTGAGACCAGATCTGGTTTTGTGTATACTTTTATATTCCCGTTGACATGTCGACGGGAATATAAAGTAATTTTTTATACTATTACTAATCCCGTCGACATGTCGACGGGAGTATTAAGTGATTTTGTCGTTTGCGTTTGGCGAGGTGTATAAAAATTTCACGAAAATTTTGGCGCTTATTTTCCCGTCGACATGTCGACGGGATAATAACTTTTATAATTAAAAAATTTTATTTATTATAAATACTTTTATAAAATATTAAAAAATAAGTTTTATAAAATTACTTTAATATAATTTTATTTATTAGAATATCACAAAATACTAAATCCCAACCATTAGATAACCTCGAGATCACAACCGGTCAAAATTCAAGTCTTGTATCCTTGACCCAATGTTTTATAAATAACGAGGCGAGATAATATGGTTGTACACGAGATGTTAAACGAACGACTCGAGATGCTATGGTTCTACACGAGATGTTAAACGAACCAGCCGAGATGGTATGGTTGTACATGAGATGTTAAACGAGCGAGTCGAGATGCAATGGTTATACATGAGATGTTAAACGAACGAGTCGGGATGCAATGGTTATACATGAGATGTTAAACGAACGAGTCGAGATGCAATGGTTATACATCAAAGTTTTCTTATGAAACCTTCATTATTAAAAGTTTGTGATCCTGGCCAAGTATGTTCTATTTTAGAACTACTTAAAACTTCCTTTCCATACGTACCTACCCTTACTATCTTCTATGCTATGGAATATGAAAACATACGTTACAAGTCTTGTATGGACGGGACTTGCAACTTAAGGGTTGACATCACCTTTGTTTAGTGAACAGTTTCCCAAAACCAACGGACATATCACAAGTATACCTAATTTAGGTATTTGAAAATTTTATCGAACCTTGGCTAAATATAGACTAGTCACCTATATTTAACCTAGGGACAGTGGAATATAGTCTGACTAACTATATTCGACTTAAAATTTTTAAATACTGAGAATAGTTGTACTAGGGTTATGTTTAGATTGATTTCCTACATGAACACGATAAACCACCAGAATACATTAAAACAATCTAGAGACACGATAGTGCCTTACCACTCAGCGAAATCTTAACACTTTATTTGTACTACCTAACTTCATTCTTGAAAGTTTTCATTTATGAGATAATCCGAACTACTATCTTGGGATAGTTATCAATTAATCTCTTCATCCTGTAGGAGTACTATCCTGTTTAGGTCCTAAGGATACCATTCCATCATAAACTTTTAAAATCTCTTAAGATTTTTAAAGCAAACGCAACATCTATACCTAAGAGTATTAATGTTGAGCATACACTACACACTTTTGTCCATCAATATATCACAACATTACCTTCACAACCGTGGCAAACACAAGCTCATTAACAGATCTTGATGCACTTTTAAAGCTCAAATCATCCTTAGTTACACCACAAGTACCCTCATCAGCTTTACAAGATTGAATATTCATCTTGTACTTTTGCTACACCAGTATCATCTCGTAATACACTACCTTGTAACTCACCGGCTAAGTATGAATGTTGTGTCGGGAATTCTTGAGTAGGATGATTTATGATGTCCTTATTTGAATGGATTGGGATGCCTTTTCATTTAAATAAAGAAATTATAAATCATCGAACCATACGTTTATAATCCTTTAGTTACATTGTTTGGGATGCCTCTCTATGTAAATAAAGAATTATAAACAAGTGGGCTTATTTATATCCGAAATAACATAAGTATGAAGTCAATAAACACTAGATACAACAACAGATTACCTACTAGGCTATGATTGCAACAACTATCCCAATTTCCATTAGTACGAGATTTACATTTTGGTTTTCATAATGATAGTGCAATAACAAACAAACTCATTGCGAGGCCATGTAACCATATGCATGTGCAGTTGTACCAAACTCATTGCGAAGCCATGTAGCCATATACATGGGCAGTCATACCGAACTCATTGTGAAGCCATGTAGCCATATGCATGGGCAGCCGTACAATTCAAACAGGACTTGGTCCAACCACATGTTCAACGCTTATTCCATGATTCGATTCTTATATCAATTGCTATTGATACTCGACAACTATATCAAGTTCTATTTTGATATTCAACTACTATATCAATTCCTATTAATATTCGACTGCTATATCAATTTCCTTTGATATTCGACTATTACCATACCTTTCCTACATAAAAGTAAGCCTCATCCTACGCCATACACTGAAATGACAAATCAAACTACATCACTGGTAACCCCAGACTTTAGTCCTCATAAGTAACCACACCTTTTCATCGACACCACTCCAACATATGACACACACAGAACTTCGGGACGAAGTTCCCCGTAAGGGGTAGAGACTGTAACAATTCGCATTTTTCAGGATATTTACTTTTCCCGGAAAATTTCACTATTCACTTTTACTATTCATTTTCCCCGAAAATTTTTCCCGAAACTTGATTTTTATTTCTTGGGCTGAAGTGATAAATCATTTCCATGGCAAATTAAAAGTTTGACATTCATAAGCTCATTTTCGTGAAAGTTATTAAGGAATTACACGAAATTACACGTTTTAGGGTAAAACGTCATTCAGAAATTCTACGTACAACGAAACTCGACCGCGTTAAGTGACCCCGCATCAGAAAAATGTTTGACACACTCATGATTTATTTGAGAATTAATCGTGACTGAGAAAAACATGACCAAAGACTTCCCGGCAGGTCACCCATGCCAGTACTACTCTCGCATGAGCACGCTTAACCGTATGGGCGATTAACCGTTAGACCACAAAACGCGTTTCTAAGATGATTTGAGTTTTCAACTTATTAGAAAAAGTCAACATATTTTTCCCTCCTCCATTGACCAAAAATCATTCCTTGATTTTATAAGTCATTCCTTGATTTTTAGGCTTACGGTTTGATGTCTAAAAGACATTTAATACCAACCGACACTAGACTGAGCCCAGTCTAGACATTATAAGTTATTTTAAATCATTTATAACCTATTAGAAAAGTAATATTTTACTTTTCTCAATTTTACGCAATATTCGTACATTTTACGTATTACACGTTTTAGACCCGTGTTTCAAGCTTTTAGCAGGGTTTTACCACCCAAATGGAACCTACCACTCATTTTATATTTTATTATGGAGTATTTTGACATGTTTAATCATTCCTCCAAGTTTCGTATTTTTACGATACCCGGTTTTACGTTTTGTGACGTAACAACTTACGGTTTGCATTTTACGGAGTCAAAACATACTAGATATCTTGGATAATATCATCACAAGTCAAACCTTGCTCCCCAAGATATACAAACCGACTTAGGGGGGGGGGGAATTCAGCCCATAGGTGGCTTGATCTCATGCTAGGAGGCTTAGATTGATTCCATGTGTTATACTTGGTCTCCAAGTGTTGACTAGTCAAGCTTGTAACCTCCTCAAGACCTTATTTAATCTTTCTCTTCCTCTCCTTGGCCATACCAACGACCCAAAACAACCTTAACTTACCATTTTTATCATTGATCTTGCTCATTCAATCCATCACAAGTTCAAGTCATAATTCCTAGTTGATCCTTAACACCTTTCAACCATAAAACTCTATAAAATCACCACAAAAACTCATCAAATTTCCAAGTGTTCTTAGTGAAGATTTTTACTAAGGCTTGTTTTTGTGATAGATTAGTGTTTATCAAGGGATTATAAGATAGGGTTTTTGATATGGAAGCATGGCTATGGTTGGAAAGGTTTTTGGAAGATTAAGTAGTGGTTCTTGGTCTTGATCTTGGTTCTAGTTAGTTTCTTCACAAGTTGTAAGCAAACCCTAACTTGCTTCTTGTTAAATAATCATGTTCATGTTATTTACCTATTATTCATGCTATATTATGTCTTGTATGCATGTCCATGATGTATAAAAATGAACAAAACAAGTTATTGTAATTGATTGTTAAGACAAGTTACTAAAACAAGTAAACTAGTGACTTTCTTGGTAAGACCTGATCAAAATGGTAAAGATATGATGTTGGATCATTACATATTACAGTAGAGGACTTAACAAGGAAACCATAGCAATTTGAACCACCTAAAACGAGTATACGAGTCAAAAGTTACGCCCATTTGAAGTTACCAAAACTTTGCGGCAAACTGCCAAATACCATTCTGATCAAATTTGGGTTTTGAAAGTCCCACTTCTGGTCCGATTCATCAAAAAGTTAAAACACGAAAGTTGTCCAGAACGACGTTTTCGTTCATGTTTAAAGAAGCTCGTGACCTAAAAACACTTTTCGAGTGATAAAATTCTTCAAATTCTAAACAGCCCATTTTTAGGCGAAAGTCACAAGATTATGGTTATACTTTGAAAGGAACATGAGGTCTTATGACCTATAATCAAGACCACAACCATGGCTAGAGCCAAGGTTGTGTCTCATGACCTTGGAACAAGGACCAAAGGTCATGGTTAGGCCATGACGAAATGACCATACCAACTTACATAGGCGAAAACATGAAACAAGGAATTGGCGAGAACTTGAACAAGCAATTTGGATCTACTTCACTTAAAAAGGAACCATGAGATATACAAAGAGAAAATGGTCATACAAGACTTATGAAACATACCCTAATAACAATCTTCATGTACTAATAAACTTTCTTAAGTTTATTCAAATATCGGACATGTAACTTTTCGGATCAAAACTTATATCTATATATTTCATCAACTACTACAATAGTAGGGAGCCTCATGTGAGGAGTTCATTATGTAAGCCGTCGAGTTGAGTTGTGGATTTACGAGTTAAAGTGTCCTGGCTCCTCGAACGCTTACTAACATGACTTCTGAATTATGTCGGCCCGAACGGTAGTAAACGATATACAAGACATACATGTTTCATGAATCATTTCTTTCAACGACTTACATTATACATCATACCACATCATGGACTAAGTGCAAGACATACATATATTGGCATGTTTATGTTTCCTTAGACATTATTCCAAACCTAAGTTGCAACAATTATTCTAGGTTGCTCGTAGAAGTTCTTACGGCATATCCATCATTCTCATTATACATCATCCAACTCAAGGTGAGTTCATAGCCCTACTTTACATTACTTCATTGTTTTACAAACCCTTGGGGGGAATACATGCTATTTTTAACCGAGCACAATGTTTTTAAATTGTATGCTTGCCTGATTGTTTTATTATCACTAAGTACCATCCTTGCCAAACCGAGATCCCATATTATGAACCATTTAATCACTTGCGAGGGTTACTTGCAAGTGAGCGCGAATATTGTGAATAGGCCTATTGGGATTGACGAATCCCATTTGTATTGACTAAGTTCAAACAAATGCATTAATATTTGAGACATTAGGTATGACGGCAAAGTACCTACCGGGATAACTCCGCCGATTGATATTGGTACCCGTTAACGTTTTGGTGTCATAAGCTTAGTATTTGATAATAACTGTTCCGGGCGTGTAACAACGTGGCCCATATTTGTTTTCCAAACATTGGTGTGAGTCTATAGCTCACACTACCAACATATTGTGTTCAAACATTAAACAAACTCTATGAATATCACTCAACCTTTGTGTTGACCTCTCAAGCATGTATTTCAGGTTCATGACGATCAAGGATGGCACGGAAGGGCACGGATACTCAAGAGGGCTATAAATTTTATTATCATTCAAAAACTCCTTTATTATACATTGTAAACATGGAACCATTTGGGACCTCATTTTGAAATCTCTGATATTTATATAATTTGAATGATACATCTTTTAAAACGACTCAATTGGAGTTCGTTTTCTATTATTGTGACTATTGTGCCGTCGAGTAACACCCAGTTTGAATTCCGCTGCAACCATGAATTGGGGGTGTTACATTGTTGTGGTGGAATGACGGGTTCAAAGATGTTCCCGTTGTCCATGATGTCGGGTGGTGAAGAGTTACGAACAAAGACACAAAGAAATAAGATAGACTAAAGAAAACCTAAAAATAAAAATAAAATCTTACTAGAAAGGAATCTAGCAAGTAGACCTAATAAAAAGAAATTCTAACCTAGACAATAACTATTCCCCGGGTTGCGGCGCCAAAAACTTGATGCGTAGGGATTGCACCAGGCTTTACCTCTCAAGGGATCTTGAGAAGCTTACAACCCCCACCAGGCAGTGTACCTGATCGTTGTAGTATAGTATAGTGACAAGTACCGGGGGATTGATCGTTCAGCTAGGAATAGTGTCGCTAGGATTAGAAAACCTAAATACTAGTTCTAAAGATGAAGGATGATTATTTTTTGTATTTTTATATTTTTTTAGAAAGCAAATAAAAATCTCGAGTTTAAAGGATTTGGGCGGAATTAGTTGCTAGAAATGAAAATAAACTATATTAAACTAAGGTTGTGAGCAATAAGTGGAGAAATTGTGTTTATTTAGATTTCACTACTCCCTAGATATCTTTTACACGTTAATTACTTGTTATAGTTGCGTAGATGACGGATTGTATTCCTTAATACCATTCATGGGGTGGTGTACTTAACTCCCCAATCCTCGAATGTGGGCTTGATAACTTTATGAATTTGGTCAGCAAAGCAGAACTATCGCAACCGATAGGTGTGAACTTGTTACGTTTTGATAAGCTGTACGGCATGACATTGACAACATACTTCTTCAGGATTATTGGAAATTTGTCTATTGTGCCATTCGGAGAATAGCGCTTGCTCGCCAATTGATTGGAAAGCCGGATGGTGGAATCAGATATTAATTTGATCGACTTGTAGCCGCCTTCTATAATAGTGGCCTTTGGAGGGTTTAGTGAAGTGTTGCAGTAGATGCGAAATCTCTCATTTATATAACACTTTG
Organism: Artemisia argyi; assembly: GCA_030686995.1. NCBI lineage: Eukaryota > Viridiplantae > Streptophyta > Magnoliopsida > Asterales > Asteraceae > Artemisia > Artemisia argyi. The sequence goes on along the minus strand of CM060694.1, from coordinate 84,347,963 downwards.
AGTTGTTGCCGATACCGAAAGGGTAAGGAACAATTATGTCCCCGCATCGGCTATCGCAGCCTGGCTTCGCAAGGTAGGTTGAGTTAATGAGTGTGTAGGATTCAGTGATAGAATCACATGCTGTAATAGAAAACATTAGAAATACTGTCCAACTTAGAACAAGAAATTTCATGGCTGTTATTTGGGGTTTCTAGGTGCTATAGTATTTTGAGGAGTTCCTAGTCTTACTTTGTATATATAGGCCATGAGGCATGCATGCTTTATGTAATATTTTAAAAAAATATTATTCACTTTATCATCAAGAATTGAAATGTCAATGTAAGGAAAAAGTGCCTTTATGGACAAAAATTTTGTGTAAAATTTATATGGATGTAAGCATTACTATTTTTATTTTTATTTTGGGACTATTTAGGCAATATAATGACCATATAATACATTTACACTAATAATTGATCATCTGTAAACAGTTACTGACCACGCTTGAAAATGGTCATTAATTTTGTCACTATGCATGTGGGATATTTTCATAATTAAAGAGTGACAACATTACTAGTCATTAAATTTTTAAAAAGTTATTGGCCAAAAATATTGATCACTGTGTGACATGTATTGCTAGTGTTATGTACATGATAGAATTTCAATAAACATATAAAAAGCTACATAAATATTAAGTGATATATATAAATATAAAAATCATCATAGTGCCATTAATTTTAGACGATAGACTATTAGACTACCTTGACTTATTCATTAATTGAGGTCGAACAGATATTTTTAAATTTTAGTTAATTTCTCTCAAAATATTTATTTCAAACGCGGATCTTTTTCTGGGTTATAACATATGTAGGTTTGTTTGAAATGGATCCAAGTATAAACTATGTTCCCTTGAACGTGACTTTCGTGGGTATGAAGATGAATATTAAATTGTTGCTTTTACTTGTTGCAAAGAAGGTTATGATGTATAAAGAAAATGAAGGATATAGTATATTCAGTAGTACATGTATATGTGCATTTATGCATTATACACAAATATGAAATGGGAAACTTTGCTTTTATAACAACATGATACATCTCCATGGGAAACTTTGTCCTTTCATATCCACGGGTTGCTAGTCGTAATATTGCAATCTTTTTCCTTAGGTATTTAAGGTGATGAGAAAGCAAGAGGAGGCCCATCTTACTGAATTGGCAGTATAGAAGGCTAATCAGGAATCTATTCAGGCTCACCTTGATACTGTAAGTAGCATTATTTGTTATATGCCTATTCTTCATACCACTTTTAAGTTTGTTTCTGTTTTGAACTCAGGAAATATGGAAATGTTGCTTGTATTTAAGTAGATTATCTAGTGGGGGTAATGTAAATGGGTTGGGGATGATGGTGCGTGGGTGAGCTGTTTATTTATGCCCTTTACTCGTGAGTTAGATTACTAACCAAAGTGGATTATGGCCGTAATTGGATCTAGATTCTATAAGGTGAAACATTTTTCAACTACTATTAGAAACCATTAACAAGTGACTGTCGTTAAAATTATACTCCCTCCGTTCCAAAATTATTGTCCAGTTCGAATTTTCAAAGTCAAACTGGTTCATCTTTGACCATAAATATATATTTATTATTATATAATACTTGATGAAAAATTATACCATTGAAAAGTACACTTAAAACCCAATCCATTTATATATTTTGCATCAAATATTATATAACACCCACAAAAATATTTAAGGTCAAAGTTGAAGAAGAAAAACTAGAAAAATTAATAGTGGACAATAAATTTGGGACGTAGGGAGTACAACATTGGTTATGTTAAACAACTTTCAGCACCAAATATGTTTTAGCATTATCGAAATGATGATATTCTTGATTATCTGTATATGCTGCAAAATATATAATCTCAATGATAGCTTATTTAGTTTAGCCTCACAAAATATATGTATTTTGATATGTTTTCACTTTAATTAGCACAAGCATTATGTATTGGTTATGCTCAAGTCTAATCAATATTATTAGATTATGGACATTATTTTAGTAGTCGTATGTTAGGATCGAACTCGAGATCACGGGATTGTACACTTTACGTATGAGAGTTAAAGTTTAATAATTAAATGTAAAAGTTTATATTTAATTATTTATTACACAAATATATAATGATCATTTAGTATTTAAGATAAATGACTAATGATCATTAGACGAATAAAAGGAAAGTAATGTGTATGATTTATTGGCAAGTCAAGAAAGATCCGGAAGCCCTATTTAGGCTTATGGCCGATCGGTGGGGGATGGGGAAACCCATTCCTCATCTAACTTGAGCTCCAAGTAAACTATACTATATAAACAAAGTTAGGGATTCATTGTTTGTACCTCTTGTGCACATATACAAACCCTAAACTTGTTTTTTCTCTCCTTGTTTTCTTGTAGTCGATCAAACAAACACCCTTAAAGGGTTGATCGATTTTCTTTATTAAACAAAAGGTTTTGGTTTAATTTTGTGTTCTAAAAACTAGCATTACTTTAACTTGTTTTAGTACGTGTGTACAAGAACGTGATTCAAACATACTTTTGTTTGATTCTTGGATTGAATTACAAAAGAGGTAAGGGGTAATTCTTATAATCCACATAAAACCCTAATTAGGGTTCTTATATTGAAGATTGTATATTGATTCTTGTTCGGGTTAGAATCACAAAGGTATGTTTACTATTTATTATTGATTAATTAATTACATGTTATATGATCTTGTTATAATGCTTCCGCATATGCTCTCTTGATGTGTTTGGTTTATTTTATATGATTGTCATGATATTATAATTCCAACAGTGGCATCTAGAGCCGTTATAATGTGTAATTAATTATCGAAACGCATAAAAATTGAATCTTGATTCGTTTAATTACATGTTTTTAGGGTTTTTCGATTCCTAACCCTAATTTTTTTTAATTGGTTCGATTGACCTATTAGTGTTTTGAGGTTTTGGTTTTGTTTTTTTTAATATGATTAGAAACCCTAGGATGTCATGTAATTGGTTATTCGTTTTAGTAAACGATCTTGGTGCAATATGTTAATTGTTAAGCATAATCCATGAAAAGTGCATGTTTGCATGGATTTTTTTTGTGTGATAATTTAAATGGTTTAAATTGGATATATGAATTAATTGTTAAGTTATATCGAAACATGTAAATTTATTACTAGATGTCGAATTGGTGGAGACTCCAATATTAAGTAATCAATTATGTGCTATGTGGTGTTTGTTTAGTTTTGGCTTACGCAATCGATTTATCGATGTATGTGGCTCTTTTTCCATTGAAGAAGAAAGCCTTAATTGAATAAATGCATTATACACCTAGACTTGATTATTAATAGGACTATTGAATAAAATTTGCATGTGGCTACATGTTTATACATATTTAATTGTTATGTTATGTATATGTTTATTTGGTTGTTTTATTTTTTATTATATATTACTTGTTTTTGTTTATTATTATGTTAGACATGTTTATTAACGAAAAAGGTAATTTTTTAATAGAAAAATAATATGGACTAAATAAATGGCGAAATTGTTTTGGTTTTTAAGAGCTTAAATTTCAAAGGTTTGTTGATTGATGTTTTTGTACGTAATGGTTAACTAGGCTCGACCGAAGTTTATACACTACAAGATGGGTATAAGGTTGGCTTCGCATTAAATTGTGGCCTTAGATAGACAACATTCTATCTTAACGCTCGTTTGTGTGTAAATTAGACTTACCGAACAACCATTACATGTACACTGTCATCTTAAGGGTGAATTAACCACAATTCCATAATGATTATCCGAAACACTAAGCCTTAGGGCTTATGCAAAAGTACGATATAGTGGACGATAATTGTTGGTAATTCTTTAATTGGTGAACCCGATACCTCAATCAAAACTTTGCTATTTTTCTCTTAGTGAATTGGTAATAAAAATGGTTATAAAACCAATGTTATGAAGTTGTATGCATGCTTCTTCATACATTATTTTGATTATACGTCAAAATTTAATACCCTTATAAAATTAAGTCAAATGCCATCTAATTAAGAACACTTGAAGTTGTAATTTACGTCATGTGAGAACTTGGCGAGATTGCAATGGAAAGGTAAATTTCGTAATTTCATTGCTAGCAGATCAACTGATGTGATGGATTTATGAGTTTGCAGTTTTTAAGTTAGACGACTTAAATTGAGTAGGAAGTGAGAGCTTGGACTCAAGGCATTAAGATGGGGATGAAACATTCTTACATTACAAAGGTTTTGTGAATGTAAATCCCATAAATCTAGGAATTGGACAAATGTTATGCCAATTATTGTACGACAATTACCTTGTTGAATACTATCATTACTAGCAGATCAACTGATGTAATGGTACTATGTCAATTAGGATCCTAGCTTTAAGAAAATACTATGGTTTATATGAATATATTTACCAATGGGTATTTTATTTTCTTAAAGACCTAATTATCGATAATACTAAAATTGAATTTTGTAATTCATTTTAATGTATTAATGCAACGTTCAAACCGTAAACGCACTTTGGGCTTTGGTAAATTGATCTAGTTCTGTTTTCAAACATATGTTTGATTAAGAATAATTTACTTCAAAGACAAAAGAGGTCTCCTTTCTATGAAGGAAGAGTGAGACACAATCCTATTTCTTTTCATGAATGAAAAAGGATAATAGAAATATTAGATATGTCTAAATTCTAATATATAACTCATAGCAAATTTTTAATAGTTAAGAAAATTGCGAATATTTTCCATAGGATTTCATCATCCTCATTCGGAGATTAAATTCTTAGTAACAAATATGATATTTGGTTAACAGAAAATTATGTATGACATGTAACAATTCGCAATTTCAGGTTAATTACTATTCCTGGAAAATTTTACTATTCACTTTTACTATTCATTTTTCCCAAAATTTTCCCGAAATTTGATTTTTGTTTCTTAGCCTCGAGTGATAAATCATTCCCATAGCAAATTACAAGTTTGACAATCATCAGATCATTTTCGTAAAAGTTATTAAGGAATTACACGTTTTAGGGTAAAACGTCATTCAAAAATTCTACGCACAACGAAACTCGATCGCGTTAAGTGACCCCGCATCAGAAAAATGTTTAGTACTCTCATGATTAATTAGAGAATTAATCATGACTGAGAAAAATATGACCAAATAAACCTCGGCCGTGAGAAACAGGAATTCTCGTTTTTAAGCACTTTTACTTAGCCGTAACCTTAGCCTATACCTGCACCGTGTTTCTAAGACAATTTGAGTTTTCACATTTTTGGAATAAGTCAACATATTTTTCCCTCCTCCTTTGACCAAAAGTCATTCCTTGATTTTATAAATCATTCCTTGATTTTTAGGCTTACGGTTTTAAGTTTAAAGACATTAAATACCAACCGACACTAGACAGAGCCCAGCCTAGACATTATAAGCCATTTTAAGTCATTATTATCCTATTAGAAAAGTTACATTTTACTTTTCTCAATTTTACGCAACTTTCGTACGTTTTACGTATTACGCGTTTTAGACCCGTGTTTCCAGTTTTAGCAGGGTTTTAGCACCCCCAATAGAACCTACCACTCATTTTATATTTTATTATGGAGTATATTGATAAGTTCTAGCATATTTATAAGTTTCATATTTTTAGCATACCCGGTTTTATGTTTCGTGACTTAACAACTTACGGTTAGCAATTTACGGAGTCAAAACTAGTCACATAAGTAGGATAATATCATCCAAGACCAAGTCACCCTTCCTTATCCAAGGTGAACCGCCTCTAGGGGGGGGGGGGGGGGGGAAATCAGCCCATGTGGCTTAATCTCATGACTCTAGCCCTAGGATTAGAACAAGTGTTAAACTTTGGCTCCAAGTTAAACTTGGTCACCAAGTTTAGGAAACTTACTAGTTACCTTCCTAACCTCCTCTTCATAGTATAAATACAAGCTCATTCCTTCATCTTTTCATCACCAAAACGCCACACCATTATTTCCTAGCACCATGATCCTTTGATATTCAATATACAAGTTACACTACAAAGTTCAAGGTCTTAGTATTCTCTACCTAGTTCTTAAGTTTATTTGGTGATTCCATGGATGAATTAGGAGCTACGCAAGGTGATTAGGGGCTGAAGTTAAATGGCTTTCACAAGGGTTAGATCAAGGCTAGCAAGGGTTTCAAGAGTTATGGTGAAGGGTTTGCAAGCATAGGTTCAGTGTCCTAGTTTCATACTTGACTTCCTTTCTTTAGAAAGCCAAAAGTTGTAAGAAATCCTATTACACTTTCTTTCTCAATATCATTTTCATGCTTATTATGTTTCTTTCATGCTATATATGGTCTTTGTATTATGTTCATGATATATAAAAATTGGTAAAACAAGTTATGGTATATATATGTTAACTTATGTTATTTAAACAAGTAAACTAGTGACTTTTATGGAGAACCATGAATAAAATAGTATAACTATGATATTTGACACTTACTTACTGTTAAAGAACTGTTAAAGAGGACTTAACAAGGAAAACATAGCAATTAGAATCACCCAAAACGAGTACCCGAGTCAAAAGTTATGACCATTTGAAGTTACCAAAACTTTGCGGCAAAACTGCCTAAATACTTTCTGTGACAGAACATAAAACACGCAAAAAGAGGCCCTTTTGTTCCGTTTCATGAAAAAGTTAAAGCACGAAAGTTGTCCGAAATCACGTTTTCTTCAAAAACTCAGGTGCACGTCTCCAGAAAACCAATAATGAAAGATATTTTCTTCATTTTCTTAACAACTATTTTGAAATATTCAAGTCACTATATAATAGTTATGTTTTACTAAGACCAAGAGGTCTAATGACCTAAAGCCAAGACTACAACCATGGCTAAAGCCAAGGTTGAGTCTCAAGACCATGGTAACAATGACCAAGGTCACGGCAAAGCCACGGCTAAAGACCATGTAACTTTTCGAATCAAAAACTTATATATATGTTATCAAATACTACAATAGTAGGGAGCCTCATGTGAGGAGTTCATTAAGTAAGCCGTCGAGATGAGTTGTGGATTTACGAATTAAAGTGTCCTGGCTCCTCGAACGTTTACTCCATGACTTCTGAATTATGTCGGCCCGAACGGTAGTAAGAGGTATACAAACTATACATGTTTCATAAACCACTTATATTCAACGACTTACACTATATACTAAGTACTACATCATAAACATTATGCAAGACATATATAGGCAATTCTTCGTATTCTTAGACGTTACTCCAAACCTAAGTCACTACGTTCTATTATAGGCTGCTCTTAGAGACTTTCGCGATTCGACTACCACTTTCATTTCTCATTACATAGACTTAAAGTGAGTCATAGCCCCTACTCTTTTATACTTGTTTTAACTCTTTGGGGGAGATACATGCTCAACTACTTGCTTACTTGTACAAATATTCAAAGCTTTTATACTTGATTGTCTTATACTTGATTTCATACATACATGACTGTGTTATACTTAATTGCGTTATTCTATTTAGTGGCTATTAGTAATCTTTTATACTTTGGGAAATGGCACCCAGTAAACTTTTATACTTTGGGAAATGGCACCCAGTAATCTTTTATCTTTGAGAATTGGCTCCCAGTTGTCTTTGGGAATTGGCTCCCAGTTGTCTTTGGGAATTGGCTCCCAAGTGAGGTCTTCGGAGATGAAGTAGAGACTCACTACTAATTGCTTAATTGTTTTGATGAACTTATACATGTCTTATTCATACTATATATGTAGCAGTGGGTTGTGAACACACAGGTTACAAGTCTCTTATGGCGGGACTTGCAACTGAGTGGATTCACGATGCCTTTGCTGTGTGATCATTTTTATAGGCTTTATTTGTTAGACAAACTCTATGAACTCACCAACCATTGTGTTGACACTTTAGCATGTTTATCTCAGGTTAGTAAGGCGATAGCTAGTGCGTGGAACTTAGAGTCAAGCTGCATATTCTGAAGACTTACGCTTTTATCATTTACCATTCAAAACATTTTGTATACATTTATGTATCATACTTTGGAATCTAATGTTTGTAACTTTGAATTCATTAATCGAATGGTAACTTTTTAAAACGTCTCATTTAGAGGTCGTTTTCTATAACTTGTACTTTGTATTATGAAGTAGCACCCCAGTGACACAGTCTTCCGCTGCGGTATTTTGGGGGTGTTACAGATTGGTACCAGAGCCTTGGTTATAGAGAACTAGATTGCATTTAGTGCCTAGACTATAACTGATATATACGTTAAGACTCTCCTCTTTATTTGCCTTACACACACTACATACACATACACTTTTTGGTAGTTGTTGGTTTAGTTCCACGCTGTTAGATGATGTGACTTTAGTATTATAAGGAACCCCAGAGATTAGCCGAGTCATTAAAAATATGGAGCTCAGTAATAACTAATTATTAAACTTGATCTTGTGACTGTTCTTGTTTGATGAGACACAAGATTTGAGTTAAATAATATTATTGCTTAGCTTTAGGGATTTGATGACTTGATTATCTTACTATCTGCCTCAGAAGGTAGATTTTGTGTCGGAAATTCTTAAGTAGGATGATTTAGAATCTCCTTATTTAAATGGATTGGGACGCCTCTTCATTTAAATAAAGAAATTGTAAATCACCGAACCATAAGTTTATGATACCTTACTTACATAAATTTGGACGCTTCTTTATGTAAGTAATGTGTTATAAATAAGTGGGCTTAATTGTATCCGATACGACTCGTTAACCAGAACCTTAGACGAATCAGAGTAAACACCACTATATTAGAAATCCCAAATTCTCTTAGACACACCGTAAGTAGTTAACGTCAACTGAACTTCGGGACGAAGTTCTCCTTAAGGGGTAGAGACTGTAACAATTCGCAATTTCAGGTTAATTACTATTCTTGGAAAATTTTACTATTCACTTTTACTATTCATTTTTCCCAAAATTTTCTCAAAATTTGATTTTTGTTTCTTGTCCTCGAGTGATAAATCATTCCCATAGCAAATTAAAAGTTGGACAATCATCAGATCATTTTCGTGAAAGTTATTAAGGAATTACACGTTTTAGGGTAAAACGTCATTCAAAAATTCTACGCACAACAAAACTCGATCGCGTTAAGTGACCCCGCATCAGAAAAATGTTTAGTACTCTCATGATTAATTAGAGAATTAATCATGACTGAGAAAAATATGACCAAATAAACCTCGGCCGTGAGAAACAGGAATTCTCGTTTTTAAGCACTTTTACTTAGCCGTAACCTTAGCCTATACCTGCACCGTGTTTCTAAGACAATTTGAGTTTTCACATTTTTGGAATAAGTCAACATATTTTTCCCTCCTCCTTTGACCAAAAGTCATTCCTTGATTTTATAAATCATTCCTTGATTTTTAGGCTTACGGTTTTAAGTTTACAGACATTAAATACCAACCGACACTAGACAGAGCCCAGCCTAGACATTATAAGCCATTTTAAGTCATTATTATCCTATTAGAAAAGTTACATTTTACTTTTCTCAGTTTTACGCAACTTTCGTACGTTTTACGTATTACGCGTTTTAGACCCGTATTTCCAGTTTTAGCAGGGTTTTAGCACCCCAATAGAACCTACCACTCATTTTATATTTTATTATGGAGAATATTGATAAGTTCTAGCATATTTATAAGTTTCATATTTTTAGCATACCCGGTTTTACGTTTCGTGACTTAACAACTTACAGTTAGCAATTTACGGAGTCAAAACTAGTCACATAAGTAGGATAATATCATCCAAGACCAAGTCACCCTTCCTTATCCAAGGTGAACCGCCTCTAGGGGGGGGGGGGGGAAATCAGCCCATGTGGCTTAATCTCATGACTCTAGCCCTAGGATTAGAACAAGTGTTAAACTTTGGCTCCAAGTTAAACTTGGTCACCAAGTTTAGGAAACTTACTAGTTACCTTCCTAACCTCCTCTTCATAGTATAAATACAAGCTCATTCCTTCATCTTTTCATCACCAAAACGCCACACCATTATTTCCTAGTACCATGATCCTTTGATATTCAATATACAAGTTACACTACAAAGTTCAAGGTCTTAGTATTCTCTACCTAGTTCTTAAGTTTATTTGGTGATTCCATGGATGAATTAGGAGCTACACAAGGTGATTAGGGGCTGAAGTTAAATGGCTTTCACAAGGGTTAGATCAAGGCTAGCAAGGGTTTCAAGAGTTATGGTGAAGGGTTTGCAAGCATAGGTTTAGTGTCCTAGTTTCATACTTGACTTCCTTTCTTTAGAAAGCCAAAAGTTGTAAGAAATCCTATTACACTTTCTTTCTCAATATCATTTTCATGCTTATTATGTTTCTTTCATGCTATATATGATCTTTGTATTATGTTCATGATATATAAAAATTGGTAAAACAAGTTATGGTATATATATGTTAACTTATGTTATTTAAACAAGTAAACTAGTGACTTTTATGGAGAACCATGAACAAAATAGTATAACTATGATATTTGACACTTACTTACTGTTAAAGAGGACTTAACAAGGAAAACATAGCAATTTGAATCACCCAAAACGAGTACCCGAGTCAAAAGTTATGACCATTTGAAGTTACCAAAACTTTGCGGCAAAACTGCCTAAATACTTTCTGTGACAGAACATAAAACACGCAAAAAGAGGCCCTTTTGGTCCGTTTCATGAAAAAGTTAAGGCACAAAAGTTGTCCGGAATCACGTTTTCTTCAAAAACTCAGGAGCACGTCTCCAGAAAACCAATAATGAAAGATATTTTCTTCATTTTCTTAACAGCTATTTTGAAATATTCAAGTCACTATATAATAGTTATGTTTTACTAAGACCAAGAGGTCTAATGACCTAAAGCCAAGACTACAACCATGGCTTAAGCCAAGGTTGAGTCTCAAGACCATGGTAACAATGACCAAGGTCACGGCAAAGCCACGGCTAAAGACCATGTAACTTTTCAAATCAAAAACTTATATATATGTTATCAAATACTACAATAGTAGGGAGCCTCATGTGAGGAGTTCATTAAGTAAGCCGTCGAGATGAGTTGTGGATTTACGAATTAAAGTGTCCTGGCTCCTCGAACGTTTACTCCATGACTTCTGAATTATGTCGGCCCGAACGGTAGTAAGAGATATACAAACTATACATGTTTCATAAACCACTTATATTCAACGACTTACACTATATACTAAGTACTACATCATAAACATTATGCAAGACATATATAGGCAATTCTTCGTATTCTTAGACGTTACTCCAAACCTAAGTCGCTACGTTCTATTATAGGCTGCTCTTAGAGATTTTCGCGATTCGACTACCACTTTCATTTCTCATTACATAGACTTAAGGTGAGTCATAGCCCCTACTCTTTTATACTTGTTTTAACTCTTTGGGGGAGATACATGCTCAACTACTTGCTTACTTGTACAAATATTCAAAGCTTTTATACTTGATTGTCTTATACTTGATTTCATACATACATGACTGTGTTATACTTAATTGCGTTATTCTATTTAGTGGCTAGTAGTAATCTTTTATACTTTGGGAAATGGCACCCAGTAAACTTTTATACTTTGGGAAATGGCACCCAGTAATCTTTTATCTTTGGGAATTGGCTCCCAGTTGTCTTTGGGAATTGGCTCCCAGTTGTCTTTGGGAATTGGCTCCCAAGTGAGGTCTTCGGAGATGAAGTAGAGACTCACTACTAATTGCTTAATTGTTTTGATGAACTTATACATGTCTTATTCATACTATATATGTAGCAGTGGGTTGTGAACACACAGGTTACAAGTCTCTTATGGTGGGACTTGCAACTGAGTGGATTCACGATGCCTTTGCTGTGTGATCATTTTTATAGGCTTTATTTGTTAGACAAACTCTATGAACTCACCAACCATTGTGTTGACACTTTAGCATGTTTATCTCAGGTTAGTAAGGTGATAGCTAGTGCGTGGAACTTAGAGTCAAGCTGCATATTCTGAAGACTTATGCTTTTATCATTTACCATTCAAAACATTTTGTATACATTTATGTATCATACTTTGGAATCTCATGTTTGTAACTTTGAATTCATTAATCGAATGGTAACTTTTTAAAACGTCTCATTTAGAGGTCGTTTTCTATAACTTGTACTTTGTATTATGAAGTAGCACCCCAGTGACACAGTCTTCCGCTGCGGTATTTTGGGGGTGTTACATGACATTTTATGAGTTATTATAATTAGAAGCTAGACTAATTACCGCAAAATGTTTAAAGACAAACTAGTTGTTTTGACTATTTTAAAGGTGCTACATACATTGTAAGATGGTAGACCTATTAAGGAAGAAATTGCATGCCTAATTTTTCAAGTTAATAGCATTTGGTGGATAGTCCATCATTAACATAGTAGGATACACTCTTTAGTGCATAAGTAATTGTTACGTATGGACATTCAAAGGTGTAGGAAAGTTAAAAGCACACTATTTTCTTTCACTAGATATGAAACATGTAGAATGTTGTCAAATTCAGTGGGAGTATTGTGTACTTATTACTGAATAAGGAATTATTGTAATGATCTTTAATTCAGTGGGAGTTACAAGCTTTGACATCTTGGTAGCTAAAGATAATTACTTTCCAAGTGTAGACACTCATACTTTTTAAGGATAGTATTGTACATTTTCTTACTAGACATTGTTGTTCTATAACTACTCGTTATGCTAAAATATATGACACAATCATATTGATCACATAAACAAATGCATGGTGTGTTGTTTATCAACTATATGAGGTTGTTCCATGCACAAGTGGGAGAAATGTTATCTTTCAATGTGTGCAAGAAACAACTCATAAAAATATGATTTAATGGATATTCTCTTGACTGCAAGGTAAGAGAATAGCGTTCTAATATGAATTATACTAATCTAATTCAAGAAACACTTGGTGTTACAATTTATGTTATGTGAGAGCTTAGCTAGATTGCAACAACAATGTGAATTTCATATTTTCATTACTAGCAGATCAACTTATGTAATTGAACTATGAGAATTTACAGTTTCTAAATTAGATACCTATTAGAACATGTGTCAATATGATATCAAGACTACTTTAATTAGTATATTTATGAATTCATGGAATGACATAAATTAATTAAGCAATCTAATGCTACTTCAATCTGAATATTTATGTGTTCTTGGAATGATATAAATAAATGAAAAAATAATGTTATTTACATTATTGTGAAGTAATAAATTAACTTGAGATTTCGATTGAAACCAAAAGATGGTGTTCATAATTACTTTAGTTAAACATGTTTATGTTTCATTGTAAAGATATAAACATAAAGTCTTTTAATTGTTACAAGACTTATAAGAAAGTAAGACGTTATTTTGTTATGTGTTTTAATTAAGACATATACATGAAGCCATTAAATTGTTAAATGAATTATAACGTATAGTGGGATTATAACAGTTTCTGTTTTCTTGTAGAGACATGGACATGAAGTGACTTTGTAAAAAGTACTTGTGTTATAAAGCATGTAATCGGCTTGAAAATACTATTATACCATTAAAATGACTTAGTTGGTAAATAGACAAGTCAAAAGGAAATATGGTTATCTTAAATATTGTTAGATTGTCTTACAATAATAATACTAATGAAATACCAAATGTTTATGGTATGTTCAATTAGGAAAATCAAACTCTTGTTATATTGTTTGATTAAAGATAACTACGACTTCTTTTCTTCCAAAAGTTATCAAGGTTAAAATATTGAGTATGGCTTGGACATATTTAATAAAACTCCAACCTAGAAGATTAATAAGACATTATCATATGATGGAATGTGATGAATGTGATGAATCACATTAAGTCTTAAATTGAAGTTCCAAATTTGTTTAACTGCTTATGAAGAGGTTATTAACAAAGTAAAGTCAGGAACTGTCAATATGTATTTGTAATATCCCAAAAGAGAACATTGTATTGTTGCTTTATTTGCTAAGTATTTAAAGATAGTCTTTAAATTACTAAAAGCAAGTGGGAGTTTTGATCTTTAAAAGATAAAATTACAAGATACATAATCTTCTAAAATACACTAGTAAATATCATGATGAAGTTTGACATTTGAATGTTAAATCTCAAGACGATAATAAAGTTTGACATTTAAATATTAAATCTCAATATAATGGAATTATCATTCATAGAATAGCAGTATATCACAGATATTTGATTAATATGCTGAGGCCTATGATATACAGGATTATTGTAAACCTGATAATCATTATGATACATTACCAAATATGAAATTGGGTAAAGTATACATGATATGAATGATTAAGATGTTGTCCATAAAGATAATCAATTTTAAAAATTTGGTTTATCTTAATAGTTAGACTAGAAAATGAAGATGAGTTTCTTCAAAGATAAGGTAACCATTGTGGTTTAAATCTTTGTATAGAGATCATATGGACAATATTGTGCACATATTTAATGCATATTTTATGACAAGATTATTAATCACACTTAAGCAATTTACTGTGATTGAATATTCTTTTCTAAACACATTAAATATATAAAGATTATGATTGTCATATTTATGAAATTGACAATGGAATATCAAAACTCTTTCTTTAGTGATTACTTGAGCGAGGACGATAAGTAATCAAAAGGAGTTTATGAATTTAAATAAATCTTTAAGAGTGTACAAAGTGCAATAATCCATGGATGGATAAATGCATGCATCTAGAATATTACTCTTATGTTTAATTATTAAATTCATGTTTTGATTTATAATTAAAATAAGATAATTTCTAAGTATTCCTGAAAGCTAGTGGGAGTATTATGTTTAATTTCTTAAATCATATATGTTGTAGAACATATAAAAAGTAATATTCCATATAAGTTAAAAGTTAAGTCTTAGTTTGGAATGAAACTTTACTTGTAAGATTTAGGAAATAAGACATACAACCTTGGAATGAATGTTTATTGTTGAAACATGAGCGGTAAATGAATCTAATATAACATGATATATTATTTAGAAAGTCTAAATAGATATGTATGACATGAATAAAATCTAAGTATGACTCAAAGATTTTGATGAACACCATGTTTTGTTGTATCATACTTGATTACAAGATGATTTGGCAATATTAATATCTAATTAAAAAGTTATTAGATAACTTGTGTAATATTCTAAAAGGAATATGTTTGATTATAGAATCACATCCTAAATCTGGAACAGCTTCCAAATTCTATAGATGAACAATTTTTCAATTGTTGTGAAAATTGTCATAGCCAATAAACTTGTAAGTTTGAAGGGCATCAAACATTACACAATAGATATTAATGTTTACGGGAAATTTTTAATAGCATATTGTTGTTTGCATACAATAATGCTAATGAAATTGAGGTGACACTCAATGCTAGTCATGGTAAGGATTTCATCCTTGGCTATATGTACTAGTTATGCTTACTAAAAGCATAGTTGCATTATACATTAAGAGAATAAAAATACTTTAAACTTTAAAATGTTTGGAAGTTTGATTATCATTAATTGGTGGTTAAGGATGTCACATTTTATGAAATAAATTATGGCATAATCAAAATAGTTGAGTATGCACATACAATAACTTCACTAGTTGAATTCTTGAAATAAGTATTTTTAAAATTCCAATAGATCAAAGTTGGATGATTTATGCCTTGTCAACAAGTATGAATGTCATTACTTGAGCATAATTCATCAACAAGAGTTATCATGCATTGATCTATTTAGTATTTGGATAAGGGATGTTAAACAATTATTATAATAAATTAAAATACATGGTATGTTTAATTTAAAATATATTGTATCCTATATTTGTATGATTAATCCAAGAATAAATGTTATTCTAAATTGTCCGTTGTCAGTTAATAATATGGGAATATTATTAAATCAAGACAAATCTGAAGGTTGGTATAATATACTTAAAGTATATTGATGCGTAGTCATGCCATTTCAGATGATATTCAATGATACCGAATATAGGACTTATCCCAACTACATGATGTTACTTTATGGATTTTGTCATTAAGTAAATCATGAGAAGTTATCCTTAGACTTGAGATGCAAGATAAGTGTCATGAATGTAGTGCATTTTTGTGGAACAACTTAACGCTATACGTAACTGGTAGTCATAAGGGTTGTTTTCGAAAGTGCTACAAAGTTTGTGGGTTTTGCTTGTAGTCAAGATGGAATTTGTTCCTTCAAATTTATTTTTGGAGTTTAATACTGCTGGGCCCCTCGTAGGGTTGGTAAGATGCATGTGCGGCCGCACCCAAGATCTCCCCTGAATATGTTCAGAAGATTTGGTAATCTTGATCAATCATAAACAACGAGAAACAGAATGGTTAATTAAGGAATGACTTTAATCCATATCCTTATTAACGTGGTATTAGAAACAAAAGGATAATAATAATGAGAAATCATTAAAAGGTTTTTCCAGGAGCCTTACTCGAGATCGTACTAGAGGCATCGAAGTGTTGCTAGACGCTAACCGATGTGATTACACTATTAAAATATGTCCAAGTGGGAGCTGTTAGATTATGGACATTATTTTAGTAGTCGTATGTTAGGATCGAACTCGAGATCACGGGATTGTACACTTTACGTATGAGAGTTAAAGTTTAATAATTAAATGTAAAAGTTTATATTTAATTATTTATTACACAAATATATAATGATCATTTAGTATTTAAGATAAATGACTAATGATCATTAGACGAATAAAAGGAAAGTAATGTGTATGATTTATTGGCAAGTCAAGAAAGATCCGGAAGCCCTATTTGGGCTTATGGCCGATCGGTGGGGGATGGGGAAACGCATTCCTCATCTAACTTGAGCTCCAAGTAAACTATACTATATAAACAAGGTTAGGGATTCATTGTTTGTACCTCTTGTGCACATACACAAACCCTAAACTTGTTTTTTCTCTCCTTGTTTTCTTGTAGTCGATCAAACAAACACCCTTAAAGGGTTGATCGATTTTCTTTATTAAACAAAAGGTTTTGGTTTAATTTTGTGTTCTAAAAACTAGCATTACTTTAACTTGTTTTAGTACGTGTGTACAAGAACGTGATTCAAACATACTTTTGTTTGATTCTTGGATTGAATTACAAAAGAGGTAAGGGGTAATTCTTATAATCCACATAAAACCCTAATTAGGGTTCTTATATTGAAGATTGTATATTGATTCTTGTTCGGGCTAGAATCACAAAGGTATGTTTACTATTTATTATTGATTAATTAATTACATGTTATATGATCTTGTTATAACGCTTCTGCATATGCTCTCTTGATGTGTTTGGTTTATTTTATATGATTGTCATGATATTATAATTCCAACAAATATCTATAAGGCCGAGAATACATGAGTCTATTGGGGGCACACACGTATACACAGAGGGAATATGTTTATAATGTATTTAATATATATTATAGTAGTTTTATTAATTATATATAATTCATGAAATATTTGAACGGTCATTATTTATATCGTTAGACGCTTTAAATAATTAAGGGACTTAACTAATTAACCTGCAACAGACAAGTTATTTATGTTAAAGCCAAAAACAAATATGGAACCCATTGGGGGTCCATATTTCGACTGGCCATAAAGAATTGGAGGGGAAAGAGCCCAACTTGTCCTCCAAGTTTTGTTAAGTATCTATGTATTCTAATATATGACACTTTTGTACCACCTATCTAAGCTAATAAAATTAAATGGGCTGATGTGTCATTCCTTATTTAACACCTTATGTACAACACCACAATGCACCTTTTATTTAGCCCATCATCTATACGCTCTTTGCTCTATTTTTGTAAACCATTAATCACCTATTAATTCTCCTCCTTATTCCTCTACATGGTTTCAAATCCATCTTCTTCACCGATTCAAATTTCAAAAACACATACACAAATCCACTCACACAATTGTCTGAATTAATAATTACACACACAATCGTTTCATTTTCTTCCTCTCTGACCCTGAATGATTCAAAAACATATACAGAAATCCTATGGCTAAACACTGAAATACTGACTCAATGGTAAGTATCGCATCTATTCTTTTAGTGTTTCGATTTAAATTCCGTAGTACAACTATTTTGATGTGTTGTTTCTATTAATAATCAATCTAATTGTTATGTGATTATATTTTTGTCTAATGTTTCATCCTATGGCTAAACAATAATTTCTTCTACCCCATACCGATTCAAACACAATCAGTAATCTATTTGGGTTACAACAGTTAGCAATCATTCATCTGTCAACATTTTTACATTGGTAAGTTTTGATTGTTCTTCGATTTAAATTTGTTTCGATTCAAATATTCCATTGATTATGTTAAATTAAATTTTTCTTTTCTATGCAAACCCTTAGGGTTTCGATTGAAATCCTGTGGTAAAGCTATTTTGATTTGTTATTTTTTTTAGGTTTTGATTCACTTTATAATTATGTTTTGTTTTGAGTATATTTGTTTTATTGTGCAGGTTTTCAAGTGTTTGAGTCGCATGGATATATTTTCTCTTCTAGACACACTTAAGAAGTTAGTCCTTTATATATGCACTTTTCCGAATTACAAAGTTAATGAAAATATGCCTTTATCAGTTTATTTGTATTTATATATGATTTTGTGATGTAGAAGTCTAAAAGGGAAATCAGGAAGAAAATGAAGAGCACAGTTTGTTGTCGATGAAGGTGAATTTCTTACAAATCGAATGAGAGATTATTGTTTTGTATATGTGTGTTTGATGCACAAAGTCTATCTGTTAATTTGTGTGTGTTTTGCGGCTGTTATAAGAATTGACCGGATCATTATCATCATATATACTTTAATTGTTATTGATATTAGTACCATTTATGAAAAAAATGTATTTAACTTTAAGTTTATCACAAGCTTGTGTCTTACTTTCATTGATCTTCACATTGATAAGACACAAAGTTTAATGATTGATATGTGTCTAAATACACATATATTTTACCTTTTTTAAACCCACAAAAACGACCAAAAGCACACAAATGACCATATAAATGTTACAAATATCAATGGAATGTGTTTTTATGTGATTCAGATACAAAAGGATTGTAAACAAGTGAAAAACAAACAAAGTTTACAAAATTGACAGTTTCAGTCCCTGAAGTTTCACAAATTGGCAAAATTAGTCCCTGAAGGTTTAAAATGAAACAAAAGTCAACATTAGTCCTTGGGAAATCAAACATGTTCATTATTAGTCCCTGGATGAAAGTTTTCTAAAAATGGCAACTTTTACCCCTCAAGTTTCAAAAATGGCAAAATTAGTCCTCGGGTTTTAAAAATTGGAATTTATCACATTTAACCCTTGTACTATTCATTTATGGCAAAATAGACCCTTTTGATTACTTTTGGAATGTTACAATTTCAACCCTTCAAAAATCAAAAATTTACATAATTGGTCCTTGGGCTTATATATTACACAAACAAAACGGATCCCTTTTTATTTACTAAACCCAAATCCATAAACCCAAAACATAAAACAAACCCAAACCCTTTTGTCTTGGCCCAACACCAACTGACCCATACCACCCTTAGTTATTAAACCGGGTCAAACAATAGTCAAACCCACCCTTTTTCCCTCTCATCTTCCACCTCACTCTCTGAAACAAAACCAGTGGTGGTTTTGCCACCACTTGGACACCACCTCATCACCTACTCTCCTTACCTTGTCCCCTCCACCTCTACATCATTCCAAGCTCCATTAATTAGCCAAAATTACTTTACGTTAACTGATAATATCTTCAAGATATTTTTGGCGCCAAAATTGCCAAATGGACGTTTAAGATGAATTTGACCAATTCAGGGGTCAAGATGTGATGGGAAACATTCAGAGATCAAGTGGGAAGCAAAAGAGTCAATATATACCAAAGAGGAAGGAAAGGAGAAGATATCATAGATTACATAGTTTATGATCAAATTTCAATATTGTCATTTACTGCTTAACTTTATTTCATTGTAATTTACAAGCTTTAAGGATCTTATTACTCTTTCACAAATTGTAATGAACCTATTTACAGTACCTTTTTAATCTATCTTTAAATTTCATGTTATTTCTTAAACGTACCATTTAATTATCAAGTCATTTAAATACTGTTAATTATAGTTGTTTAGAGGACATTCATAAGCTCACTTAAGCTCCTGACAAAGCTTATTAATCTTTTAGAAACCTTAAAACAGTTATAGTCTTAAAAAGAAATAAAATCCAAAAAGAAATCAAGAAAATAGAAAAACAAATAAAAAATTTCTGTGTTATGTAAGAAGAAGCTGGAGCAAGGTTAATTGTGGAATGCCTTGGGTATTAGAAGCTTATTGGTAAGCCTATAGGTGTTATCTAAGTCCTTGGTTCTCAACTTTCAATTGGATTCCATTTTGTAAGCTCAAATCTCATTTTTAGCTTTATTTGTATAACTGCTTAATACTGCTTATCTTTGGTATTTTTATGCTTAATTACTGTTTTTAGTTAATTTAGAGCTTAAAATCATATGCTTGTTAATTAGTTTCAATAGTTGCTTTGTATTTCATTATCACAGTAGAATTAGCATTTTAGTGTTTTATGGTTAAAAGATGTTATCAGTAGGTGTTTCATGTTAATTCAGGTCATCTAATCATATTCCAACTTTAGAAATCAGTATTGTGAATTAAATCTATATAACCATTTGAAAATCACAAGTTAAGTTATTTAAAGGGTTGTTTGGATTTACTTCATTAGTGGGGTTCTAGGTTGCTTTATTTGTTGCTCTGTGTTGTTGCATGCTACTCTAGGTACTAATAGTCCATACAAGTCTTAAAACTCAGTAGCTATTAACAAGAAAGTCAAAATTGATCTTTGATCCATATAACTTGTTCACTGCTTAGAGTTGGATTGCTTAATCTAGTCATATCAGTGTAAAAGTTGGTAATAAAGGTTAATTTAGTTTAATCATAACATCTTACAGCTTATTTAGTCATTAGTAATTATTAGAATTTGGTTTTAGTCAACTTCATAGGTTAAAGTAAAAAGTAAAATTGTGCCTTGTGAAGAAAAACCAAAAGTTCAAGGAATTGTTTAGATTTTTGTATTGGGTATTAGGCTGTGAAACTTTCACAATACATAGTCTCCCACCTCATCTTTGGAGTCCCACTTTCATTACATTTTTGCCATTTTTTGTGTGGGCCCCACTAGCCCTCAAACACAGCTGCAGGGGAGTACTCAGCCTGTTGCAGCTGCCCAACTTTGGTGGGTCCCACAGACCTCACCAGTGGGCCCCACACTTAGTTTCTTGGCTTCTTGGACTCACAAGCTGGTAAACTCTCTAGTGTTAACAAGCTTTTGACCCTGAGCTGCCTTGTGCACCCTTGAACCAGCTTCAAACTTTGTCCCATTTCTGTGTTGAAACCAAGAGTTCAAGTGCTTATTTTTGTGCTTAATTGCTTATCAGTGGTAATCTCTTGTTCATATCAGTCCACTTATCTAGTTTGCACTTAAATTCACCCCTGTGGACCCCACAGAAGCTTATTTCTAGCAAAAGTCAACAAAAGTCAACTGTGAGAGCTTATTGTGTCCATTTTGCTTATTTTTAAGCTTGGGAAAAGTTGTTTTCACAAAAGTTCTTAGTTATTAGGTATAAAATAGATTTCCAAAAGAAAATCCAGAAAAAACCAATATAAAATTAAGTGATAGTTTCTATTTAATTTAATTTATCTTTTTAATTTTCCTTTTTAGCCTTTTATTAAGCACTTTGCAATTTTATATTTTTAATTTTCCTTTTTCAGATTTTTATATTATCATTTAGTATTTATTAGATTTAATATTAGTTTTATTAATTATTAATTAATATCTAAGTACTAAATAGCATAATTAGTTTTTATCAAGTAATACCTAGTTTTTATATTTTTCCTAGCTTTTATATGTTAAAATATAATTTTAGAAATTTTCTCATAATTTTCACTATTCATTTTCTATTTTTTAGAATTTAATTAGTTTAATTAGTAATTAATTAATAATTAGAATAATAATTAGTAAAATAGTTTAATAATAATTTTTATAATGTTTTTATATTTTTTATAGATTCCTGTGATGGTTAAGTAGGTTTATAAAAAGTTTTAGAATTTTATAACTTAAATTAGTATTTATTATAATTAAAGTAGTTTAAATAGTTTAATTAAGTTTAAATAGTTATTAATTAATAATAGTTAATTAAATAGTTATAAAAAATTTCCAATAATTTTCTTTTATCATTTGGATTCAAAATATAATTTTCACATCCGTGGGATTTATATTGGACAGAATTCACGTTTTATTTTGTACGTTAAACGTAGTTTTAATTAATCGTACGCGTTTTAGGTTTTAAACGTTTTTAAATAATTTAGGTTTACGTTTTAATTAAAATAGTTTATTTAAGTTATTTTATTTTATAAAACCTTAGTGTAATCACTCACTCACATTTATCCATTTTCCCATTCATAATCACCCGATCCCAGATTCGTCTTTAATACCTTCGCACGCCTCGTTGGGACATAACGACCCGGGGAAACCCCTATACTTCCACGGAGATTGACTCTAGGCAGTCTGACCTTGTTGACCATTTACCTGGTCAATTTAGGTTGATCATTTGGAGCGAGTCAAAATTTGGCGCCGCTGCCGGGGAGGTTGTGCGCGTATTTTACGAATTTGAAGCATCAGTGATTGTGGATAATCACCCATTGTATATTTACCATATTTTTTCCATATTTTCATATTTTTATAAAACAAAACACAAAAATATCCATCTTTACCCTCCTACCTTTTTTATTCTCCATTTCTCACCATCCAAAACCCTTTGATTCTTTCTATGTCTCATCCTCACCTTCTTGTCTGTCAATGGTGTGGTAGTCCTTATAATGGTGGTAATTGCCCCAGTTGTGGTATGGTAGAGTCAGGAAACGGGTCTGTCTATAACCAGAATCCCTATTCCTACCATGACACGACTGATTCATTCCATCAGCTTCCACACCATGAGACCCAGCAGTTTTACTGTTGTGAGTATTGTGGAGGCCCTCACTACAGCTCTGATTGTCAAACTAGGAATTAGTTTGTCTATGAACAGGGTCCGTGTAACAATCATGAATTTGGTTTTAACTAGCCCTCACAATACCCAACCCCTCAACCACTTCCTCAGAACGAGATAACTAGAGTTGAATTGATTACTAAAACGATTATGGCTCAAACTCAATTCAACAAGAACATTCAAGATGGAATAAACAGTCTTAAGGATCTGATTCTTAGGAAACAAAAACCTTCTGTTAACTCATTTTATCTTGAGGATGAAAGTGATGAGGATGAACCATTTGAAGAAGAAAACTCTAGGGACCCTTCAGATATCTTGATAATGGGGGACAAGGAAGTCAAAGTAAATCCTCTTAGGAAATAAATGACCTTGTTCCAATCCCAAAGGTATCTGAGAAACCTTTTGATTCGACTTCAGTTGAAACTGCTTCAGTAGAAATACAGGGAGAAAATAATATAACTGATTCACTAACAGTAGAAATAATGGAACTTGTAGAAACCATAACTGCTAGTCCTTCTCAACTCCCTCAGTCTGCTGTTATCACACCCGAGGTTCCCACTCACTCTCTGAGCATGGGGGACGAGCATCTTGACACAATTCCTGCAAAGGAATCTGACGAATTAATAAATTCTAGTGTTGAGAACCTTGTCCAAATCCCAAGTGAGTCACAGGGAATTCTTGGTCATGAGTGTGATATCCCTCCTCCTCTTGTCTTTCTAAATAATCATATTGAGATGTTCTCTGATTCTGATGAGGACTATTCTTTATCTTGTGGAGACATAAGTTATGTGGGGGAATGACCTTCTGAGCTTGTCAGCTTAGGAGAAGAGAATGATGAAGAAATAATCCAAGACGAATCTCTTCGTCTTACATTATTAAATGTTAATCTTCTCATTTCTAGAATCGAGGCTTTTAATGAAAAGCCTATTTCATCTCCTATCCCCGTTGAGGATAGTGAGCTTTTGATCAATGATTCTATTCCGGAATTGCAAACCTTTCATTTTGATCATACGGGAGAGAAGATTAGTGGTATTACCACTTCTCATTCTCATAATTCTCTCCCCGTATATGAATCATTTACTTTTGAGGAGTTCCCCAGTGAACTCACTCAAATCAATCCCGAATATGAATCATTTACCTTTGAGGAGTTCTCCTGTGAACTTACTCATATCATATCTCCACCGAAGTATGATAATTTCTATTTTGATCTAGACACACCCGGGATATGTCTAGATCACATGAGCTTCAATGATGAGATTCATGATGATGAATCTATGAATCCTCCTGATGATGATGAGTTAGTCATGATATTTATCATGACTTTCTTTCTCTTCTTCATTTATCCCGTGGCTTCTCCTGTTCCTCACTCCTTCGGGAATGAAGACACTATCTTTGACCCCGGCATTTTCACTTATCATTTTTGAGCCGGGTACTTATCTCATCGGTGTGGAACTTTCACGTGCTTCAAATGTTTGTCCAAACATCTTGAATGAAAGTCCGATGGAGATTATCTCTTCCACATGATACTTCCCCATGAACAAATGAATTCGGGGTCGAGTCAAGCTAGCGACTCGGTAAACAAAAACAGTAGCATGCATAAAGGGTTTTCACCCTAAGTGTGGGGGTGTTACCCATGCTGTTGTTACTATGTATATAAGTCTTTAAAAAAAGTAAGTATAAATATAAATAAAGTGAAAAATAGTGTTTCCACATTTAGCTTGTAATGTTGCCTTTTTACGTTCAAAGTGTAACACCCCTAAAATACCGCAGCGGAAGACTGTGTCATAGGGATGCTACTTCAGGGCACAAAGTACAAGATATAGAAAACGCCCTCTAAATGAGACGTTTTAGAAAAATTACCATTCGAATAGATAAAAGTCATAGTTTACAAAACAAAGATCCCAAAGTAGAATGATACATAAGTTTTTAAAGTGTATCGAATGGTAAACGATAAAAGTGAAAGTCTCCAAAAGCATGCCCTAAGACTCTCAGCTCCACAAACCTGCTATCGCCTTTCTAACCTGAGATAACATGCTTAAAGTGTCAACACAAAGGTTGGTGAGTTCATAGAGTTTGCCTTAATACAGATGAAAAGTCTATAAAGAATGTTCACTCAGCAAAGGCATCGTAAATCCACTCAGTTGCAAGTCCCGCCATAAGAGACTTGTAACCTGTGTGTTTACAACCCACTGCTACAATATAATAGGATTAAGATACGTATGAGTTCATAACAACAGTTAAGCAATTAGTAGTGAGTCTACACTTCATCTCCGAAGACCTCATGTTTGTATGTATGTCTCAATGGTTGTGTCCAGCAACTTAATCTGGGGCCATTGGAAGTCTGTATGTATGTATCCATGGTTGTGCCCAGCAACTTAATCTGGGGCCATTGGAAATCTGTATGTATGTATGATTACTGGGTGCCATTTCCCAAAGTATAATAGTAAGTATGTGTGCATGTATCAATCATGTATGTATGTAATCAAGAATAATGAAATCAAGTATAATGTAATCAAGTATAATGTTACGTGAATCTGTACAAGTAAGCAAGTAGTAGCATGTATCTCCCCCAAAGAGTTGATATAACAATTAAAAGAGTAGGGGCTATGACTCACCTTAAGTGATGATACTTGAAATGAAATGAAGTGAACAACAATGATCGGTTAACTGCCGCAACCTAATATGAAAGATGAACGATCTAATTTAGATCGTGAAATGATGTTATGAATGTCCATGCTCATGTTCCTATACCACTCTACTCTTTGGAAAAACACTTGTGTTATCAAAAATATATAATCCAAGAATTTGGAAAATATTGCTATTAGAAAATATAATAAGCTAGTTGTAATATATATATACTTATATATATATCGTATGTTTCCATGTTAGCGTTGAAATACTCGGGTTGTAATCCTTGAAATATCGCCTTGAAATGATGAAAATATACTTGTAATAACTAATACTTCATTAGTTATAAAGCTTGGTACTTAATATTATTTCTAGCTTATAAAAGTACTTCGTAGTTTTAGTGTCCATTTTTATTAAAAGCTGTCAAATAAAAATGGGTTTAGCCGATATTCAAACGTGAATATCTTTGTCGTTACTTGTCCGTTTTACTTGTTCTTTATGTCCACGGTTACGTCTTAGTATGTAGTAATATATTTTGGAAAGCTCGGCTCCTCCGGGTTACGTCTAAAGCCTCTTTTTGACCAATGAAAAACGTCCAACAGCAAACATTTTTCCAGAAAATACTTTTCGTCAACAATCTTGCAAAAATCATAACTTCTTCGTTATTAACTCTTTTTAATCCGTTCTTTCGCCTACGGTTTCGTTTTTGAAAGTATTTTCTAAAAATTTTGCCAAAGTTCCCTTGGTGTTTACTGATTTTCCAGGTTTTCACAAAATGGGACAGCATGTCTAAAACATGCTCCAAATCAAGTTTTCAAGGTTTATAACTAATTTCTAACATCACCAAACCTCTTGTAATCACCACATAGCTAATCTAATCCTACCATACACCTTCTTAGGGTGCCATGGGATCCTAACCAAGTTATTATAGCAAGGGGATTCATAAATAAAAAGTTAGGGTTTGTATGTTCCATTTTTGACAAAATAAATGGTGGTATAGCTAGTTGTACATGGTTTTTAGCATGGAAATCATGAAATACAAGTAAATATAAGATGTTTCATGTAAAAATAAAGTTGATAACTTACTTGATAAAATGAGATGATTAGATGATGATTATGCTTGGATTTCTTGTGTTTTTGTTGCTTGATTCTTGATTAGGCAAGTAAAAGGAACAAGTTTAGTGTTATAGCTTTTGAAAAATGATCACTAGATCATGGAGGATGGGTGAGGTCGTGGGTATTGAAGAGAGGAAGAGATGAGAAGAACTTTTATCTTATCTAAAAGTGTGGTTTATGATTTTGGTTATTTGGTAAAGTAAGGTTTTTAAGGTTTATTATATAAAACTTAGGAATTTAATGCTAGAGGTTAAGGGGTGTTTCATATGGCCGGTTTTCAAAGGGTAGAAGGGGGGGGGGGGTAGGGGTACTTGGTATTTAATTAGAAATCTGGTGTAGCGTTAAGTGTTATTACGTGTTATTCGTTAAAATCGGGTACCGGGTTTAATAGCAATAAACGTTCACGAAGTTAACCGGGATTATAATAAAGTTATAATAATGTTAAAAACATATTAAAAATATGTTGGGTACATTTACTGAGTGATCGGGTGATTATTGTTTAGTTTTCACGAAAACCGTCGTTATATTCATAAGCGTACGTTATAAATAAAATAAATTTCCAAAATACTGGGTAACTGAATGTTATAACTTTTATGATGTTAAAATGGATATAAAAATATGTCGGGACCATTGTGGGAATATTTAGATATATTCGTCGTGTATAAACCGGGTGTTAACGTTTACTATAAATACTTATACGTAAAAACGTTAAATGTACTGAATATAGAAATTTGAAAATCCTGAGAGTGGTATAACATGAAAATGATGTTATGATGATATGCAGACTATCTCCAGTCCGTATGCAGTGTTCTTAACACTAATGAAATGAATTCGCACCTAAACCAATCCGGTTACGCGAATTTGAATACCCGTAAACTAAATTTACGATGAAATGAGTAATGCAAGTGAATGATGAAAACTTTTCCGAAAATGAATAGTGTTCAGTGAATAGTAAATTTCCCAAATGTTTCTCAGAATATCAAAATGACCTCGAAAATGATGAATAGTAAAACGATGAATAGTGTTTTGATGAATAGTGATTTATGAATAGTGTTTTTCCAAAGTTCCCGAAATGACCTGAAATGGTGAGTTGTGACAGTCTTCCCCTCTAAAAGGAACTTCGTCCCGAAGTTCAGTTAATGTTAATCAGTTACGTGTGTGTTTAAGAAAATGTGTCAAAGCTTATGTATGTGGGTTTCCTATCCAAATAGGTACGTTCTCGTGGCCAGACTTGATGAGGCAAACCTTCCCAATCCCGAGCATAGTCCTCAAAAGACCTCCTTTAGGTTAATCATTTAGGTAACCGATTTTCACTTAATCCCACAACCCAATCAAACAAGAACAGTCATGAGATTAGGCTAAATCAGTTTGAGTGATGACTTTAACTTTTAGCTTGATTTTCGCAACCCAATCAAACAAGAACAGTCACTAGAACCAAGCTAAAAATCAAGGTCTGGATTCAACATCCTTGAAAAAGATCTTTTGAAAGATTGGCTCGACTTTGGAATTGCTTACACTAATCAAATTACTACTGTTAGTATGACTAAGGTTAATGCTGCTAGGTCTCAGATTAGTCAATGTTGTGTATAAGTCCTATATTAAGACTTAAGTGCTACTAAAATACGATAGTTGTTCAAGAGAATGTACCCGTTGTGCTATCGCGGACATGTTGGGTGATAGGATTTCCTAGGAAGTAAGCTCTGCCAAGTGCGGGTGGAATCTCATTGGCCTCATCTCGTGGCCCTTCAATTGCTGCTGCTAAGTTTGGACGATTTCCTCCTTGGTTAAGATTCCTTTTCAACTTAGGACAGGTGTTCCGAAAGTGATCCGGGCTGTTACACTCATAGCATGTCTTTTGGATGTTCATCATATTGCGTTCTCTACACTGGTTTGTAAAATGACTAGACTGTCTGCAAATTGCACACACACGGCAGGGCTCAATCTTTCGATGATGAAAGTTACATTTCGTACATTTAGGATGCGGGCCTAAATACTCTTTCTGACCAGGATTAGTCGCCGCAAAGGTCCTTGCCCTTTTGTTGTCAGCTATTGTGCCCATTTGCTTGTTTGACTCGCTTGTTCCCTTCCTTTTATCACTGTTCCTCAAGCTTCCATTTCTAACCATCTCATCTGTTAGAGTCCCTGCTCTCAATATTGCACTCTGAATTGTAGAAGGCTCAGTTGTTTTCACAGTCCCACGAATTTCTGGGACAAGACCATATATGTACCTCTCGATCCTCTTGGACTCAGGGGTAACTAGGTGTGGAACTAGTCTGGCTAATTCATGGAATCGATCTGTATAGGCTGCATGTCCAGCCCCTATCATAGAGTGATGATAGAGTTCATCCTCCAGCTTCTGCATCTCATTATCCGGGCAGTATTCCTCCTTCAGTAATGCCTTAAAATCATCCCATGTCATACCTACAGCTGCCGCTCTACCCCTAGCTTGAATCTGCGTATTCCACCATGTCAATGCCTTTCCTGATAGTAAGCACATGGAATACTTCACCATTTGATGTGCTGCACAGTTACTAATGTCAATCACCGTCTCCATCTTTTCAACCCATCGAGTATACACCAACGCATCTCCTACACCATCGAAATCAATCGGCTTGCATGACGTAAATTCCTTATACGTACATCCGGTCCTAATGTTGTTGTTGCCATTACCATTCTGGCCTATACCATTGGTGTTGTTAATTCCGCTTTCGTGGTTTGCCAAGTTATTCATATGATCGCCAACTTGAGTGACAATAGTGGGGAGAAAGTTTTCAAGTTGTCGAGCGATGATGGCTTCAAAATCAGTATTTCCACCGTCGTTATTATCATTGTTTTCAACTCCGTGACCACCTCCTCTACCTCCACATCCACCAGTTCTTCCACCATCGTTACTTGGGTTACTAGTGTCATTAGCAGCTCCTCTACCTCCTCTACCCCCACGTCCACCAGTCCTTCCACCCCTTGGTGTTGCGCCTCCTCGAACAGAGCTACGAGTCACTCTCTTTGGTGCCATGATTTTCTGAGAGGAAGGACATTTAGTGAACGTCAGAGATGAGGGAAAACCGTTGATTAACCAAAGTCTATACTTAACATCCTCATATATAATACCGTGCTACCAGTTGTTTCCTAAGTTGTGCCAACACCGATCTACATCTGCATAGTCATATGTCCACGTGTGTCATGAAGCACTTATAATTATGTTGGCCACCACAATTATAAATGTTTCCTTTCACAAGTATACATATCACCAGGCACACATATCTCAGTGGTAGACGTTGCTTAAATGGGCATCTAGGGAATGTCACGCTTAGTACAAAGGAACAAAAGATTCTCCCTTAAGTGTTAAAGTCACTGGGAAGTCTAGTTTCTAACGGTTTCTACAAAGTATCTAATAGCGTGGGTCCAAAAAAATAAATAAATTACCAGCAAGCGTAAGTGTATGTAAAGTGCAAGGCGATAGGGAGGAGAGTCTACATGTATGTAGTTATAGTCTAGACTCTAAAACAACCTAGTTCTCTATAACCAAGGCTCTGGTACCAATCTGTAACACCCCCAAAATACCGCAGCGGAAGACTGTGTCATAGGGATGCTACTTCAGGGCACAAAGTACAAGATATAGAAAACGCCCTCTAAATGAGACGTTTTAGAAAAATTACCATTCGAATAGATAAAAGCCATAGTTTACAAAACAAAGATCCCAAAGTAGAATGATACATAAGTTTTTAAAGTGTATCGAATGGTAAACGATAAAAGTGAAAGTCTCTAAAAGCATGCCCTAAGACTCTCAGCTCCACAAACCTGCTATCGCCTTTCTAATCTGAGATAACATGCTTAAAGTGTCAACACAAAGGTTGGTGAGTTCATAGAGTTTGCCTTAATACAGATGAAAAGTCTATAAAGAATGTTCACTCAGCAAAGGCATCGTAAATCCACTCAGTTGCAAGTCCCGCCATAAGAGACTTGTAACCTGTGTGTTTACAACCCACTGCTACAATATAATAGGATTAAGATACGTATGAGTTCATAACAACAGTTAAGCAATTAGTAGTGAGTCTACACTTCATCTCCGAAGACCTCATGTTTGTATGTATGTCTCAATGGTTGTGTCCAGCAACTTAATCTGGGGCCATTGGAAGTCTGTATGTATGTATCCATGGTTGTGCCCAGTAACTTAATCTGGGGCCATTGGAAATCTGTATGTATGTATGATTACTGGGTGCCATTTCCCAAAGTATAATAGTAAGTATGTGTGCATGTATCAATCATGTATGTATGTAATCAAGAATAATGAAATCAAGTATAATGTAATCAAGTATAATGTTACGTGAATCTGTACAAGTAAGCAAGTAGTAGCATGTATCTCCCCCAAAGAGTTGATATAACAATTAAAAGAGTAGGGGCTATGACTCACCTTAAGTGATGATACTTGAAATGAAATGAAGTGAACAACAATGATCGGTTAACTGCCGCAACCTAATATGAAAGATGAACGATCTAATTTAGATCGTGAAATGATGTTATGAATGTCCATGCTCATGTTCCTATACCACTCTACTCTTTGGAAAAACACTTGTGTTATCAAAAATATATAATCCAAGAATTTGGAAAATATTGCTATTAGAAAATATAATAAGCTAGTTGTAATATATATATACTTATATATATATCGTATGTTTCCATGTTAGCGTTGAAATACTCGGGTTGTAATCCTTGAAATATCGCGTTGAAATGATGAAAATATACTTGTAATAACTAATACTTCATTAGTTATAAAGCTTGGTACTTAATATTATTTCTAGCTTATAAAAGTACTTCGTAGTTTTAGTGTCCATTTTTATTAAAAGCTGTCAAATAAAAATGGGTTTAGCCGATATTCAAACGTGAATATCTTTGTCGTTACTTGTCCGTTTTACTTGTTCTTTATGTCCACGGTTACGTCTTAGTATGTAGTAATATATTTTGGAAAGCTCGGCTCCTCCGGGTTACGTCTAAAGCCTCTTTTTGACCAATGAAAAACGTCCAACAGCAAACATTTTTCCAGAAAATACTTTTCGTCAACAATCTTGCAAAAATCATAACTTCTTCGTTATTAACTCTTTTTAATCCGTTCTTTCGCCTACGGTTTCGTTTTTGAAAGTATTTTCTAAAATTTTTGCCAAAGTTCCCTTGGTGTTTACTGATTTTCCAGGTTTTCACAAAATGGGACAGCATGTCTAAAACATGCTCCAAATCAAGTTTTCAAGGTTTATAACTAATTTCTAACATCACCAAACCTCTTGTAATCACCACATAGCTAATCTAATCCTACCATACACCTTCTTAGGGTGCCATGGGATCCTAACCAAGTTATTATAGCAAGGGGATTCATAAATAAAAAGTTAGGGTTTGTATGTTCCATTTTTGACAAAATAAATGGTGGTATAGCTAGTTGTACATGGTTTTTAGCATGGAAATCATGAAATACAAGTAAATATAAGATGTTTCATGTAAAAATAAAGTTGATAACTTACTTGATAAAATGAGATGATTAGATGATGATTATGCTTGGATTTCTTGTGTTTTTGTTGCTTGATTCTTGATTAGGCAAGTAAAAGGAACAAGTTTAGTGTTATAGCTTTTGAAAAATGATCACTAGATCATGGAGGATGGGTGAGGTCGTGGGTATTGAAGAGAGGAAGAGATGAGAAGAACTTTTATCTTATCTAAAAGTGTGGTTTATGATT
The DNA here is from genome assembly GCA_030686995.1 of Artemisia argyi. Taxonomy (NCBI): domain Eukaryota; kingdom Viridiplantae; phylum Streptophyta; class Magnoliopsida; order Asterales; family Asteraceae; genus Artemisia; species Artemisia argyi. The sequence continues at coordinate 84,315,398 of CM060694.1, read as the reverse complement.
TTGGTTATTTGGTAAAGTAAGGTTTTTAAGGTTTATTATATAAAACTTATGAATTTAATGCTAGAGGTTAAGGGGTGTTTCATATGGCCGGTTTTCAAAGGGTAGAAGGGGGGGGGGTAGGGGTACTTGGTATTTAATTAGAAATCTGGTGTAGCGTTAAGTGTTATTACGTGTTATTCGTTAAAATCGGGTACCGGGTTTAATAGCAATAAACGTTCACGAAGTTAACCGGGATTATAATAAAGTTATAATAATGTTAAAAACATATTAAAAATATGTTGGGTACATTTACTGAGTGATCGGGTGATTATTGTTTAGTTTTCACGAAAACCGTCGTTATATTCATAAGCGTACGTTATAAATAAAATAAATTTCCAAAATACTGGGTAACTGAATGTTAAAACTTTTATGATGTTAAAATGGATATAAAAATATGTCGGGACCATTGTGGGAATATTTAGATATATTCGTCGTGTATAAACCGGGTGTTAACGTTTACTATAAATACTTATACGTAAAAACGTTAAATGTACTGAATATAGAAATTTGAAAATCCTGAGAGTGGTATAACATGAAAATGCTGTTATGATGATATGCAGACTATCTCCAGTCCGTATGCAGTGTTCTTAACACTAATGAAATGAATTCGCACCTAAACCAATCCGGTTACGCGAATTTGAATACCCGTAAACTAAATTTACGATGAAATGAGTAATGCAAGTGAATGATGAAAACTTTTCCGGAAATGAATAGTGTTCAGTGAATAGTAAATTTCCCAAATGTTTCTCAGAATATCAAAATGACCTCGAAAATGATGAATAGTAAAACGATGAATAGTGTTTTGATGAATAGTGATTTATGAATAGTGTTTTTCCAAAGTTCCCGAAATGACCTGAAATGACCTGAAATGGTGAGTTGTGACACAAAGAGTCGGCAGAAATGCCGGGACTTTGAATATTAAGGACAATATTCAATTCTAAGTGTGGAGGGGAGGGGGTAAATTCTAGCAAATTTGATCATATTATACCTTAGTACCCCCATTTTTAGCCAAAATTTTAAAAAATTTTCACTTTATTTCAAAATTTTTATGGTTATCAGTCCACCTTGTCTAAGCGACATAAGGATTGGCTAATCCAGGAGCAAACGGCTCTTGGTAAAGATATCTCAAATCCGTTGATGGCTGACAATTTGCCTAAAATTGTATGGTATTCAACTCACCATATCCTAAAAAGTAAAGAGTTGGCTAGCCCACAAGATTATGGCTTGTGGTAAAGGCAGTGGAAAACCATAATTGGTAATCAGCTCACCAAGATGATAATTCCATCAAAGAGTTAGCTAGTCTAGAAGCAAACGGCTTCTGGTAAAGACAAATCAAATCCGTTGACAGCTTATGATTTGCTCAAAATCATTTGGTTATCAGTGTACCAAAGTTCTTACTTGAACTGAAACATTTGGCTACTCCAGAAGTAATGGCTTTTGGTAAAGAGATATTAAATCCATTAAATTTTCAAAACGGGTTGTTATTGGATTATAGATTGCTAGGGACTAGCAATAGTTTAGTGTGGGGGATTTGATATGTGTCTAAATACACATATATTTTACCTTGTTTAAACCCACAAAAACGACCAAAAGCGCACAAATGACCATATAAATGTTACAAATATCAATGGAATGTGCTTTTATGTGATTCAGATACAAAAGGATTGAAAACAGGTGAAAAACAAACAAAGTTTACAAAATTGACAGTTTCAGTCCCTGAAGTTTCACAAATTGGCAAAATCAGTCCCTGGTGGAATATTTGTGGAAAATATCAATCATGGTCCTTGTGTTATTGAACTTTAGCAGAAATGGTCCTTAGATGAAAAGTTTGGAGAATTTACATGTTTGGTCCCTGAAGTTTCACAATTGTCAGAAAAGGTCCCTGATATTCAAAATTGGAAAATTTACATCTATGGCCCTTGTACTGTTCAACCTTGGCAAGAAATACCCTTTTGATAACTTTAGGAAAGTTACAACTCAACTCCTTCAAAAATCAGAAAATGACACTTTTAGTCCCTCGCCTTATATTTCATACAAACCAAACCGGACCCTTTATATATAATAACCCAACACACACCCATTTATTATAAACCCAATCCAACCCCTATAACCCTTGGCCCATTCCCTGGCCAAAACTAACACTCCCTGGTTTAAAACAGGGTCAAACAGTCAACAAACCACCTCCTTCCTCCCAAACCACCATCTCCTTCCTCCCACACACTCCAAAACCAATACAACCTAGTTTTTGTGCCACCTCCACCCTTCCAACTCACCCCTAGCTCTCCCACCTGTCTCTCCACCTCACACAACCTCCCAAGCACCATTAAAAACCCTTAAAACCCTCACACGCTACCTCCGTCTGTCAAAAGATATTTTGGCGCCAAAAGCAAAATTAAAGGCTAGGATCACTTTGACCCATCCAATGGTCAAGAAATGAAGTGGGAAATATCTAAGGGACACCTGTGACCCCAAAATATCTTTATATAGCAAGGATGGAGCAGTGGAAGAAAGACAGTAGATATAGAATAGTGTAGCTTAGTGTAAAATTTCGTATTAGTGTAATTTTAAGTTTTAGTTGTAATCCTTAGCTAAAGACAATTGTAATCAATCTTTATGGTGCAACTTCAGTTTTATTTAATAGCAATTTCAAGTTTTCTTCATAAATTTCAGATTTGGCATTTTTGAGTAAAATTGACAATTTTTCTTAATCTTGTTAAAAGTTGTTAAAACCTGTTTCATTAAGTTTCTTCAAGCTTGTTTATAAGTTTTTAAAAGCTTACAAAGCTTTTTAACCAGTATAGTATCATAATCTCAAAATTACTCAAAAATAACTAAAAATATATCATAATTCAAAAATTAGTATATGACAAAGAAGATCATGGAGCAAGGGAAATAATGGATTGCCCTTTGGTTAGGTGCTTCTTGGGAAGCTATAGGATTGATTTGTGGTCCTAGGTTCATTAGTTCTGTACATTGGATCAAGTTGTAAGCAATTTCTCATCCTTTGACAAAGTACTGTACAATTGCTTATTTTTGCTATATCATGTTTATTTGGTGTTTCTTAGTATGATTATTGCTTAATATTTCATGCTTGTTCTTTAAAATTCATGATTGCTCAATATTCACCTTTCACTGTCAAAATAACATACTTGTGATTTTTGCATATTAGTTTTTACCCTCTGTGTTTTTGTGCTTAAACTAGCTTATTACATCATAATATTAGCTTTGGAATCAGTCTCATGATCTTAAACAATCATTTGTTTTGAAAATCAAAAATTAGTTTTTAATAAGGTATGTTTGGATTTGCTGTCATATCAGTTATTCAGGTTGTTTTTGTTGTTGTTGTTGTTGGATATGTGTTGCATTAGGTCACACTAGGACATATAAGTCATAAGAAACCATAGGTCTTTTATAAAAAGTCAAAATTAGCTTGAGATTTCATTGTCTCAGTCACTGTTAGGATTTAAGGTTATAGTAATGATCATATCAGTTAATTAGGTGTTGTTATAGCTTAATTTCATCAATTTGTAGCTTAATATAACTTATTTAGTCAGTAAGGATCATTAGAAATCCACATAAGTCAAAGTAGGATCATATCTTAAAAAGTCAAAAACATGCAATCAGTTTTCATCTACCCTTATTGAGGGATTTTTAATTCATTCATGTTTAGGTGTTATGATCTGTAATTTATGATTCCTGATATTTGGTAGCTTGTGTTTCATAACATAATTTTAGAATAATTTTTAGAATTTTATTTAAGTGCTTATTGGAGGCTTGAATTAGCCTGCTTTTCATAAATCTCCCCTGCACCAGGGGAGTTTGTTTCAAAAGCTCATTTTCTTAAAGCTTGTCATGTGTTCATTAGTGCACCATAGTTTGAGCTTTTTGGCATTTTAGAAAGCTTATTGTTCCATCTGCTTGTGCTTGTTCTTATTCTTCCTTTTAGTGCTTATTTTAACTGCTTATTTTGACCCTTAAGTTTGCCCCATTCCTGCATCAGCAGGAATCCTAGCCTATTTCACAAGCTCATTGTGAGCTTATCTATGGGCCCAGCTTGTACTTCTTGGCTTATTTAGAAGCCCTCCAGGTCAGCTTATTGGCTCAAAGTTCTTTTTGGACTTCCAAGCTTATTTGTGGGCCTCACATAGGGATGCAGTTAGCCCTTGTGGCCTGTTTGGTTGACAGTAGGTTTGGATTTGCTTATTGTGCTTATAAGCTTATTTTGTGAGCTTTTCCAGTTGTTTTAGCTTATTTGAATTACACTTAGCAGCTTTTAACTTAGTCTCTAGCTTAAGTTCAGTTTGATAGCTTATTAATAGCTTTTTCTAAATCTAAAAATCCAATTAAGCTTGAAAAGGCTTACTGTGATGACATTAAGCTCCCACAGAGCTTATTGAGGTGATTTAAAAAAGTTTTTTTTAAAAGTTGTTTAATATAGTTGTTATAATGTCTGTGTAAAAAGAAAATCAAATAAAAAAAAAGTTTGTAAAATTTGCACCTTGTGGGATTCGAACCTCTGACCTCTTGGTCAACTTGGTCAAAACCACCACTAACTCGTGCACCATCTGGGCTATAGCATACTTAGTGTTTATTCTTTTCACTCTTATTTATATAGTACTCAGTTTTCCTTTTAGCTTATATAAGCTTATAGCTTAATTTTCCAGCTTATTTATAAGCACTTTCCACTTTTTATATTTTTCCTAAATTACATACACCACTTAGTATTTTTATAAAAAGTTTGGTTAATTTTACTGTTCATCTAGTATTTATTATAATTTAAATTAGTTTAAATAATTAATAAATAGTTATTAATTAATAATAAATAATATAATAGTCTAAAAAATATTTTTCTTTTCCCAATAATTTGTTTTAATCATTTGGATTCCAAAAATATAATTTTCACATCCGTGGGATTTATATTGGAAGAACTCGCGTTTTATTTCGTACATTTACGTAAATTTAAATCAAACATACGCATTTTAGGTTTTTAAACGTTTTTAAGTATCTATTTTTCACGTAATCATTCTCCTAGCTTATTTAAGCTATTTTATTTTACATTTCCTTAGCTTAATCCATCAGTCACTCACATTTATCTTTTTCTCGTTCAAAATCACTTGATCACGAATTCGTCTAAGTACAATTGCACGCCTCGTTGGGACATAACGACCCGGGGAAACACTGTATTCCACGGAAGCATTGGCCTAGGCTGTTTGACCTTGTTGACCATTACCTTGGTTAATAATATCTGACCGTTTAAGGCCAATCAATGATTGTTTAATTTAGAAAGAAAAAAAAAACATGGAGATTCAATGCCTATTTATGATAAAAAGTTGAACTTGATTAAATGATAATAACAGATTAAGTAGTTAGTAAGGCAAAAGACCAGACATTAGGCTAACTTCAAAAAGCCAAGAGCCCAAGACTTCCCAACCATGATGTTTTTCATTATTTACAAGGTAAACCTGGTGAAATCACCACTTTCTGAATTCACGTGTTCTATTCATGTAATTAATGTGGGTTACTTTAAGATGATTGTGTGACTTCAGTATTTAAATGCATATAAAGCACGCTCTTTTATAGGGAACTACTGTGCGCGTTGAATTTGGTGATACAGCTACTGTAGTGGATACCGCTGGTACTAACGCCATTAGTTGATCATTTCCTCACACCTTCCTTTTATTAACTGCATAACACATTTCAAAAAAAAAAAAAATATAGAATGAGAATAGGTCAAACAGAAAGTCTTCCAAAGTCTGATTTGTGATTGTGTGTACAGTTCAGTTACCAGCTAAATATAGATTTGGGTTGAAACGGGTCAGTTTTAGTACAGGTCAGGTTGATCTGCAAGACGACAAACACATGTTTATTGACTATTATTAATGTGTCAATTGTGATTACCGCGTTTTAGGGTTGGATTAGTTTTCTGTGGTAGATAATCTCCTGGAGGAAATAATGCTGTATGGGGTCTACATGTAGCTCTCAAAATTCATAATCCTGAAAGTACTATGTTAAAATATTATTGTATACTTTTTGTTTTTTTATTTACTCAAAGATTTGTGTTATGTTAACTGATTTCAGGTTATATATTATTCTGCGAGGGGTAGTATCCTGTTGAGCCCAAAGGAAATGAAACAAACTTCCTCGGATGAAAAGGTTGTGAGTGATTCGATAGAAGTTATAATGCAGGGTTACACAAGTTCAACTTACTCAGGTTGGTGTTTCTTTCAGTAAACCACACTTACATGCTTACAAATGAATGGGAAGATTCAAGTTATATATTAAATCCAAATAGTGGTGAACATTGGTGTTAACATAGATAGTAATAACCGAGATCTGAAAGCGCGGATGAGGGTGGCATGAGACTATTTTGTATGCAATTCCTTATTAAAGGTTTATATCTAATTTCTTATTAATGGTTGTTGATTAAACTGATTATCTCCTTGCTAACTCTAACTTATTCAATTTTGCGTAAATATTAAGAATTGGTTAAATTGGAAAAATGATGTTGCTTCACTGTGTAATTATATGAGGAGCCAAGGAGTTGTATCAAGTAAACAACTATTGTTGAGTCAGGCAACAATCCTATTGTTTTTGAAATTTGGATAATTATTTCCCGATCGGTTTGTGATGATTGATATTGTTCCAAGTCAATCTATTTGAAAAAATGAGAAAAGCATAACTAGGTGTAAGTTACCCTTATATAAATCAAGATTCAAGAATATTATAGAAGAGGCCTAGAGCAATTATATATAAGATCATAGTGCAAGCATTTGGTTGAATCGTGTTAATATTGCATTCCTTATTGACGCTATGCTATGATTAACTCTTGAAACATTCATTATTGACAAGTAAAAAGTAGCTTTAATAGTTTTTAGTTGGTCTCTTAAGTTACATTTGTGTTTTGCATTTTCTTGCGGTGTTTTAAGCATCCAGTTGACAAGCTCCCAGTCGTTGGTTGGGAATGCTTTTGTTGTGTCTGAAATTCAGAAGAAGAAGAAGGGCCACGATGTGCACATTCTGGTTAGTATTTTCATTACATGTTCACATTACAATTTAAATACATGTCCAGTGTGGCTGGGAAAGAGTTCTCATGGTCTTCAATAAGGTAAACATTATGTTTATCGTAACGAGTCAATGAGATTTCACATTTTCAAATAGCTTTGTAAAAAATGATTGTGATAGATTATGGGTAATGGGTCAAATGGGGGTACAAGTACTGGAATGTTGATTTTACATGAGAAAAGGAATCGGTAGCTACTTTTTCCAATTCGTTTGGCTGTAAATATTATCTATAAAATAAATATTTTTGCTATATAAAAGCCGGAATCGAATCTCATTAACATGTTAGTTTATAAATCAATATTTTTATTCATAATCGATTTTGAATTGCAGGGTGGATTAAAACTGGAGTTAGCGAACTATTACTCTACTTATGCTAACTATTGTCTTTGATCCAGTTTTAACCGTTATTCTACTTCCAAAAGTCGATGTTTTTCATCCAAAAGACTCGCTTAAACAAAGATTAAGAGGTCATCCTTGCATAATCATCCAATTTTTGTTAACGCTAAGTGCTCTTCTCAATCTCTATTATCCTGGAAATGGTAGGCTCAGCCTTATAACTACTTAGATGATTAATTTTACCATGGTGTTAATAACTAACTTTATAGTGTATTTTTTACGGAAGTAGTTGTGATTTTATTCTATTTATTTGTTAATATAGGTGGGATTTTAGCGGGTTGTGCAGATTTCCAACTAAGAAATACGGGGAAGTTAAAATCAAGAGTGGCAAGTTAGAGTCTCAAGTTGTATGGTCATTGGAGGTGTACACAGAAGGAGAAGCAATTGTTTATTCAACTAAGTCAAGAATTTTGATTACTTGATTGTTACAGATGAGTATTTGACTGTAACACAATGTTAAACAAAGTATAATGGATGTACAAAGAATCATTTGTTTAAAATGATTAGGTTTAGTCATATTGTAATAGGCTTTCGCGTATTTTGGAACAATCAATCAATTAATACATGCTAATACAAGAGAGTTGAAAACCTAAATTGAATAATTGTTATACTGGAACTATTATACCATAACATGCTTTTGGGTACGATGTGGAAAAGTTCAAAGGTACGTGGTGATTTAATGAAAAATATCTTTGTTATTCTTACACTATTATACATCTCGATAAAATATATTCTGTATTCACAAACATTTACGCGTCTATCGTATATGCTTATATGTTCACACAGTAAATGGAAGATCATCTTTTAGTAGTTAGATAATCTGTTATGTAATGGAAGAATGAACTAAAGTATGTTTCAACATTCTCAATTTGCAGGTGGCCGATGAAAATAAAACTACTATGCCACAAACAACATTGTTTATCATTCATTACCTTAACAATTTGACCCCTAAGATGCTAAACTTAAAATTTTTATTAAATTTTTGAAGTAGTTTTTTTTTTCTGTAAAATGAATCTTAACCCTTTTTGTATGCTTTCCCTTAATGAATAATTTTTTAAAAAATTCCCGTGATTCAACAGGTCTATAAGTATACCTTTTTTTACATATAATTTTATCGCTAACTTCATTTTTTCGCTTACTTTTGTTTTTCTCAAACTGTTAGGTGTTTACGGAATGAACATGGGATACTCGAATGTTTGACGCTGACTACATACTTTTCGTATTCAAGACTATCTACATGTTGAACATAAAAAGAAAAGAAATAGTGTCATGTCAGAAAATAGTTCAACCTATTTACGATCGTTGTTCTTTCTTACTTTATTCACATACTTAATTTCTTGATGCATAATCCCTTCTAAAAACCCGTGGATTCCACGGGTCCTATAAGCTAGTATATAATAAATGCCTGATTCATTATATACGGTGCTTAAAAAAAATAAGTTTTCACGCAACTAAGAAGAAAACAAAACTAAAAGGATTCTTCCTTTATCCCTGTTATATCAAATGACAGCCTATTACATGGGTATGTCAAATTTTATTTAATCAAGCAAAACAAGTGTGTTTAGTGCTTATTCGTGAGTTAGTTGAACAAGCATTCGCAAATTCTATGTGACGTGTAGTGTATTCAACAATAGAGATCAATTCATTATAATTGATATTTTTTTTCGTGTGATTAAAGATCTAAGTAGATTAAGAACAAGATTCAAGACAAATACTCGTCTTAGGAACTAGTTATAAGTCCCGTGTACTTACGGGTTTTACACATGAATCAAATTTATTTAAAAATTTTTAGTTTAACATATGGCATATAAGAATTTACCCGTGAAAATTGTGATATAAGTACAACTAATACTTGTTCAGGAGTTTTTTTTTTTTTTTTTTTTTTTTTTTTTTTTTTTTTTAATTATGTATTAATATCTATCACAGTAATATTTTGTAAAAAAATTTGTTGTTTGAAAGATTTAACTTTGTTTAACTGGCATAAATGTTGAGGTTGACGTGGATGTTGTTGTTGTTGTTGTTTAACTTTAACTATTCATATATGTTGTACAAAATATGCTAGTTTAGTTGCAGATAATCAACGTCGATAAAGTTAAAATATGCTCCGTAAAGTTTTTAAAAATGTTTTTCTAGATATCCATATATAAACTTTAAATAATAATTTTATTATTTGTTGTTATAAATACAATAACGTATATTTATTTTCATATCACAGTAATCCGTGCTTACATTTGATATTTATATTCCCGTTAATAACAGTTTAGCCGTACTTAATATTCAAGCACGTGTACGCATAAATTAAACTTTTAAAATCAAATAATATGAGTCCTTATTTAACGTATATAGCAAATAAATATTTTAATGGATGAAAGTTTAAAACTAATATTAGTTTTAAAAAATATTTAACATATATTAAAGCTAACGCATATTTATAAAATTTTGTAATTTTAATAGGTGAAATTCTGAAACTGATACTAATATCCATGTAATTTTAAACAAAGTTCATATTATAAATTATAAAGGGTATAAAATGGAAGGGGTATTTGTTTATTATCTAAAGTTATTAAAAAAACATAGAGACTTATAATTTTACACTTAATTCTATATAATATATTTAAAATTCAACCACTAAAGTTTTATTAATTACCTATTTTTTTAAGTTTTTGTTTTCATAAATTTGACACCTATATTTTTATGTGTTTTTTTCCTCAATCAAATTATAATTTGACACCTATATTTTTATTTAAAAAATATGGAGACTTATAATTTTACACTTAACTCTATGTAATATATTTAAAAATCAACCACTAAAGTTACTAATTACCTCTTCTTTTTTTAAGTTTTTGTTTTCATAAATTTGACAACTATATTTTTATGTGTTTTTTTCCTCAATCAAATTATCCATCAAATTTATTAAAGTTTGACCAAAATCAATTTAATTTTGACTTTTTATTGGCCAATCATATTGCTTGATTTCACATATTTGTCAAAATTGAGCTCTCCTATTGGTCCAATTTTTTTTTTTCAATGAGAAGGGTTTTGCAAAATCACTTTTAATGATGTAATTCTTTTATTATATAAAAAATTTGAGTATTAAATGTTAGTACTTTATGTGGTTTTATGTGTCAATTCATAATCATAACACTAGATCTGTCTGTTGCGTACTCGTGGTAATAATGCTTATTAGTTTTTTAAATTCGAGCAGTGGCATCATGAGCCAATCATTTGATGTTATGGGTTGCACCACTTAAAAACGTAAATTTTACCAAAAAAATTGTATTTTACAGTTTCCTTTAATCGTTTTTAAGACCTTAGGGCGTTTTTTGTGTTGTAAAAAATTCGACCTAATGGTCTCATAACTCTAAGAGTTGTACTAGTAGTACAATTATAGCACACCGCTTACTTCTTGCACCCACAAGACTTACCAAAGTAGTGAAGACTAACCTAATGAGTGAGGTTCATAGGATCTTAGTCTTTTAGTAAAATTAATTGTTTTTCTTTAAAAACATGGGTAGTTAATTTTTCAAAAGAATTAATTATCTAAAATCTGAAGTTTATTATTATGTTAAACTGTATATTGCGACATGAACTATAAACAATAGTTTGTTCTTTTCTTGAAAGAGACAAACTAAGTCTCCTTTTCTTGTAAGAAAAAGGGAGATTTATTCATACTCTTTTCCTTGCTATAGAAAGTTAATAATAGAAACGACTGAATTTACCCCAAATTCTCTCAAACTCATATGTGAACATACTCATGAAATCATTTTGTCTTGCAAAAGTCAAACGGTTAAGTATGGTTGAGAATCTTATTATTTCTCATATGTTTGACTACCCTTATTCAGTTTTTAACTCTTTGAAACATATAAGACTTTTTGATAACTATAAAATGCGCTTTTATGGCTATTAATTAATAATGTCTTGTTATTATGGAGACATCTTATGAGTTGTAATTAGAAAATGGAAATAATTACCGCAAAATGGTAAGGGCAATAACTAGCATGATTCACCTAGTTGTTTGCTTTAATCTAATAAAAGCTATACACCTAAGGAGGAATTGCATACCAATTTTCAAGTTAATGACTCAACGTTAATCACTAGTCCGTTATCTATGTAATAGAACTTGACACACTCCCTTGGATATCCAAGTGAATGCTTGCTAGTCCATGTGACTCACATTAGCAATAATGGGTAGATATTCACGATCACGAAAATTAATAAATTGCTACTTGATTTTCACTAGTAGAGAAACACTTGTAATGTTTGTCTAATCCAGTGGGAGGAGCATAGTTTATTTTCTAAAGATGCCATACATATAATATTATCTGAACAAGTGAGAGCTATGAGCTTTTCTACCTTATAGGCGTTCAATATTATTTCTGGCTTGCCCTAAAATAATTAATTACTTTCCAAGTGCGATACTTCTTTATTAAGTAAGAATCACCGCATATCGTTTGATATGATAACGTGTCGCTTTCTTTAGCATTATCTATAAAATCGTCATGCAAGATTCATTATCAGTTGAACTTTTTCTATTTACACTCTTCTTGTTGATATGATTTAAGCTTGACTTAATTCATACTCTATCTTTGACATATTCATATTATCCAGAGAAACAAATGATCATCGTGTTGTTTTATGCTCAGATGGTGCTGCAATCAGCAAGTGGGAGAAATTTTAGTTATGTGCAAGGTACAACAGATATCAATATATGACTAATGATTTTTCTTGACCGCATGGTTAGAAATTCATATTCTACAAGGACTTCTACACATAAAATGTAAGTTGCCCTATTTAGAACAAATTTCAAGATATTGTGAAAAGCTACTTTTACCAACATGATTTTGTTTTCTTGTAAAATCATAAACATGTAATATGGAATTAACTTGAAATACTATTGAGGTTAAGAGTCGGCACTCATTATTACTTTAGTTAAATATGTTTACGTCTTCTTGTAAAGACATACAACATAAAGTCATTTAATTGTTGAAAGACTTATAATGTAAAGTAACACGTTAAGTGTTATGTATTCTTGTTAAGACTTGTATATAAAGTCCTTAAGTTGATCAATGACTTATAACGTATAGTAAGATATTCAATGTTCATGTCTTCTTGTAACGACATGTACATGAAGTAAGTGACTTTGTCAATGCTTATAATATCTAGTATGCAATTGGTCTCAGAATACTATGTATGCAATTTGGTTTGACCCAATTGGTAAGTATACGAACAAAAGAGTATTAAGTTGTTTAAGGAATTGTGGTATAGTCTCACAATCCTAATATTCATAAAATACCAATTTTTATGGTATGTATTATGTGTTATATCAACTCTCCTGACATTGTTTGATATTGATTATTTACTGCTTTAATCTCCGAAATTAACAAGGTTAGAAAATTGAGTATATAAAGCATATACTTAATGTGACTCCAACATAGAAGGAAATTAAGACTTCATTTATTGATGGAATAGAATGATTTCTATTGTGTCTTAATTAAAGTTCCAAGTTTGTTAATATCTCTTGGAGCGTGTTATTAACAAACTAGAGTTTAGAATTGTTGATGTATTTTAGATGTCCCAGTTGAGAACAACTTATTGTTGCTCAAGATGCTTAGTATTTGGAGAATAGTCTCTTCTTACAAAGCAGTGGGAGCATCTGTAGATCTTGAAATCATTCAAGAAAAAATACATGACCTTCTAAATTCACTTGCTAATGTCATACTGAGTTTAAACATGTAAATGTTGAACCAAAGAATGATCTAACTCTCATTTATAGATCCGCAAGGATACCTCATGCACCTGAATGATATTTCTATATCAATGCTGAGGAATATAAGTTAGAGGATCATTGTGAACCTGCTAATTATAGAGATGCATTATCAAATCCTGAATCTGATGAATGTTTCAAAATTATGAATGATTAGATGTAGTCTTAAAAGGGTAATCAGTTTGGAACTTGATTAATCTTTCACCAAACGACTAGAGTGTGAAGTTAAGAAAGAGTTTATCTTGAATATATGATTCATAAGGAAAAAATTATACACACATTAATGCACACCTTATGATAGAAGTTTAATCATACTCAATGTTTACGTATGGTATGTGAATCGGTTTAGAGATGGGATGGGGATGGTTTGGTTGTTTGGTTCCGTGTTGAATGGTAAGGACCCGATGAGATTGATATAGGTCAATAAGCTCGGGTAACACTTAAACAAGAACCATGTTGTACTAATGTGAGGCAGTATTTTCCCAAGTGTGTAAAAACTTACGTGATCGTGTGTGTTGCTCTCCTTTTATAGAGAGGCTTGTAAGGTTAAGATATAAACCCTTTGGGGATGATCAACGGCAATCAGGAAGCCAAGTGTTGATCATTCGAGAGCCGACAATGAGGATAAATGCCATGCGTCCCTTGGCTGAGGATAAATGCCTGTTTTGTTGATCGTGTGTTCCCCACTGTGCTATGTCAAAGTAGTACGTATTAACCATTAGCGACAGTTGTAACAGTTGTCTCTTTATGCATGTACTATGCTACCTGAGAATAGTTGCCAGGCCTAGTTCGGCATGGGCTTATGTTGTTCTTGTCAATGCTGACTTTACGAACTGTTTTGGGCTTGATCCAAGCGTGTGATTAGTGGGCCTTGAGCCATTAATAATGATACTCAATCAAGTCCCCAGTCTAGTATTATGTCATGTACAAGTGAGATGATGTTGGTCTTTGAAGTGACTGAGTCCCCCCAGTCCTGTGCCGGGCAACTAGGGTCCGTGTGTTTAGGTGGAGTTTTCTAGGCTGACTCATGAGTTACCTTGTGATGATAACCTAGACCCTAGGTTGTGTTCCCCAAGTGACGTGTGGGGTGTTTAGGATAAGGCCTGCATTTAATGCTTGTATGGGAAATGTAAAAAAGATCCTATTTGGAATGATTTCTGTAAAACCCTAAATTTCCCAACATTTGGAATTCCTATTTTGCCCTTTTAACTTAGAATCTATGAGAACATTATAAATCTAAAACCTAAGTTGCTAAATTCCAAATTAATGATAATACTACTAAACCTTAAACTATAAACTAATTAACCAAATAACCTAAATTTGAAATACAAAAAGTCTACAACACAAGTCTCATATACACATTTTCATGTTTCCTTGGGCCAAATTTGTTCACAAACAAGTACACATCTTTTGGGCTTGTATAATTGAAAGATAAGAAGAAGCTTGGCCCAATTTAATATCCTGGTAAAAAGATAAGTATGAGATATTCTACATATCTCACATATTCGGCAAGTGATATTCCCCATTAATTTATACGCTTCTTTCCCAATTCCTTTATCATCACATTATACGGTTCTCACAAAATAATAACACAGACATCAAAAACCCTAAACAAAATAAACGACAACAGCTTGTGTTATCTCCTCTTTGTCACGAAAGAAAGGTGAAGGAAGTGGTGGTTTGATCGTAGGCTGTATTGGTTAGAGAAGGGTTTGGTTGCTTTGGATTCGTTGCTAGTTTCGTGCCTTGTTCTTCGTATTCATTCTAACCGAATCATTACAAAGGGTAATTGTATCAAACCCTTGTTCTTTTCTTCTCATTTGATCTCTTTGTTTCATGTGTTAATTGATAAATGAATTGACTAGAAAGATACATGTTATACGAATATATATCTCACATAAAATCATAGAATCGCTACATGAAATCATAAGGGTATACGAGCCATAAAATATGTTTTTTAATTGTTTTGTTCGTGTTTATGTTTTATGTTTTAACCTCAGCCCTCAACGACAATAGGAACTCCCTTAATACAGGCCCTAATAATCAAATTAATGATGTGTTAAAGATTTGAAACGCTAGTAATTAATATGGGTCGATTAGGGTTTATAAAAGTGTTAGGGTTTTGTTGAATTTGTCTCAAAGTATGTTGTCCAGTTTTTGGGTCGAATTGAGTAGGGTGAATCTTGATGATACTAACGTGCCTTTGCTTGGTTTTTGATTCTAAACATAAGTACTACTTGTCTACTTTCTAGAAATGTAAGTTTCATGGTCATTGGAGGTTGGGAGGTAAGCTTTCTGAATTTTATAAAATTAAGTGTCAAAACTGTGTTTCGGATTCCTTGAAATTAGTAGCAGTTTTTGATTTTTCATTTTCAAACCATAAAGAGTTAAGGTCTCTGCTTTTATCGGGTTAATATTTGGGTTATGTGGGACTTCCAGGAATTTTTGTGGATTTTTCTGAAGAGTCTGGATATGTCTCTTAAAGCATGAGGTAACATGCCCGGAGGAGCTGCGTTATACCGTAACTCGAACACGTTAAGCCGCGTTAAACGTTACATGGGGACGATGGCAATTCCATGTTAACGCATGACGTTATATTATTAACACAACGTTAAAGCTGCGTGAGATTAAAAAAAATCACTTTGCCCCCTTATAAGGTTTATGTGACCGTTTGATTAAAAAAAAAATGCATTTTGCCCCCTAAAGTTTATTTTTCTAAAAAAAATAATAAAAAAAATAAAAATAAAAATAAAAATTATTCAAACCCATTTTATCACAACTATAAATACCCATTCACCCACACAATTTTTTTTCACACTTCCACTACTCTTTATAATCTACAATGCACTTCTATTAGCAAAAAAAATGTCGGGCGGCAAAAACAACAACGACGACTTGTTTACGAATCTTCTCGGGGGTGGGTGGAATAACTCATATGTGGGTTCTTCCTCAAATCCGAATTGGAATAACCCAAACGCGGGTTCATCGTCAAATCCGAACTGGAATAACCCAAACTAATTGGGTATGTCGAGTGAAGAAGTTTTCCAACAACATCAAGAATATCAATATTGGCGAGAAAGCCAACAAAACACCCTAAACTTCAATTTTCAAAATCTTCAATTCACTCAACCATCACAACAATCCCAAACGGAAACAAATGAAGTTACGGAAACACCTACTTCTCCTATGAAACCGAAAAGTCATGGTAAACGAAAGTCAAAAAAATCCAAAGAACCTGTAGAAGACGAGGACAATGAAGAACAAGCTGAAAAGTTGAAGCAACGCTGGACGCCAAGTGAGGAAAAATTACTTGCCGAGTGTTGGGTGGTATGTTCAGAGGATCCGCGTGTCGGCCGTTCCCAATCTCGCGATACGTTAT